>CM076574.1:1341846701-1342006935 GCA_034641835.2 Pinus albicaulis
ATGAGCCTATCATGTTCAATTTTGCAAGGAAGTGCCTCTTGGTGATGACACACTTGCTTGTGTTGGGACAAGAGATAAATAAGTGTGAAGAAATATCATCATATGACTTGCATAAAGGATAGATGTTGGGGTGATTCGTAAACTATCATGGATATTTCTCGTGAACAAAATGTGTTGTTGTTCCAATCCCACCAGATATTGTCGATTAGAATGCATGGGGAGAAATGTTGTGTAACAGAAGCTCCCTAAAGAGAAAGAAAGAGATATCAACACCTTAAAGAAATGAGCCACTTCGAGGGGGCAACCTCCGATACATTACATAAATGAACAATTCTTGGATGATACAATTTACAAAACCTCCTTTCTATATATAGGAGTCCATGGGGCCATAATGTAATCCTAGTGGGCCACAATGTAATCCTAGCCGACCTAACAATAATAATTTAAGGGCACAATAATAATAAAATGGGGGTTACAAGGGTACAATAATAACAATAAGGGGTTACACTAACAACAATAAGGGACTATACTAATAATATAGGGACCTAACATGCCCCTCTCCTTCAAAAAAGTGTTGTCCTCAACACTTGAGTAGCTCTGGGTGCTTCTGTATAAAATTCTCATCCTCCCATGTAGAATCTTCGGTGGGTAAGTTCTTCCACTTGATGAGATACTCTGAAATTGATCGATTCCGTAGCTGTCGAGTTCTTGTTTCCATGACCGCTTCAGGTTCCAATATGATTTTTCCTTCCTCATCAAGTTCTGGCAATATTGTTTGAACTGGAAGATTTTCAACTATAACCTTCTTTAAGCATGAAACATGGAAAATTGGATGCACTCGTGAAGAAGCAGGAAGCTCCAATTTGTATGCCATAGTACCAATCTTTTGCAACACCTTGTAAGTACCATATTACTTTGGCGATAATTTATTATCCTTCTTAGCTTGCTTGAGGGACATTTGTTTGTATGGTTGTAGCCGTAAAAATACCCAGTCTCCTACATCAAAACTTCTCTCATTGCGATGTTGATCTGCCTGTTGTTTCATTCGATTTTGTGCCAAATTCAGGTTATCCTTTAAGAGTTGGAGAACTTCTTGTTGATGCTCGATGTGATCTTCCACTGCTTGAACCTTTGAATTTTCCCTTAAAGATGATGCGATCGATGGTGGATGATATCCATAAAGTGCCATAAATGGGGTCATTTTTGCTGCAGTATGGAAGGAAGTGTTATACCACCATTCAGCGAGAGGTAACCACTTGACCCATTGTGTTTGTTTATCAGATACAAAAAAACGAAGATATCCTTCCAAACATTTATTTACTATCTCTATTTGACCATCAGATTGAGGATGATAAGATGAGCTATGAGCTAATTGAGTACCCAAACAAGAAAATAACTCCGTCCAAAAATTTCCCATAAAAATGGGATCTCTGTCGCTCACAATAACCCTTGGGCTTCCATGTAGCTTTTGAATTCTATCCACAAATGTAGTAGCAATTGTACTTGCTTTAAATGGATGAGATAATGCAAAAAAGTGTGCATACTTGGTAAGTCTATCAACTACCACCATGATGACATTCTTGCCTTCGGACTTCGGTAAACCCGTGATAAAATCCATTGAAATCTCCTCCCAACGTTGACTTGGAATGGATAAAGGTTGTAGAAGTCCCGGGGTCTTAATTGTCTCCACTTTATTTTGCTGGCAAACCAAACATTCCGCTGCAAACTTTTGAATATCAGATTTAAGGCCATCCCAAAAAAATTCTTTCTTCACCCTGTGGTAAGTTTTTAAAAATCCTGAGTGTCCTCCTAAAGGAGAAGTGTGCAATTCCAGAAGAATCTTTTGTTTTAGTTGGGAATCCTTACAAAGATATAAGTGATCTCTGTACCATAAGGAATCATTTTTCCAACTAAATGTATCAGATGTACTAGGATCTTGCTGCAACTTTTGAATGAGTGTCCATACATCTTTGTCCTTCTTCCATTCATCTCTTGCTTCGGTTATCCAATCTGGTTGGATAATAAAAATGGCACAAAGCAATGATTCCACCTCTTCATTCTTTCTTGAGAGTGCATCTGCAACAACATTAAGCTTTCCTTTTTTGTAGATTATTTCAAAGTCATAACCCAACATCTTTGTGACCCATTTTTGCTGCTCTTCTGAAGATAGTCTTTGTTCGAAAAAGTGTTTAAGACTATCATGATCAGTTTTTACCTTGAAGTGTCTTCCCATTAGGTAAGTTCGCTATTTCTTTAGTGCATGCAATATTGCTAACATTTCCTTCTCATAAATAGGTTTCGATAAATACTTTCCTTTGATTGGACGACTTTCAAAAGCAATGGGTCTTCCTTCCTGCATTAAAACAACACCAATTCCATTTCCTGAGGCATCACATTCCACAATAAAGGTTTTTGTGAAGTCTGGCGTAGCTAAGACCGGTGATAGGCACATTGCCTCTTTAAGATGTTCAAAGGCCTTAGTTGCTTCAGGAGTCCATGAAAATGCATCTTTCTTCAATAATGTTGTTAGAGGTGCTGCTATTCTCCCATGATTCTTAACAAACTTGCGATAATACCCTGTTAACCCGAGAAATCCTCGCAACTGCTTTATGGTCGTGGGGACTTTCCATTCCTTAATGGCTTTAATTTTGTTAGGGTCTACTTTAACACCCTCGTGAGATATAATATGACCCATATATTCCACCTCTTGTACTCCAAAGAAACATTTGGATGTTTTTGCATATAATTGTTTCTCCTGCAATAGTTTGAGCACCCTATCAACATGTTCAACATGATCCCTCCAAGACCTATTGTAGATTAGTATATCATCAAAAAATACTAGCACAAATTTTCTAAGGAAGGGTTTGAAAATGGAATTCATCAACCCTTGAAATGTAGAAGGTGCATTGGTAAGGCCAGAAGGCATGACCAAAAATTCATAATGACCCTCATGAGTTCGAAATGCTGTTTTTGGAATATCTTCAGTCTTCATTCTAATTTGATGATATCCTGAACGAAGATCCAACTTGGTAAAATAAATTGCTCCATGTAATTCATCCAATAATTCATCAATCAAAGGAATAGGAAATTTATCTTTAATGGTGAGCTTATTGAGCTCCCTATAATCCGGACACATTCGCCATGATCCATCCTTCTTGTGTACCAATACTACAGGAGCAGAGAAAGAACTTTGACTAGGTTGAATTATACCCGCCTCTAACATTTCTGCAATCATACGTCCAATTTCGCTCTTTTGGAAGTAAGGATATCTATAAGGCCTGATGTTTGGAGGAACACTTCCTGGAATCAAATGAATAGCATGATCATGATCACGAATAGGTGGGAGTCCTTTGGGAGTTTCAAACACCTAGGAATGATTGTCCAAGACTTGTTGGAGATCTGCAGAAATAGATGATTTTGATGTCGGAACTTCTAGTGAGCATAATTGTGCAATTACGCCTCGTTGTTCTTTCTTTAGAAGCTTTGTCATGACATTAGAGCTTATTATCCTTCCTGGATTCCCTTCAATACCCCGTAATTCGACTTCCTTTCCTTTTGAAAAAAAAATTCAAGAAAAGTTCTTGAAAATTAAAAGCTACCGTCCCCAAAGATTGTAACCATTGTACTCCTAGTACAACATCAGCACCTCCCATAGGAATGGAAAGCATTGGACTAGTAAACACATATTCCCCCCATGGTTAGCTTGATATTATGGCATTTTCGAGAGCAATTTATAGTTCACTCCATTTGCAACCATCCTTAGAGCATTCCTGGTCTTGAGTATAGAAACAATTTAATTCCTTGGCTACCTTACAATGTGTTAGCCCCATATGAAAATTTTTGACAAGCAAATAGGGGGCGAGATCATTGTTGAGTCTTTCGAATGCCTTTCCCCATGAAACTCATCCCTCCTTGAAGTCTCTCAATTGCTGTGCCTAATACAAATCCCCTTCTGCTAGTAAACTGCTAAAAAGGGCCTGTCATTCCTTCCTCTACCCCTGCAACATACATCGATTCCCCCCCTTTTTCCTTTGTCCAAATTCCCTTTCTGTTACCCTCATTTAGCCTCTTTTATTCCCCCTTGGCTCCCCTTCCATTTCCCCTTTTTACCCCTCAAATCCCCCTAAAATCCCCTTTAAATTCCCTCTCTTACCCTTTGTTTAGCCTTTTTTCCCCTTTTTCCCCTTATCGTTTCCCTTTAAATCCCTTAAAACCCCTTAAAATGGGAAAAAAACCCATACTCCGACCTTAATATAGGGCCTAGCCCCTTACCGCAAGTCCCTTAACCACTTCCCACACATGCCCGTGCGCTGGGACCAAGCGCTTAAGTCCCAAGCGCTAATCGCAATCGGAAGATCGGGCGGATGCACAATTTCCTTTGTAATATCAAAACAGCCCCAATGCGATTTGTTATAATGTAAGTCAGCCGATCTGTTCCACACCGTCAATCTATCACCAGATCGACGACTGAGCGCTAATCGCAACTCCCTCCGATTGATCGCAAGTGCTTTCACCCGTGCTCCGATTGCGATCCTCCGATCCATTCATGACTGTTGATCTGTCACAGATCCAACGGTCTTCGCTCAATCGCAACCCCCGTCCGATCGCAATCGCAACTCACAATGGTGTCGCCCCGATTGAGATCTTCCGATTCAATCCTGACCGCTGATCTCCCCCCGATCCGATGGCCCTCCGCTGATCGCATGCCTTCTTGTCCGACCCCCGATTGCGATCCACCGATTCAATCTCCGCCGTTGATCTTCGTCTCCAGGCCAGGATCTAATGGTCTGCGCTGCATTTTCACACCAAACCCTATTGTCCGTGCACTCCACCACTTCACTGCATTTTCATCGTTCGTTTGCATAATACCGTTGTTTCCGCCACCGCCGCACCACCATTTCGTTCACCCTGCGTCCATTGCTCCGTCCACTGTTTTCTTCACAGGTGTACTGTGTTGCAGAGTTTCTAGAGGATGGGACTGCCGCTGTTCAATGTACTGCCTCAATGGCAAGCGGCACAGTCAGGATCAAATCCAATGAGCCAGTACCATCAAGAAAGTCAAGGAATGGGGCCGTCAGGACTCACATTAATGGAGAGCAGAGTTCAAACGCCGAAATCCTTCCGGCGCCATTAAAGGCTCGAGCTAACTCGGTAGAGGCATTAATGAAGAGTCATATATTCCATAGTCATTCCACCCGTTTCCATATATCGTTCCGCCACTTGATCTCCACCATTGATTTTTGTCCCCAGACCATCATCTAATGGTCTGCGCTGCATATCACCACCAAACCCTATTATTCGCATGTTTCAGCACTTCGCTGCATTTTCACCATCATTTCCCATAACGTCATTGTTTACCGCCACCACTACACCACCATATGTTTCACCCCCCCGCTCCGCTAGTCTGCGTTTGCATCAATCTCCCTCACACAATTGTGTGCTCTCCACAGAGTACAAAGGTTGAGACGCCACCATAATTTCACAGTAAAGGGGTGACAGCAAGTTTTTCACTGACAGGGGAAAAGGAGTTAATGAATGGCAGGTGTTATACATCAGCAGAGTGGTTTTCTCCATCAAAGGATGGACTCAAAATCTGAAATCTCCGGCACCATTAAGGCTCAGGATGCACGGGAAAAGACAGCACTAGAACATCACAGGGCTCGAGGTATTAAAGGAAGACTTTCGCGCCCCCTCAAGGATTTTAGGAAGCAGAACAGTCGTTTAAAGACCCTGAAGATCGACCCAAAAAGATCCTGAACACTGTAACAAGTACCTTCTGGGTATTTTCATCAGCAAAGTGCTTTTCTCCATCAAAGTACAGGGCACCCTCACTGTTTTTATTATGCAAAATGTCCCTGAAGAGTTTTCCCACCAAACCACAGCTCAAAGACAGTCAGGCATTTATGAGGCAGGCCTTCTTTGCAGCTTATTTCATTTTCTGATCGAATCACCTGGAGTACCGCAGGCCCAAAATGTCAAGATCAAATCTAAAGCAGATCGTACTCTTACTAAGAAGGTGAGCGAAAATAAATTTACGGCATTATCAAGCAGGATGGGCCTCGACCCTGCATTCATTACTGTGTTTAAGGATACATTTAATCGGCACCTACCTCCTCAGTCGATCTTAGGATCATCTTTTGCTATAAATCACCACAAGAAACATTGGGAGGGGGTTGGTTGTTGTTGAATCATCAGTGAACTGCAAGCATTTTGTCCCGAGCCAAGTTTCCTGTGTAACATTTGTATGATAGGCTGAGAAATATGATGTATTCAGGCTGAATGTAAAAGCTTTGGGCAGTGATGTACCTGATTGGTGTTGTGTTTAACACGATAAGCAGTTTTCATTGGATCCTGATCTACAGCAGTTGGTGATGTTTTTCTTATCTCTGTGTTTATTTCCATTTCATTTCATGTTCTTCTGACTGACATCTGAATGCATGATATAAGATTTACCCTTGTTAGGTACCTTATATCCCAGCTCTCTCAGTCTTGAATGTTTTCTACTCATATGTGTGTCTGAATATTGTTTTTAATTGACTAAACCAGTGTAGTGGATGATTATTGCCTGCTCTCTGATGTGCAAGTTAATAAAATCAGTATTCAGATGTTTTTGTTAAGATTTAATTGAAAGAGATTAGGAACATTGGGAGGTCTAGAAGCCTGTCTCTGCCTCTTCATAACCTATCCCTTCCATATAAACCTTTTCAAGATCCCTTGTGTTGCCTATGGTTTTGTCCAAGCAGGCCTGGATTTAAATGACCTCTGGCCTGATCTATAGACAGAATCAGGTGGTTTTCCATCCTTCATTCTCATCACTTAGTGTTCCATCCCACCAATCAGTTTTTGAGATCCAAATGCTCTAGATGACTAGCCCAACTGAAGCTTACACATTTGAACATAAGTAAATCCTTTCTTGACTCCATTGCCCAATGGCCTTGACGTTCCCTGAGTTACCCATTCTTGCCTAGCTTCCTTCTTTACTCATCCTTGTCTTATGGTGACACCTTCCTTACTGATTCTCAGCAACCAAACTCAAACAATCAAACCAACAACCTTGAGCCCATAACTAGCCTAAAATCATAATTGAGAACTTCAAAGACATATATCCTTTGATAATCATAGAGAGATCCCTCTCTGGACCTAGGAGGGCTAGATCCTAAGGTCTGAAAGTGGTTCTATGTTGTCTCATCTTTTGGTCTCTGTCAACCTGGCCAAAACATGGGAACCCCAACATAATGGCGACTCCGCTGGGGAGTCTGAATGCTTCTCATTTCAAACAACCTCAGAAACTTAGAACTCTGGCTAGGTTGACGGTAAGTCACACCTTTGACGGTGAGCACTGTGGTGGACAGTGTACCCTAGAATCATCCTAAACCCTCCACCTGGCGACTCCATTGTTCCTAAACGTTAAAGACTCCACTGGTGATCAGTAGGCCTGCTGATTATCTTGGTTTCACATCAGACTCCACTGGGAGACCAGTCCCAAAGCATAATGAAGACTCCACTGGGAGACCAGTTCCCAAGACAACATTAACCACAGTAGAAATAACAAGTAGGGCTAAGCTGCTTGGCTTATAAACAACACTCTGGCTCACAGAACCATTCATACAAGAGCTTTCCCTGATCCAAACCCACCTGAAACAGTTGATAATCCTGAGAAAATCCTTAAAGGAACACCTGTGAGTAGGAAATCAACTATTTCCGGCAACATTCATAGAGCCAATTCTGCACCAGAAGATCTTGCAGCTCTATTAGACCCTTTCTTCGACCTAGAGGCTTGGGTCATTCGGTGTTCGGACCGGCCCAGGACAGGGCGGCGAGCCTCCTTCCACACCACCTGATCTCCACTTTCTCCAAAACTCGGGGCTTTCTCACCCTAGATCTGCTCAACAGACTTCTGCTGGTCCTACCATCCCTGTCATCCAACTACCAACTGCTCAAGCCAACCCTATACCTCAGCAGAACATCATCATGGCAGTCTGGTATGCACCTCTAGTTTTGCCTCAGCCTCTACTGCCCTTACCAAATGATTATCAGTCAAAAATCCCACACTTCCCTGCTAAAGAGCCTACAACAACGCAACAACATGTAGATAAAATGGAGGACTCTTTCGACTATATGGAAATTGATGATGAGACAATCAAAATGAGAATTTTTGCGCAGAGCCTGGGGGGAGAGGTTAAAAAGTGGTTTAAAAACCTGCCTGCTGGTAGTATCCAAGATCTCCCAGCTTTATACCAGACTTTCATTAACAAATGGGAAACTAGAGCAAACCCTCGCCAGCTCCTAGCAGAATACATGTCCCTTAAGAGGAACGCAGGAGAAAGTGTTCACGATTACACCACCAGATTCAATAGCATTTACAATGCTCTTCCCCCACACATGAAACCTCCACAAGGTATGGCCCTGGCCAAGTATCCTGATGGATTTGATGCTGACATGGCCTATGAGCTTAGAGATAAAGAATACACCACATTGGAGGATATGCAGAAAGGGGCAGTCAACATAGAGGCAAATTTGATTGAAAAAAGGGCCAAACTGAGAGCTGAGAAGAGAGTAACATACAAGAATGACACTATAACCTCCACTTCGGATCCTAATATTGACAGATTGTCTAAGAATCTGGATAAGCTTTTCCAAGTGGTCGAAAATATGGCTATCACTCAGAACAGGAACCAAAATCAAAACCAAAATCAGAACTTTAGAAGAAACAACAACACTCCCAACAGACAGAAAGAGTCAGATCAGCAAGTCATTCCCCCGTTCCAAAACTTTCTTGATGAGGATGAGGGAATCATAGAAGAGTCTGAAGGGAATGTGATAAACATGTTCGAAACAGAGGACTCAATCCTAAACTGTGATTCAGAGGAGGACCAGCCCACAACCTCTTATGGGGAAGAGGAATGGTTTGAATCTGAGGATTATAGATTGGGATTCGAAAATGCCATGTTACAGGTTAGAGAACAATACGAGCTCAGGAGTAAAAAGAACCAAGGCACTTCCAAACCTCAAACTCCTGAGGTAACCATCAAAAAGAGGCCTGAAAAATCTTCTAAAGTAACCACCGTGAACAACAATTTAACGGCCAAGAGTTCTGAGAGTAACAAAGAAAAGGACAACCAAAACAATGAAAAACAATGTCAACCAACCAATAGCACTAGCACCTCAGTTAGTGCTCCTGATAAAACTGTGTCTACACATGTACATAATGAGAAGACACAAACCGATCCAGCTACTAAGGTGGCTGCAAATAAAACAGAGTTGAATACTTCCAAGAGTCAATCCACTTTCAGTTTAGAAAGTGAGATTGCAAAAATCAAAATCTCTGTACCATTATTTGAGCTGGCCTCTCAGGATGTATATAAGGGCCAGATTTTGAAGGCATTAAATCTGAGTATAAATAATGACACTGTAAATCTGAGCGATGATCAGCCTGCCCCATTATTCGGTCCCAAGATTGAGGGGAAATTTCAGGAAGGGGTAGTTCCACCTTTTTATATCAGTCTTAATGTTCATGACAAGATCCTCCATAATGCCATGCATGACTCCGGTGCATCACACAATCTAATGCCTAAAGTAGTCATGGAGAAGCTAGGCCTAGAAATTACTAGACCTTACAAAGACTTATACTCTTTTGACTCTAGTAGAGTAAAATGCCTGGGCCTCATTAAAGACTTATGTGTAAGCTTAACTCAAATTCCTGCGAAATGCATGGTCATGGATGTAGTGGTGGCAGACGTGCCACCCAAGTATGGCATGCTGTTGTCAAGATCATGGGGAGCCAAGCTGCAAGGCACCATGCAGATGGATGGCTCATATGCCACTATACCTATATTTGGCCAATCAAGAAGACTGTATAGAGAATCCCAAATGAAATTCCTAGTCAGTAGCCCCGAGGAACCTGAAAATTCACCATTATACTCTATGCACACCGATCTGGACTCCTTCATTTTTTGTAACGATGAATCCTTAGAGGAGCCAGAGTCCCAGAATAGGCATATAAATGAGAACACCGAGCCTATGGACCTCCACATAATGGCCACTCTGGAAGAAAATGATCAGGAAAACCATGGGCAGCACACTGAAAACAAAGAGGAAATCAGCAATGAAGCCTGTAGGATTTGTGGTGGACCTCTCACCCCAAGCGAAACAGAAACAGAACAAGAACAGCAAGGTAATCACCTTCCTGACATCCGTGGCCTCTATGAACAACAAGATAGCTTACAACCTAGTACATACTTCCCAACTCAACCCAATGGCGAACCCAGCTGTAAGGAAGGAAGTGAAGTGGAAGTAAACAAAGAACCCCTGTGGGAAATGAACTTTGATGGGTCCTGTACTAGACAAAGCGCTGGAGCAGGAGTGTGGCTGCGTAACACCGAAAATGATCACGCGGAGAGCCACGCCATCAATCTGCATTTCAAATGCACGAATAACATTGCAGAATATGAGGCTCTAATCTTGGGTTTAAATCTGTTGAAAAAATTAGGGGCCCGTAGAATAGTCGTGAGAGGAGACTCTGAGTTGGTAATCAAACAGATGAATGGTGAGTATTCGGCAAAACACCCCAGGCTTAGGGCATATAGGAATGATACTCTAGATTTGCTGAGAACGTTCATTGAATATGATTTAGTATCCATTCCTAGGGGTCAAAACGCTATTGCAAATGGACTAGCCTGCCTAGCTAGCTCTTATCATAAGGCCCCAGTTGACCAACAAATCATCATTCAGACTAAATTCAGGCTTGCAGTGCCAGACAATGAAAAATACTGGCAGGTCTTTGAAGGAGACAAACAGATTGAAGATTTCCTAATGGGAAGAAATGAGTTTGAATTTTCTGATTCAGACTCAAAATCTGATGACAGCTGCCCAACTGAGGATTCCCCAGATGAACCAGAAACACCTTGTAGTATAGAAATGAACTCTTTTTCTGAAGAAACTGGAGATTCAGCCATAAAACGTGAAAATGCAGATAGAAAACAAATGGAGGTGCTGCAAGCCAAAGACAAGAACATATCAAGAGGCTTAGCACCCTTAGAGGACCTCTTTGATTTCGATGATGTTGCGAAGAAGCCCACAATAGAACATGCAGAATCAGATGTAGAAGAATGCAACATAGGTACTGAAGATAGACCCAAAATGATAAAACTGGCTAAGTCTATACCTGCAGACATGAAGAAGAAATACATTGACCTGTTTAAGGAATTCATTGATGTGTTTGCATGGAGCTACGAAGACTTAAAGGCCTATGACACCAACATTATACAACATAAGATACCATTAAAGGAAAATCAGAAGCCTTTTAGACAAAAACTTCGAAGAATTAATCCAAAACAATTGCCTACAGTAGAAAAGGAAATTAAGAAGATGTATGATGCAGGCATTATAGTCCCTGTAAGGTTTTCTGATTGGGTGTCGAACTTAGTGGCTGTAAGGAAGAAAACAGGGGATATTAGACTGTGCATAGACTTCAGAAACCTCAATAGAGCCTCCCTGAAAGATAACTACCCCTTGCCTAGAATGGAACATATCTTACAGAAGGTAGTGGGCTCTAAAAGAATCTCCTTGCTTGATGGTTTTTCAGGATACAACCAGGTTCTGGTACTCCCAGAAGATCAACTCAAAACAGCTTTTACCACTCCATGGGGCACCTTCATGTATGTGAAAATGCCTTTTGGATTGATGAATGCTGGAGCTACCTTCCAGAGAGCAATGGATATTGCTTTCTCGGATGAGATTGGACACTTTATAGTTATCTACTTGGATGACTTAACTGTCTTTTCTAAAACAGAAGAAGAACACTTAAAACATCTGAGGAAAGTTTTTGAAAAATGTAGAAGGTACGGTCTGTCCCTAAATCCTAAGAAGACTGTTTTTGGGCTACAAGAAGGTAAGCTTCTTGGCCACATTATATCTGAGAAAGGGATTAGGATAGACCCCCAGCGAGTTGAGGGAATACTTCAAATTACACACCAAAGAAACATCAAGGAGCTACAGTCCTTCATTGGGAGGATCAATTTTCTTAGAAGATTTATCCCCAACCTTGCTGAGCATCTTAGGAAAATGACTGAAATGCTGAAGAAAGATGCTGGAATTAAGTGGACTGTCGAAGCCAAGAAATCTTTTGAGTCAGTAAAGCTTGCACTCACCCAGGCCCCTGTCCTTATCAGCCCTGACTTTTCAAAAGATTTTCTGATATTTTCCTTTGCTTCCCCGCACACAATAGCTGCAGTTTTGCTGCAGAAAAATTCGGAAGGTAATGAACAGCCTATAGCCTTCTTCAGTAAAGCCTTAAGAGATGCACCCTTAAAGTACAACATCATGGAAAAGCAGGCCTATGCCCTGATTAAGGCCTTAAAAGATTTTAGGGTGTACATTCTGCATTCTCACACCATTGCCTATGTGCCGAATATAGTGGTCAAAGATATCCTGTCCCAAGACCCAGATGGGAAAAGGGCAAATGGATTGCTACAATTTTAGAATATGACATTGAAATCAAACCCACCAAGCTGATCAAAGGTCAAGGCCTGGCCCAATTAATGGCTGAAACTAATCTACAGGCCCTTGATATTAACATGATGAATGCCCTGGATGAGCAGGAAGGATTACCCCATCCAACTGTAGAGGAGCAGTTTCAGAACTCTCCTTGGTATGTTGATATCCTTTACGTGCTCACACACCTCAATGCCCCTCCGGAACTGTCCAAAACAAAGGCCAGATTCATAAAACTCAAAGCTAGAAATTACTGCATTATGAATGAGAGTCTATATTGGAAAAATCCAAATGGCCTTTTACTGAAATGCTTGTCTGAAACTGAAGCCGAAAAAATCAAACAAGAATTCCATGCTGGGGAGTGTGGGGGCCACCTGAGTTGGAAGGCCACTGCAAATAAGATACTTAGGGCTGGTTACTATTGGCCCACACTTTTCAGTGATGTCCATAAAATGATCCTTACCTGCCACAAATGCCAAATTTTTGAGGGCAAAAGAAAGCTCCTCCCCCTCCCTCTGCAACCTATCACCATAGAAGGTCCTTTCATGCAATGGGGCTTAGAATTCATTGGAGAAATTCACCCCTCTTCCTTTGGGCAACATAAATGGATCTTGACTGCCACTGATTACTTCACTAAGTGGATTGAAGCCATACCCACTAGGAATGCCACTGACTCGGTCATCATTAGGTTCCTAGAAGACTTCATCCTGTCTCGGTTTGGCTGCCCAAGGAAAATAATCACTGACAATGTTGATGCTTTCGGATCCAAAAGAATGATTGATTTCTGTCACAGGTACGGAATTGCGCTTGGACATTCAACTGCCTATTTCCCCCAGGGTAATGGTTTAGCTGAATCATCAAACAAAAGCCTGGTTACAATCATTAAGAAGCTGCTGGAAGAGAACAAAAGGTCTTGGCATAAAAAGCTGATACATGCTTTGTGGGCAGATAGGCTCACTACAAAGAAGTCTGTTGGCACATCACCCTTCCAGCTGATTTATGGAACAGAAGCAGTTTTCCCTACTAGCCTTGGGATACCAGTAGTAAAGCTTATTCAAGAGGTCCAATCAGAAGAAGACAGCATGATAAGGAGAATTAATGAAACAATCCATCTTCAGCAAACAAGGGAGCAAGTTTATGACAGAGCTGTCAGAGTGCAGGAAAACATGAAGAGACAGTTTGACAAAAGAACCAAAGCAGCAAATTTCAAAGTTGGGGACAGGGTCCTAAAGTGGGATTCAAGAAGAGAGGATAAAGGCAAACATGGAAAATTCGACAGCTTGTGGCAAGGTCCATTCATCATTCAAGCCACCGTGGGTCCTAATGAATTCTTCTTACAAGAACTTGATGGTACAGAGCTGTTTGGGGGTCCTGTCAATGGCAGGATGCTCAAACACTATTTCTGCTAATTTTCCATTTCCAGTTTCACCTCCATTGTATATACCGTTGCAAATCTTCATTTTCAGCAAAAAAAAAAAGAGAGAAGAAAATGTCCCAAAAAATAGAATGAGAAGAGAGGTTCAGACATGCTCAAAACATGGACCTCTGAGGCAAAAGGATTGGCTCTAATAAACTCAAAATCTGAGCCAAAGGGAAGAAGAATAGCTGGTCCTTGCAAGCTCAAAATCTGGACCAGCAGTGACCGCAAGATCCAGCTTTGATATGCCCAAAATCAGAGCTGGAGTAAAGGAAAGAAGTGACTCTAACATGCTCAAAACCTGAGTCACAAGGAAGAAAGAAGGATGTTTCACGGTTTCAGAATTCCATGCCTTCATAGTTTTGTTTTCTTCAATTTTCTGCCCAGCAAGTCAGACTGTCTAATCCTGGCTTGGCTGTGTTTAAATTTCCTGTCTTAGAATGTAGGTGAAGAAACCTGTTGGACAGTTTAATCCCAACAGGTAGTAGTGTAGGTAGAGAAATATATGAGGCCAACAGTCTAATCTGGCCTCATGGAGCAATAAGGGTAGAATTAGAATAGGTTTGTTTTTATTTTTGCAAAATAAGATGTAAAGGGTCTGCTAGTTCAAATGCACCCAAGGGAAAATTGTTAGAGCTCTAGTTTGGGTAGGTAGATTGGTTGGGAAAGTGTTTCTGTTGATTTGTGTATCTAATATATTGTGGCAGCTAATCTAAAGAAAGAAGAAAGATGGCTTATAGCAGCAGGCATCTGGCCTACACCAAGAGATCGATTTCTGAATTCTTGACTCCTTCAAGAAGAAGCCATCCCCATGTGGAGCCACTGTTAGCCCCCCATGATCGATTTCTGAATTCTTGACTTCTTTACAAGCAAATAGGGGGCTAAATTATTTTTGAGTCTTCAAGGAATGCCTTTCCTTTGAAAATACAGTCTCCTTGAAGCCTCCATGGGTCTTTGTCCTTTGATAGTATCCCCTCTGCTGTTCTCCCATCATAAAGCCTCTCTGTTATGAAGAAAAAATGCCCAGGGGCCTCCTTTTTCCCTCTTATGTCCCCCCCCACTCAGCCTCTTTTTCACCTCCCTTTCTATTCCCCTTCTCACCCTTTGATTTCCCAAAAAATCCCCTCTAAATCCCTCCCCTAACCTTTTTTCCCTTTTCCTCCGATTGAATCACATTGTAAATCATGCTAAAACAAAATACGTGATTCATATTAACCACTTCCCCTTGCTATACCCATAAACTTTATAATAAAGTTTATTATTTATTTAACCCCGCCCGCTGTTAATCGCAATCGAAAGTTTATGTGTGTCTCATGTTTGTGCCCTTCCGATTGCATTTCTTCCTATTTCATTTCTTCCGATTGCATTCTTTTCGATTGCATCTCTTCCGATTGCCTTCCCCCCGATCACTCCATTCTCTTCGATTTCCTTCTTGCCGATCACGCCCGCCTCCGATTACTCGATCGCAGGTCTCGGCAATGCTGTCTCGACTGAGCCTCCCCTGATCACTCCATTCTCCCCGACTACGATTAGTCACGGGCCCACCGCACCAAAATCTCCGCCCATACATGAAAGAAAGGGATCTCCTTTGTTAAGCCCAAAAACCGGTTTTATTCGTAATACAAAGGTTTATGTCCAATCGCATCGGGAAGTTTGTGATCCATTTGTTTAACCCTCCGCCTTCACTCCATTCTCTCTGATTGCGATTAGACCCTAGGTCCCACCTCATTTCATTTTGTTGCATTCTTTTCGCGTTTCTATGTATTTTGCCCAGGGTTTAAACTTTAAAGACTTTACACCAAAGTCATATATTCCATAGTCATTCCACCCGTTTCCATATATTGTTCCGCCACTTGATCTCCACCGTTGATTTTCGTCCCCAGACCATGATCTAATGGTCTGTGCTGCATATCACCACCAAACCCTATTATTCGCATGTTTCAGCACCTTGCTGCATTTTCACCATCATTTCCCATAATTTCATTGTTTACTGCCGCCGCTACACCACCATATGTTTCACCCTCCGCTCCGCTAGTCTGCATTTGCATCAACCTTCCTCACACAGTTGTGTGCTCTCCGCAGAGTACAAAGGTTGAGACGCCACCATAATTTCACAGTAAAGGGGCGACAGCAAGTTTCCCACTGACAGGGGAAAAGGAGTTAATGAATGGCAGGTGTTATACATCAGCAGAGTGGTTTTCTCCATCAAAGGATGGCCTCAAAATCTGAAATCTCCGGCGCCATTAAGGCTCAGGATGTGCGGGAAAAGACAGCACTAGAACATCATAGGGCTCGAGGCAGTAAAGGAAGACTTTCGCGCCCCTCAAGGATTTTAGGAAGCAGAACAGTCGTCTAAAGACCCTGACGATCGACCCAAAAGATCCTGAACACTGTAACAAGTACCTTCTGGGTTTTTCATCAGCAAAGTGCTTTTCTCCATCAAAGTACAGGGCACCCTCACTGTTTTTATTATGCAAAATGTCCCTGAGGAGTTTTCCCACCAAACCACAGCTCAAAGACAGTCAGGCATTTATGAGGCAGGCCTTCTTTGCAGCTTATTTCATTTTCTGTTCGAATCACCTGGAGTACCGCAGGCCCAAAATGTCAAGATCAAATCCAAAGCAGATCGTACCCTTACTAAGAAGGTGAGCGAAAATAAATTTACGGCATTATCAAGCAGGATGGGCCTCGGCCCTGCATTCATTATTGTGTTTAAGGGTACATTTAATCGGCACCTACCTCCTCAGTCGATCTTAGGATCCTCTTTTGCTATAAAGCACCGCAAGAAACATTGGGAGAGGGTTGGTTGTTATTGTAGTATCAGTGTATTGCAAGCATTTTTGTCCCAAGCCAAGTTTCCTGTGTAATGATTGTATGACAGGCTGAGAAATATGATGTATTCAGGCTGAATGTAAAGCTTTGGGCAGTGATGTACCTGATTGGTGTTGTGTTTAACATGATAAGCAGTTTTCATTGGATCCTGATCTACAGCAGTTGGTGATGTTTTTCTTATCTCTGTGTTTATTCCCATTTCATTTCATGTTCTTCTGACTGACATCTGAATGCATGATATAATATTTACCCTTGTTAGGTACCTTATATCCCAGCTCTCTCAGTCTTGAATGTTTTCTACTCATATGTGAGTCTGAATATTGTTTCTAATTGACTAAACTAGTGTAGTGGATGATTATTGCCTGCTCTCTGATGTGCAAGTTAATAAAATCAGTATTCAGATGTTTTTGTTAAGATTTAATTGAAAGAGATTAGGAACATTGGGAGGTCTAGAAGCCTGTCTCTGCCTCTTCATAACCTATCCCTTCCATATAAACCTTTTCAAGATGCCTTGTGTTGCCTATGGTTTTGTCCAAGCAGGCCTGGAGTTAAATGACCTCTGGCCTGATCTATAGACAGAATCAGGTGGTTTTCCATCCTTCATTCTCATCACTTAGTGTTCCATCCCACCAATCAGTTTTTGAGATCCAAATTCTCTAGATGACTAGCCCAACTGAAGCTTACACATTTGAACATAAGTAAATCCTTTCTTGACTCCATTGCCCAATGGCCTTGACGTTCCCTGAGTTACCCATTCTTGCCTAGCTTCTTTTACTCATCCTTGTCTTATGGTGACACCTTCCTTGCGATTCTCGGCAACGAACTCAAACGTCAAACCAACAGCACGAGCCCATAACTAGCCTAAATCATAATTGAGAACTTCAAAGACATATATCCTTTGATAATCATAGAGAGATCCCTCTCTGGACCTAGGAGGGCTAGATCCTAAGGTCTGGAAGTGGTTCTATGTTGTCTCATCTTTTGGTCTCTGTCAACCTGGCCAAAACATGGGAACCCCAAGACTTGCAACTTCTCACTTTTGAACCTATTTGCATATAGATCTTTCCACCTCAGACAGAAATTATGTTCAACCATCCAAACACAAAACAAAACCCTTGAACTTCATAACTAGCCTAATATCATTACCTTAAGCTTTCAAAGACAAATCCATCTTTGTACATATTGGAGAGATCCCTCTCCGGATTCAGGAGGGCTAGATCCTAGAATCCCAAAGTTGGTTGAAACGATGTTAACTCTGTGATCGGACTTTTGCCAGTCTTGCTTATTACAGAGACCTAATAGAACGAGCTGGATTTTGAAGAATTTTCCATTTGATATAATTATGAGATTTTCTCCCTACATTGGAGCAAAATCAACAATAAATTTTGGTGTACATACCTAAAAGTAATTTCGATGTCTTAAAAATGGACTTATTGCTATCGGTACTAATGTACTGTTAACCACGCTGGTGCGTTTTAGTTACTGTTCACCGATGTGGTTTCATTAACGGAAGCACCAGTGCAGTTATTTAACAAACACACCGAATATCCATACATAAAAAGTGCAACTTTATTTTTTTGAAGTGAAAAAAAAGCGATAAATTGAAAAATGGGTGGAAAATTATTTTCGAAAATCTAATTTCATAAAAATTTCTTTAAATAGTAAAATCTATTCATTATTTCATTATTTTTGAGATTTTTTTAGGGAGGGATTTACACGAGAGACATACCTGGAGCAAGAGAGCATGAGAGCACTATGGAGCAGCAAAATACTTTCGAACAACAACACTATTTAGAGAATTGGAATTTGAAACATCTGGTGATTCGCAAAAAAAGCTGTATACTAAAATTGTTAACTTCTACTGTAATAATTATTTTTTTTATAGTTTCTGTTACATTTAATACATGCATAGTAAAAATTTTAAATTTTACTGTGCATTTCTAGAAGAAAAAAAAAAAGAATCCATTCTTACATTAAACCCTTTCTTCTTATTGTTTATGTGACTTCACAATTAGGGCTTTTCATTTTAAATTATAGGGTTTTATTACTATATATATAGGCATATGACATCTAACCTACAGGACCACTTGCAGAGTCAGATCCCAATCCATGTAGACCCTTGCATGTTTTTTAAAAAACAGTTTTTTTTTTTTTTTTTAAATCAGTGTGCACTGTTTAAAATAGCCCACCAGTGCGCTATTGCAGTATAACACACCTGGTACGTACTAACAAAAAACAATGTTTGATAAAAACAATTTTTTATTAATTTATGTTTGTGTTAATCGGTGCACTGGTTAACATGTAACGCACCGGGTCTCCTTGTTGACAAAGAGCACTATACGATGTTTCTACTATATTGGCGGTGCATTTATAAGAACCTACCGCACCGCGTTCAATCCGTACTTCGTGAAAGATGCACTCTTTTCTTGATTTTTTTTTCACCTGAAAAGTATGTGATTTATTTATAAAATATATTAATGAATGTTAAAGGTTTCATATTGATAAATAAATGGTTGACAAGAGTTCAAGTAACAAAAATACTAGTAGCACATCGAGAAAAACAAAAAGGAAAGTTCTTTGTAAATTATTTACAAAAAATATTATTTTTTAACTATATGTAAGTTTAACTAATATGCATTGATTAGTGTGTATCATGCAAAGCCACAAAATGATGAAGCTCGATAAGATTATTTCTGATCTAAGACCAGAAGAGCGAAAAGCTTGATGGAAAAATTGCAGAAGGCTGAATGAGGTGAATGAAAAAATACTAGAGATCCAATATGAGTTTCCTTTTTAAAATTTCATTAATAATTTACTTAAAAATATTAGATAACATGTTTCAAAAAATCTATTAATTCAGATATGTTTAATGTTCTGCAAGGACCAAAAATGAAGAAAAGGAATGTTGTTCTAATAAAAGAAAAAAATAGAACATGCAAATGAAAATGAATTACTCATTAGCTCATCTGGAGTGGTGTTGTAGGTTAACGAAAGGGGGATAAAATTTTACAAAAATTTGAGAGATTTAGTGGAACGAATGTATAGAAGTTCTTTTCACTTACAATAAAAAAATCAATCCAATGATTCCAAGAACCAAATTTTATTTAAACTATAGGATGAGTTTCCAGAGAATTGGTCAATGAGACATGTCAGACTTTTAATAGCAAAAACATACAACAACAAAAAAGAATGATTGAAAAAGTAATATTCCTTTAAATGTTTTTCTAGAATTATATGTATATATTACTACAAAGAAATCATTTATAAATATCACTTTTGTTATATTTTCTTTTCATATATCAATATAAAAATTAAATAGTTTATTGTCATGTTACATTTTCAGGAAGATTATGAAAATCTCAAAGGATGAACGAACTGATATCAGTAGTATGCCAATATGAATGTCCAAAAAGGTGTACAAGGAGATTTTCAAAGAAATGGACATAATTGCATCGCAAGAGTAGCCATCTCAACAACAACACACTTCAAATGAAATATGTAATCATTGATTTTTTAGATTATATACAATAAATAAACAATTTAGCATTAAATATTAAATTTCAAGTATTTTCTTGCAGAAAATAAAAGAAAATGGAACCCATTCAGGACATAAAACAGGACGACAAGGAAGAAAAGGGTTGATATTTATGTTTGTGAGTAATTGTTAATTCCTTATAACAACTTAACTAGATTTCATTTTTGTATATTTTAAGTTGTTTTACAACAATAATCATTGAATGTCTTCAAACAAGTGCTAACATACAAAGAAGAACCATCAAAATAATTGATTGACATTGGGTTAAATATGGGTTGTCAGTATATGTTGGCATATTAGAAATTAATTGTGGAATTTGTAAGAATATATCTTTTTTTACTTAGCTCCATTTATAATTAATAGAACAACAAAATCTTTTATATTAAATCTATGATTTTTTATGGGGTATAAAACTTGCAAGAAACAAAGTATGGAACTGCGCCAACAAATGAATTGTTGAGAGATGGCATGAAATTTGGTTTTGAAAGAATGTGTATAGTTCACGAGTCAATTCTTGCTATGGTACATTTCTTTTTTATTTACATTGATGTATATTATTTAATATTGTAATTTTAGTTATTCTCACCAATGTATATACACTCATTAGACTTTATTTTTATGTTTGTAGATGGAACTTGAAGAAGAAGAAAACAATTAAGACAATGAACAAAACATTCCTCCAAATAACCCAAGTCATGGAAGTAGCTTGAGTAGCGAAAACAATTCCAGCGAAAAATGATGATCAATATGTTTGGATATCAAAGCAAGGCGTTGCATTTTTTTAAATATTTGTCTGTGAAATCAGACATTTTGTTTAATGTAATGGAAACAGTGTCCCAATGGAAAGGCAAAAGGATACCAATAAATATCCTATTTTGTATGAAAAAGAGTGTCTTATTCATATATATAATAAAATATGTTTTAATTTATTCTATTGTGTTCTCCATTGTTGCTGTGAAATGTTACACCACTGATTAAATATATGGATGATTTAATATTATAATGAAGAGATGTGAAATATGATGATATGATATAACAAATTAATCCAAACATCACATTCAAATGCACTATTAAAAATTTAATTGATATGAATATTGTTATAAGATACGTGTCGGCTTTTAATGAATAATGAATTTTAAAAAATCACAATAATTGCACTATTATAGGTCGATGTTTCTAAAGGATAGAAAATGAACATCGGTGCGTGTTATTAACTGCGCACTGGTGTGTTTGTATGATACTGTGCACTAGTGTGTTTCTACGACCGATGGGCACCGCACAAATGCCAATACCAATTAGAATGCCCGGTGCGCTTTATGGAAGACTACCACCTGAGCGGTCGGATATGCGTCGCACGCACCGGTACAGTTTGCATTTAACGTGCCAGTGCATTTTTATAACTTAACATCCAATGTGTTTTAACACCTAAATGGCCTGGTGTGTTTTTACACCTTAACAACGTTGGTGCGTGCACATTCCATCGACCTGATGTGTCTTTGTGGGTGACATGCACTAGGACGTTGCTAAACGCCCCAGGGCGTCCGAAATTTTTTTTCCATCGTGGTGCTTGGTATTTTTACAGTACCAGTGCATACATGGTAAAATACATTGTTGCGTTCACAAATTATGCATGCATCGATGAGATGACCATTCGTAAAAACCTTTGTCCGCCCAATTTTTTTTAGTTGTGTTGAAGTTCTGTTAGAAGCTCCGCCAAAACCTCCGTTACCAAAAATAGATATTGTATCAAATGTTTTTTTGACAATTTTTGGCCAATTTTATGACACTAAAAACCTCTTTTATAACCTCCACTAGAGGGTATTTTCCTTGTAGTGCACTTTTTAATCCAAATTCTAAATTTGAACCTCTCCCTTCCCAATGTTCATAGTGGCATGTAGTCGTTTACGCAAATCCATACATGTCAACACCCTTGCTATTGACTTATCACGAATCTCATGAAAAATAATCCACATCTAGAAAATGACCCAAGCTATTCACCAAATTTGTAAATATCTAAGTATTACACTTGTTAGAATGGAGGCTTGGAAAATGAACCCACATAGGGATTTCATCTGTATTCTCCTTGCGAGCATCAAATAATGACATCCAAAATTTAAAATTGATTGGAGTGGAATTGACAACCCACACATATTTGGAAACACAGATTTCATACTCCTTAGTTATGAAAGAAAGCTAGATCCACCCCTTGGCCAATAGAAATACCTTTGGAGCCTCAAAAACAACATGAGAAATAAATCGGTTACATCAAGAAAAAATCGTTGCTAAAACAAATTTTAGCCCACATGCTCTGCCTACAAGTGATTTTTCAGCCAATTCCACAGCATCAACCATATCCATATCATCCCTCAGACATAAAATATAAGTCATGGAGTGACTTCAAATTTAAGATCCTAGAACTTCTTTTTGGTTTTACTAGGAGGACCCGCAACCCCCTCCTCCAGAATCTCATGATGAAAAACTACATGCACAAAATCCTCAGGATTTTTGTATGAATGAGGATCCAAAATAGGTTTTGCCTCATTACTATATACTTTTGGACCTGAACCCACCACTATAAATTCCACAGGGTTAACCAAACCTATAGGAAAATGCCCCACCGGACGGGCCAAACTAATTAAATGTTGAGGAAAAATGAAAGAGGAAGACCCTCCACTAAAAGAAGGAAGTAGAAAGCCACCACATAAAAATACCTAGAGAAAGTCCTGGTAAACTTGAATAAACCCTCATTTGAAAAAAATGGAAACAAGGGAGAAAACCCACCTACCGACATTGATTGAGAAAACTCCATTGAGGATGGAAACAAACATGGATGAGTAGTTACGGTGAGAAACCTTGACATGTGGCAGAAGATTGGATATTCCTCGAAACAATGCGGAAAGGGTTCCATGCAAACCCATCAACTAGGTTCAAACCCACACCTGAAAAACTAAAGGTCTATCAGAATAATCCACCAGAAGAAGCCACTGCTCCATTTGTGACAAATATGGAACCCCATTTAGGGCTCATTGTGTCGTAATCAACCTCATCCACATATTCCATGTTGGGCCACTCCACACCAGCCAACTCAACAACCCACCAATAGATGTGGCCCTAGGAACCTATAAAAATCTTGAAAAACAAATATAAAACCCCAGAAAATACCACATAAAAGTAATAGCATCGGCCAATCACATGATTTTGTGTCTACAAACGGGAAAAACAATAACACCTTTGAAAACTAAATAAATAACACCCAAGACCATGTCGAACGAAGAGAGAAGTACGATCACCAATTTCTAACCAAAAGGAAAGTAGACTCTACCATGAAACCCTACTAAAGCACACCGCCCAAGCTCCTCCATTGCCCTTGTTATATTTTTTTTGTTGAATATATTAATGATAAAGAGGAATATTATAATATAAGCCCATCAAAAATATATAAATAAATACATATTATTAATAATGTATAAATAAAAAGACATTTATTTATAATCTCAATATCTAAACAAACCAAGATCTATCTTAATTATGGATATATCAAGTGTCGAGAGAGATCAAATATCTCAAGGTGCAAACTTTTTTTTTAGTGAAAAACTTGAGGAATGGTTTGGACCTGAAGAGATTTGATCCCTCTCGACACTTGATAGATACTTGAGTTAAGATGGATCTAGGTTGGTTATATATATATATATATATATATATATATATACCATTAGAAAAGCTATGGGTTGTCAAAACCTGGAGCCCAAGAAACGCCAACATTTTAAATAAATAAATTTAATTTAATTTTAAATAATTTGAGCTCTCCAATTTTAATTTTTAATTTTTATTTTTACACCTTTATTTTGAATGAGTCGAAATGTTTATGCTAACATTACAACATCTATTCCATATTGGGCAGGAGAGCGCACCTCAGTGCAACAAGATTATAAAATAACTCTTATAAATTTGATACATATTTGTTGAGACTTGGCTTCATAAGGAGTGAAACAAATCACTGGTATATTTCAATTAGTTGGTGACCATGTTATTTATTTGGTATTATATGTGGATGATATGTTGATGATTGTAAATTACAAGGAAATCATAAAGGAAGTGAAAACTCAATTGTCCTCTAGATTTGATATGAAGGACCTTGGTGTTGCAAATTTTATCTTGGGAGTAGAAAATAAAAGAGATTAGACAAAATAAAAACCTAGTTTAGTCAAAGGAAGTATGTTGAGACAATATTGCAAAGGTTTATATGGAAGACTGTGAAATGGTAAAGGTTCCTATTCATGTAGGTGTGAAGTTATTTGCATATCAATATCTCAAAACACAAGAAGTGGAAGAGGACATATCATGTTCCATATGTTAGTGTGGTTGGATGCTTGATGTATGCAATGACATGCATTAAATAAGACATTGCACTTATAGCGGGAGTAATGAGTAGGTATATATCAAAACCAGGGAAGGAGCATTGGACAACAATAAAAGGGGCTTTCAAGTATTTGCGTTGCACTACTAGCTATGAATTGTGCTACCAAGGAAGACCAATATTGGATAGAGCATCAAACATACATGGATTTGTTGATGCATACTGGGTTGGAGATCTGGATTGTAGAATATCTACAAGTGGGTATGTGTTTAACTCATGTGGAGTAGAAATTTGTTGGATGAGAAAAATATAATTTTTAGTGCCACTCTCAACTATATAATCTAAATACAAGGAAACCACTCATGCAAGCAAGGAGGCAATATGATTTTAGAGAGTGTGTTTAGGTATTGAGTTGGTACAATAAGTTGTAAGGTAATATTTTGAAAATTAGAGCATAATATTCTTGGAAAAGAACCCAAATTATCATTTGAATACAAAACATATTGATGTTCATTATCACTTTGTGAGAGATGTGATTGAAGACAAAAGGTGATGCTAGAGAAAACTTGATATTTTGAAGGATTTTGTAGGTTCATTAACAAGATATATGAGCACAAAGAAGTTCTTTTGGTGTAGAGAAACAATGGGCATTATTCCCCTAGATTGATGATTATGTGCTCTTGTGATGCCCTATGTGCAAAGAAAACAACAAGTGTGAGAATGTTTGGTATGTGTTATTATTTTCCTGATTAACCCACACACTATAAAATTTGCAATGTGTAGTGGGGGGGGGGGGGGTCACAATGGGTGACACTGCCTCCAAATATATTTTTTTGGCATTTTTTGTCTATTTTTTGTTGTTTTCAATGCATGGTTTTTGCTAAAAGTAGTTTTATGGTGCATGGTGGTTTTTCCCATGGTTTTGTAGTTTCCATTAAGGAACTATAGTTGTATTCTAATCTAATGCAAATGGATTAACAATTCATGGATGCCACAAATTATGTAATGTACTGTAGTGCTATAAAGAAAAATATATATTGAAAAATATTTATGGTTTTCTTGGATTTTGGGTTTCTAAGAAAAAATATATGTCTTAATGTGTGTTTTCCGTTGTATATTTTATGTTTTAATTAAGAATATGTTTGTAGAAATTAATTATATATAGTTAAAACCTATAGAATTTGTAGGTTTTAACCTTGTACAGAAATTACCTGCAGACGAATTCTAAAAACATAAAATAAAACATAAAACAAATATACATAAATATTTTCCCCTAGATCCCAAAATCGAGACTACTAGATTGATTTTTCATTATATTCCTTTCAATGTTACAAAACATATATACATGTTGAAGCATCCATAAACCCTAATTCATTAACCCTGGATTAGAACATAACCATAGTTCCCTTGAATGGATCTACAAAATACCATGGGCAGAAAACCATCATGCTCAAAACCATGTGCAAAACCCATGCACAAAATGATAGATAGGTCTGCCCACCTATTATAGGGTCCAAAAAGAAATTTCTCGGGGCGATGTCGTGGACCTCATGTAGGGGGCTATCGCCCCTCTACAAACACCCTGAGAAGGGGGGCACCGGGCTACACCCCCTTGTGACCCCCCTGTTGCACCCGGCACAGGGAGGGCTTCTGCCCCCCCTGTGACCCCCCCACGCATGCGACTAGTCGTGGAAAGAATATAACACACACCCAACAAAATTTTCCATGGATTTGTATGAAATTTACCTAGAACACAACAAGGGCTCGATGCTTTGTTTGTTGTGGTTGATGGGGTTTTGAATATGTCTCGTTTCATTCCTTGAAGAGGACCATGAATGTGATTAATTCTATAGAGCCTTGTGTAGTGATCGTCCCTAGTGATGCAAAGTGATATGGTTAATAATGTGATGGATTTTGTATGTCTCATTAATACAAGGGCACAATATTAGTTATTAAGAGAGATATTTTGTGACCCATTATATAAGGTCCATTAGTTGTGGACTAGGGGTAGGGTTCTTAAGTTGGCTATAAATAATAATGGATTCCTTATCAAGGAAATCAAATGTTTTTTTGTTATTACTTTGACATTCATATTAAAAGTATACCCTTAAAGTGGTCGGTAAAGTTCCCCTCTTCAATAAGGTGGATAATTCAATGTTTGACATTCTATTTCATGCTTTTGTTGAGTTGAATCATGCAGTTAATAACATATAAGGAAAACTTCACTTTCCTTCAAGAAAGATGTGTTTTGGAGGACCATTTCATCAAAGTAAAATATGAGGCTAGTCACTCCCATTTCAAAGAAGCTAGTAACAAAATTATCACATGATTCAACATATCGATTGTAAATATATGGTTAAGTGAACCATTTCAAAGAAGCTAATGACAAAATTATCACATGATTCAACATATCATTTGTAAATATATGGTTAAGTAGAAATTGTGAAAATATAGTTTTGAAAATATTTTGAAGTGTTTATCTAAGAATAAATCAAAGTATGAGGATCTCCTTTACAAAAGTTAACATGCAATAATTCTTTGAATAGATTGATAGGAAGATCACCATTTTAAATTATCATGGATTTAACTTGCAATCAATTTTAAATTGATTTATTTTCCACTTAAATTATTAAGAAAAAATAACGATTATATATATAACAAATATTTTAGAATTATTATATTTTAGAAATTCTAATATATATATATATATATATATATATATATATTACATGGATCAAATGGATATAGATCTTTTATACGATGACCAAATTGGGATCTTACCCATGTGAAGCCAATATTTCAACGGATACCATACAATTCCCTTTTTCTGATTTCTTCATTCTTCTAATAATGAGGTTATATTTTAGTATGTTGGGGGCTCTCTTTATATGAAAAAAGAAAGCATTCATTGTTGCTTTACAATGAATTTAAAATAAAGTACATTTAAAGTTGAGTCGTGTTACCATTTATTTCATTCACTTTTATAAAGACATTTAAAGTTTGGTCGGGTTGCCATTTATTTCATTTACTTTTATAAAGAACCAACTTTGGCCACAAGTTGCTGCAAAAAGAGACCAAATAAACAATCGTATTTACTTTAGGCACAAAATATCACGAGGTTATGATGACAAAATAATGGATCCAAGGGGGTTTAAATTTTGGCCTTTTGATTTATAATTTGATTCGATTCAATCTTAGAAGACATCGAAATTATATTATCCACAAATGATAATCTATTTATGAGATCTTCCACAAATGATATTTACTTTTTAAATATGTAATGTTATCAACTTCTAAAATATGCTATCTTTTGCTTCGCTAATCCAAAACTTCCATAAATCAATCTTATTTAACAATTATAAAATATTTAAATTATTAAATTATCACTAACTTTCTTGAGTGTAAATAATGTTTGTTTTTTTCCGTAGGGTGATGCTTTTTATGATCCAATAGAATAAAGGCCTTCTATTGAGATATATGCATGAAAATAAAATAAAATAAAGTTATTGAAACATTGAGTAGAAGAGTATCGTTAAGGTATACTCAAATTTATATAGAAAAAGGATACGTACATGTAGGATGAGAAATTTGTGTCGTCATGGAAGTGATACAAAATAACTTTGATGTCATAGGATAGAAGTGAATAAATTAATTATATCTTATAAAATGATTATTTGTTTATGGGAAGCAACCTTGTATTTTCTATGTAACTCTAATGTACAATAGAATCATTCTTAAGCAAAGTAGAAGCACTAATAATAGGCCTTGAAAGCATATCAACAACTTTATTGAAAATACCTTTCTTGTACCTTATTACCAAGTGAAATTGTTGTAGGAAGCCCATCCATCTGAAATGTCGTGACTACTGCAAGTACTGTAAAGGTTGGTGGTCATCATGTACAACTGTGTTGGCTCGAGGGGTCCTGACCCAAGTTCATATGTTCAAGGTTTGCCAACAAACCCCTATAATACTGGCCCTTTCAGCAGTGACTTGCTTGCATAGGCCAAAGTCTCACCCAAAGTAGTATGGGTGGGTGCTGGAACCAGGTTTCCGCACCCTGGGAGAGGGTAGGTAAGTCAAGCAGAGCTGCGTTCACCCTTATAGTGACTAGATCTTGTATCACAGAGCCTATATCTACAGATTCCCCTCATATCCCTGTGCACAACAACAATAACACTCACAAAAATCAATAGATTATGAACTCATATAACGATAATGCAATTATTCTAGATATTCTTGAATGAAGTAAAACAGTTCAATCCCAGATCGCATCATAAATAAGTGACACAAGTATGTCCGCAGCTTAAATCAATAACACAACAACATATATTAAGTAATCAAACATCACGTATTCATATCACAGTAATTCCAGTGGATTCAGATAGTCAACAGTACTTCTGCATTCATTAATCTTCCATATCTACTTACAATACCCCAAAACCCAACCTGCTCACATAGCATGACAGAGGCCCTCTGCGCACATAGTAGCAGGAGTCCTTACCCAACAACCCTAACCAGATCTATCTATTTTCACTTAGCAGCAATATCTTATCATTCTTAGTCTATCCTACAACTCAAAAAGGTTCAACTAGTTATACTATTTTAGTCTACGCATCCAATGGTCTGCAACCCATGGTTTGCGGACTCTTGGTCTACCCTTGACCCATTTACAATGCTTTAGGGGCTTTGACCCACCCCAAAACCCCTACATTAGACTAAATATAATAAAAAATGTACAAAATGGACCAGTTTCGCAGCTTGTAGGGGACCTTGTTTCAACAGTCCCCCAACAAAATCTTGTGACTCGTCCCGAGTCACTGTGGTGGTAGGGTCTCCACTTGTGCGCGTAGTGTGTTGACAGCGGTAATTAGCGGGGGCAACACTTCTTGAATCTGAGCAGCAGTGCTCTGTGCAATATCCACGAGCTTTTGGGATGTCGGTCCTTCGCTCGTCGTGGTGACACTTTCCAGTGTCTAATTCAGTCGCTTGATTGCAACATCGGTATCCTATGATAGTTGGAGGGCTGCGTCGGCCTAAGGATTCAATCGTTCTACGATGGCATACTTTTTGCGCCGAAGTTCCTCAATCTCATCTTGGATCATGTTGCTAGTCTTCAAGCATGCCAAACATTGTGCAGGGACTAAGGACGGCAATGTAGCTTCGACTTTATCGAAAGCTTCTTCCTTCTGCCGCAAGTCCTCATTGATTCTCTGGAGGACCGGATCATGCTGGATCTTGGTCCAAATCTACATGGCGTCTTCGAGTAACTGGGCACCCTGATAAATCTGTCCTATAATGGTGTTGGTGGCCTCGGTCACTAGCGCAGCACGCTGGGATTGTACCTTTAGAGGTGTTTCGGGCTACCGCTTGGCATGTAAGTCAGTGATTTACTGCTCTAGCTGCGTCTTCACTACCTGCATCTCTGTCCTAGATGCCTTCAATGCTGTGACGAACCCTTCAATTTTAGCTTGGGGGGTAGCTGCGGCCGGGATCTCCTCTGTAACCTCCATGCAGAGCTGGTGGATTAATGTTTCGAGCTCCGCCTATTGTGTGACAGCGCAGAGTACTTCTGCATTCTACTGCGCGATGGTCTGCTTGGCCACCCCTAGTTGTTGGTGCACCTGCTGGTCCCAATGGTGAATCTCCTGGAATACAACAGTGTGGAGGCCTTGTATTGCATCGTGGGGCAATGTGGCCAGATTCAACTGCACCCTTGTGTCTCCATGGAGTTGGACTGCTTGATCCGGTGGACTGATCACGAGGGCAGCACTAGGTATGGCGCAGAGACGAGTTTCCTTTGTGGCGAGCACTGTATGGCTGGGTACCAAGGGAGGCTGTACTTGAGTCACGCTAGCTTGTAGTGCGTATGTTTTTAACTGTAGGGTGTCGAGCTCAGCCTGGAGGGTGTCAATGGCAGCCTTCTGGTGTTCTTCCAGGGCTACCCACTTGTCTTCTGTGGCCATTGTGATGGCGTCCGCTATTTGTTAGAGGTCCCCGTTAGTGAGTGTGACCGTCGCATCTTATTCTCCCTGTTGCGTGCGCTGCTTCTTTCGGGGCCCCTTGTCAGGCTTGCCTATTCAAGTTGTTCCTCCGAGGTTTACTTCTGGTGGAAAATCTACCTGGTTTTTGGCCCTAGTGGTTTTTGGCGGCACGTTCTTCTTCGTGGCTGTGTTCGAGCTGTGTTCGAGCCCTACTTTATTGGTCCTACAGTCTCCTTGGTGGGGGTTTTGAAGCCTATCTTCCAGGCAGGAGGCCATAGTTCGATCACATGGTCAATGTTCTCATCTGCTACCATATACGAGAGGGATGTCCAGGTTTCACTCTTGAGACCAAGGATCTGTATGTGGTGCATCGTAACCTGGAATGCTGGAATTCTTTTGTACTTGTTGTACATCGTTGGGGACAGTCGTGGTTGAGAGTTGATGGTTGCGGCCAAGCTACTCTAGAATAGGACCCGAAAAACTTGGTTATCTTCCATGCGCTATGCATCCTTGGAGTCCCATAGATGGGCGAAGCGAGCTCCTTCGCACATTTCTGGAGTGAGCTCGGGGAGGACCGACTCCTCAGGGGCCTCCCATGCAACAAGTGTTATAAGGAGCAGTAGCCAAGAATAGCAAAAGGCCTTCCCTTGTTCCTGAGATTTACGGGCGTTGGTCAGGAATTCGTCACACAAATATTGGGCCCAATTAAGGCAAACCCCCTTCATACACTGGCCTGCTAATCAAATGACATAGGCAGGGACGGTTGCGACTTGGCACTTGCACAATAGCTTGCATGCTAATAGCATGGTACCCATCTGCGTAGCATGGTTACTGATGGATTTGATGATAAAACCTCGGGTATTTCACTCCACCTTATACTTATTGCGCACAAATTTAGCAGTCTCACCTTCATATTTATTTCCCACTCGCTCCAGAGGGTGCAACCCCTACATGGGAAGGCCCGTAATCCGGTGAATTAGTGCAGCATCAATGGGGACTCAGTCTCGAATCCATAAGCAGCCCTCGTGAATCAAGGTGAGCAACTGTCGGGCCAGCCGGTCCGTGACATTGTAATGGCCAAAATGGGGCATCTGCAACAGGTTCAAGAGCCCGGATCCGGCCAATCCACATACCCAGCGTTGAGGAATTATTGTGGCCCCATCATTCACATAAACTGTGTCAAAGTATAGCGCAGGGGCCAGCTCAGGGAAGGCTTCATAATTCTCCAAGTCGTGATCATCAAATTTAACTTCGTGGAGCCGCCCACAAGGGTCACTGATGACAGGGTCTTCGCCTGGGGTTAGCGGTGTTTGCAGATAGGTGATCAAACCATCCAATTTTTTGGGTGTGCGCATTGAAGGCCGATGCGGTCGGATGAAGTGGGGTAACCAATTGATCATATTGGAGGGCTAGGCTTCCTCCTGTGCATCTTGATGCTGAAGTGTTGTTCGTGGAGATTTGGCATGCCTCGGGGAAGTTCCTACAACCCATTTTGCAGCTTTCAGGGGCTTCCCCGAGCCCTGTGATTTCTCTTTTCCCTTCTTTATGGCTGGTGTAGAGAGCACTTCTTCATTCTCAACCCAAATCTCCATTACGTCCTCACTTTCCAGATCTGTTGGTACTGAGGGTTCAACAGGGTTCGTGGTTGTCATCCTAGCATAGAAAAGGAATCCCAACTCTGGATGGCTACTGTCAGAAGGAGTAGGTTGATCAGACATGAAAGGGATAGTGCAGACCAGAAGAATCGTATAGCTCAAGTTCGCTCGAGACAAAGGTGAGAAGTACAATCTATGCAAGTGAGGTGGATCCCTTATCTGAGCTACCTTGCCCTTTTTATAGCTCTTGCGATCACCCAATGGTAGGGTAAACTTCACCTGGAACTTACCATTAGATAAAAAGTCAAAAATCCCCAAAATCCACCTCATTAAATGCTAGGGGGAAGCACCTTTCAACAGTAAATTTTTCTTCCTACTAGTTGTTAGTGTGCCAACGGCTAGTTTTCGCATCTCCTGTGTGCTCAACATTCCTGCTACGCTTGGGTCAAACACTTGTGCCTTCTGCACATCCTCCCCCAACACAGGCTTGTTCCCTAGGTACCTCACAACCAAAGACATATTTTCCCGACAGGTGTCATGCTAACTGAACCGGACCCCTTGCAGAAACAAGTCTTTCAGAGGTGCTGTAAGTAGCGCATATTCCAAAAAAAACTTTTTGTAATACCCTGTATGGTCGAGGAGGGACCGCAACTATTTCCTTGTTGTGAGAGTCGCTGAATATATGATAAATCTGCCTTCTGTATCTGCATCCCTATTCTTAGCCAATGTAGGGTGCGTCCCATTGCTACCCATTCACAACCTAAGTGAATAAGTAGTCGTGAGCACCCCTTCCAATTCTGTGTCAGACGTAGCTTGCAGATCATCCTTACCCTCTGTTGGGGCTAAGCTATGGTAGATGATCATGCTTGGTATCTGCGTTTCCCATGTGGGTATTTTCAGTGTGATAAACAGGTGTAATTTACCCCACACGCTAGTGTCAATATCTCACAGGAAATGCAGTGGAATTCCCTTGTGACTTGAAGACATCGCAGCGCCGAGACATCGTGAAATCAGTTTTGTCAATTATCCATCTCCCCATCAGAGTCAGAGAAGCATTCACTGTCCTTTTCGCAGCAGAGTACTCCTTCCGCCGTGGGGTTGATCCAATCTTCATCCCACACAGTCAACTTATAAATGTGATCCACCTCCTCTTCATCGTGCACTGGCTTTGTGTATCGTTCACCTTCCATATGATCTAATGGTACTATCACCCTTGTACTGTTATTCTCAAACACCATGCTTCTCTTTTTGAGGTTCATGATACCACCCATATCTATGGCCCAGTCCAGCCCTAAGAGCGCAGGGTAGGGGTCCGCATCTTCTACAATTTCAATTACTTCAAAGTTGGCTCGGGCCTTTACTCCTGCGATATCCACCGTAATTTTAGACAACCTTCCTAGTGGGATGATTTTCTGTTGATTTTCCATGCGCAGCTGAATAGTGGACCATTCCAACTTAGGCTCTCCCATTCATTTCCAATTCTGTTTAGGTAACACGTTCGCATCTGACCCCACGTCCAAAATAACCTAAATCATCTCATTGTCACCAATCTGCGCAGACAACCGCATTTCCCTTTCAATGCGTTTCTTATACCTGTATAGCTTGTGCACATCCTTGACCTCCAGAGGTAGATTGGGTCACGCTGCACAACTATCTATTAATGCCTGAAGATTCTCCACAGCCTTTAGGTTACGCAGTAGCTTCATACATGCCTGCAAAAAGGGCTCGACCTCCTCATCTGTCTTGAGGTTTGCAGGTAGCCAAGCAGTAGCTGCCTCTACATTAGAAAATTCCTTGCGAGCTGTGACAAATGTTTCTTTCCCCTTTTTTAGGTCCAAACCTTCTTGTTTACTAATAGCTTGTCGGATCATAGGTTCCATCGCAGCCTCCTCCTCAGGTCCCCTGGTGGCCATCCCACTACATGTCACCACATTCACACTTGGAACTTTGTTTCACAGCTTAGCCTTAACTCTCTGCAAATTCTGCGTAGGTGTCAACTGCTTTTCCTGCATTTTTTCTATCAATATTGGGAAATCTTCAATCATATGGTCCAGCTATCTGCAATATCGGAAGGATTTCCTAGTGGGGTTCGGGCAGTCCCTTGCAAAGTGTCCTGCTTCTCCACAGTTATAATAGATTAGCTAACCTCGTCCCCGTCCTGCACTTCCACCTTGGCCTCCTCCCCTACCCCTTGATGGGGAGCCACCTTCACCTATGGGGGTTCTCAATGACACAGGGTATTATTGTACTCTTTATAAGTTTCCTCGATCAGTCATCAGATCATACGTCTAGTAGTTTTGTTCATCACATCCCACTGATCTACAGATCCTACACCATTGCTTCTTTATCTCTCAAATGCACGCAGCAAGGCAAGGACAGTGGTTGGTATCGTGCAGCCCTGCGACGTGACAATCATCGCACCATAGCGGTGTCCCACTGGGTCTCGCAGCTTCCCTAGGGCATAATGGGATAGGTCCCCTAGCCTGTATATAGTCTACTAACAGAGGACAGTTATCCTTGGTATGGCCATTCACCTGGAATCGTATGTACCATCTCTCGGGGCTAGCCTCTGCCCCTCGTTCCTTTCGCAGGTTCTGGATCTCTACGTGCATCATTTTCGGCTGTCCCTGGATTTGTTGGACACCCAGCTGAGTTTCTTCCTGAGGTGCAGTTTCTAACTTCATGGCGCCTTCCAAGGCCTTCTCCTGCGATTCGAAAGTTTGGTGCCCCATAAGTATGCGCAGGTGAGGTATCAACATAGGAATAAACCATTCTATGTGTTGTCTATCATCATATTGGAATACCCCTTCTCTGATCACCTTCTTCAGTCATTGATCGGCCTCCCACACATATTTAGAAGGCCCTTGCTTGAAATCCTTAAGATCAACCATGATTTGGGAGTAGGACTTAGGTTTCTTGAACTGCTGTTTTAGGGTGTTGTTAATATCTTCAATGGTTGCATTTGCGTTTTGGCCGATGTATCCCATGTACCAGTCCAAATATCTTCCTTCGAAGGCAAGGGAAAGCTGTGCCCTTTTCATCGCATCACTAGCTATGTTCTGTGTAGTCCATATCGATCCTGCGACAAACCATAACTAATCCATGTCTTCATCCCCCACACCCTTAAAGGTCGAAAAATTCATGTGCGTAGCCATGTCGTCTTTTGGTGGTAGAGGGGTAGGTGAATTCTTACCTCTAGGCTAGTTTGAAAGTGGTGTGGTTGGAGGACTCTGTGAAGCTGCTTCCCTTACCTGACTGTAGACCAATCTATCTCCTTCTAGGTTGGTCCTGTAGTATTTTCCACTTTGTGTTGTTCTCCTGTCCATATCAGAGGTCATTCACTCAGTATGGATACACAGAATACTCTTTTCGCATAATAATATCTTGATAAAAAATGGTAAGGTCTTCAAAAAATTACCTCGGAACCTCGTGAAGAATCTTTGCTCTGCTTCAGACTAGGAGACAAACTGATCGATGAAAAATTCTGTCACAAAACTCCTAACACACTGTCTACCCAATGGTCCAATGTGTGAGTGATAGTGTTATTAGTATTTTCTAACTATTGGATTAGTTTGGGGGTCCACTTTGTGATCCGCTCGTCCTTCCAACACTTCTGAAATTCTACCAACCTTGTGAGCCACTCCTGGAGCTCGATCACAATTGTTACAAAGAATATCTCATAGATATATGTGAAAATGTACTTATTCTTCCACTCTTCGGTGGTTAACCTCTCACTGTGGTTTTATTTTACGGAAAATTCCTGAACTTGTTGTTCGAACCATTCATCAATTTCCTTTCTCTCAGGCTTCTAGTACGGCCTTGGCATTACCCGATCCCTCTCTCAAAATGCTCCAGGTCCTGGCAACAAAACCATTTGTTGGCTCGAGGGGTCTTGACCTAGGTTCAGATGTTCAAGGTTTGCCAAAAAACCCCTATACTACTGGCCCTTTCGGCAGTGACCTGCTTGCGCAGGCCAAAATCTCACTCGAAGTAGTATGTGTGGGTGCTGGAACCAGGTTTCCGCACCCTGGTAGAGGGTAGGTAAGTCAAGCAGAGTTGCGTTCACCCTTATAGTGACTAGATATTGTATCAAAGAGCCTATATCTACAAATTCCCCTCGCATCCACATGGGCAACAGCAATGACACTCACAAAAATCAACAGATTATGAACTCATATAACAATAACGCAACTTTTCCAGATATTCTTGAATGAAGTAAAATAGATCAACCATAGATCGTATCATAAATAAGTAACACAAGTATGTTCACATCTTAAATAAATAACACAGTAGCATATATTAAGTAATCGAACATCACAGATTCATTTCACAGTAATTCCAGTGGATTCAGATAGTCAACAATACTTCTGCATTCATTAATCTTCCAGATCTACTTACAATACCCCAAAACCCAACCTGCGCACACAGCAGCAGGGTCCACACACAGTAGGAAGAGGCCCTCCACATACACAACAACAGTAGTCCTTACCCAACAATCCTGACTAGATCTATCGATTTTCACTTAGCAGCAATCCCTTATCATTCTTAGTATGTCCTACAACTCAAAAAGGTTCAACTACTTATACTATTTTAGCCTACGGAACCAATGGTCTACAACTTATGGTTTGCTGACTCTTGGTCTACCCTTGAACCATTTACAATGCTTTAGGGGCTTTTACCCACCCCAAAACCCCCGTGTTAGACTAAATATAATAAAAAATGTACAAAATGGACCAGTTTCGCAGCTTGCAGGGGACCCTGTTCCAACAAACTGTCTCTTTGCCCATCAAATAGCGTTTCCACTGTTTGATGCTTTGTACCAATGCATACAACTCCTTATCATATGTAGGATAATTCACAAAAGCACCATTAAATTTCTCAAAATGAAACGTGATAGGCTTATCATGCTGTAAGAGCAAGGACTAGAGCTGAAATTATATTCTCTTTCAAAGATTCAAAATATTTTTGTTGCTTACCTCTCCATTGGAAATCATGCTTCACACTTGTCACTGCATGGATAGGAGCTGCTATGGCAGAGAAGTTAGAAATAAACTTCCTCCAATACTGAGCTGCACCCAAAAAAATTCTTACCTCTGTAATGGATTTGGGAGTAGGCCAGTTCACAATGGATTCTACTTTAGAAGGATTAATTCTCAATGCACCTCCTCCTACTATGTGTCCCAAATAAACCAAAGAAGCCTTTCCAAATTCACTCTTTCACATCCTAAGAAATAATTGCTTTTTATTTAAAATATCAACTACTTTCTTAACATGCATGACATGCTCTTCTCTAGTCTTGCTGAAAATTAAGATGTCATCTAAGTAGACAATAACGAAATCATCAAGAAAAGGACATGGAACATCATCCATCACCCGCATGAAATTTGCAGGTGCATTAAATAAACCGAAAGGCATAACAAGCAACTCAAAGAGTCCCTGTTTGGTTTTGAATGCAGTCTTTCAAATATCACTTTCTGCAATTCGAACTTGATGATATCCACTACATAAATCTAACTTAGTGAAAAAATTATCATATTTCAGTTGATCTAACAAATCATCTATCCGTGGGAGTGGCTAACGATTCTTTACTGTTATCTTGTTCAATGCCCTGAAGTCCACACACATACGCCAAGTTCCATATTTCTTTGGAATCAACACCATCGATGACCCATGTTTAGTCAATTTAGTGTCATAAATTGTTAACATAAATTATCGACCAGGGCTAGTAAACTGATGAAGTGTAATGCACTGTATGTGCCTAAGTATCCCTTTTTCTTACTTCATTGTTTTTAGTGTTTTATTGATGTTTTGGGGTTTTTATGTTTAATTTTTAGTATGCTACTCTATGCTAAAAAGATGAAGTTAAATCTATGTCAAGAGGAAGAAAATGAAATGTTAATAAATGAATTAAAACAGAGTATATTTACAAGTTCTGTTCCTAACTAGGAAATGATGAAAACAAAGAGTCCTAATCCATGGATATTACAACTTGTAAATTAACATTCATGAAATGAAAAGTAACTCAAAACACTACAACTTAATATGATTCATTTAGTTAGAGATTTGTTGGAAGAGCTTGTGAAAAATATTAATTCTAATGCAATGAGGATCTCCTAAAACATAAAAGGAAATGCTGAAACAAACAGTAACTTAGAACATTACAGTGAAATATCATTCATTTTATAGAGGTTTATTGGAACAGCTTGAGAAAAATATTACTATAATGTAGTAAGGATCTCCTATGAAAATGTTGAAACAACTTATAACATTACAACTAAATCTCATTCATGAGTTAGAGGTTTATTGGAAAAGCTTTTGAAAGAGATTAATCATAATGTGATAAGGATCTTCTATGAAACAAAACAATCAATAACTCACAATATTACAAATAAGTCTCATTCGTGAATTAGAGGTTTATTGGAAGAGCTTTTGAAAGAGACTAACAGTAGTATAATGAGGATCTTCTATGAAAATGCTGAAACAACTTATAACATTACAACTAAATCTCATTCATGAGTTAGAGGTTTATTGGAAGAGATTTTGAAAGAGATTAATCATAATGTGATAAGGATATTCTATGAAACAAAACAATCAATAACTCACAATATTACAACTAAGTCTCATTCATGAATTAGAGGTTAATTGGAAGAGCTTGAGAAAGAGACTAACTGCAATATCATGAGGATCCTTTATCTAAGCAAATGACATGAAACATAATGCTAAAAGCTATGATTTCAAAAAGCAATCTAATTAAGGAAATATGACAAAACATAATTGAAAATAACTTATCTATAAAACATGTAAAACCTCCTCGAATAGTAGGGGCCCTCTGCTACCAATTCGGTGTAATCCCTTAGCTCCTTGAAAATGTGATCAAAACATCATCAAAGAACTTCTTTATTGGTAAACTTACAAATCTACATCCCATTCCATGTTAAGCTTTGTTACAAAACACTCTATAATCCCTTCTCTTCTTCTACTCTTTTTCACACCCATGATAGGAGAAATCTTCCCCTATTTATGCAAAAATATGAGAGGTTATCTCATTAATGAGAGTCCATGAATCTCTCCCTCTATCTCTAGAGTTACAGTTAAAATAGGAAATGATAAGACACATGTATTTTTAGAGTTTCAATACAAAATAGGAAATGAGACACATATCTTCTTAGATTTTCAATACAAAAAGGAAATGAGACACATATCCTCATGATCCCATGATCTTCTCCACTCAAATTCGAATTTGGTTTTGGTAGGCCACATAAAGGTCTTTTAGAAGCTTCCTTTTGACTTACACATGGAAAAAATATCATCCCACTTGTTAGGTATAAGCATATGCACATTATTTTCTAATTTTTAACTACAAATTCACTTAAAAATGCTAAGAATTAATAATGTTTGGAAAAACATAAATTTAACCCAATAGTGGTAATGGTAAGGTAAATGTAATGAAATGGAGGTGGAGTGAAGGTGGTAATATGGAAATACAAGTGAAAATGTAATGGAAGTGAATGACGATTTCAAGGCCCAACAACCCACACATCGAAGTGCTTGGTCTTATGAATCCTTTTTCCAACAAGTCTTTAATTTGCCTCTTTATTTTAGCATTCTCCATGATAGGCATGCGGTACATGCCTATGTTTGGAAGAGGACAATCTTGTTGCAACTGTATTTCATGTTATATCTAAGACTTTTGTGTTCCATAATGTAGATAAAAATGATTTCGGATTAATCCTAATGATGTGATTAATCCGAAAGCATTTTTATCTACTGTATTTCATGTTGAATCTCCCTTTTAGGAGGCAAACCTGCCGGCTCCTGAAACATCTCATGATGTGTATCAACTGCATCATATAAATTTGATTTTAACTTGGGATCACAATTTTCAAATGACTCATGATTGAAATCAACCTTAGTCTTAACCATAAGAAGTACAAAACTCTTACTATAATTCACTAGCCTTTTTACCTGTCTAGCATTTACCATCACTATATTTGTCTTTTTCCGATGTGCTCTAACAATAAACTCCTTTATATATTTGAATAGATGATACTTGTTCTCATGGCTATGGAAGATATCTTTCCTATCATATAAGTAAGGACTTCCCAAAACAATTCCTGATGTATCAAGCGGAACAACATCTAATTCAAATGTGTTAATGAAATGTGCAGTAATTGCAAAGCGCAATATGCACTTCTTTAAAACCTGTAAATTTGCATCCTTGCAAATCCAACCAAGTGGATATGGTCTTGGATGTGGAATGGTCTCAAGTTTTATTTTATTGACTAAGTCTTCAGAGATAAGGTTCGCTTGTGATCCACTGTCAAACAATGTGTCAATTTTTGTATGTTTTGAAATAACCCTCACATGAAACAATTCAATTCTTTCTTCTTCATTTGGAGCTTGTACATGGCAGTTTGAAGTACTAGTACTTGGGTTTAGTTTTAGTTTCTTTTCCCTTCATATTATTCAAAACCATGGCTGTGATTTTAGTTTCATCACCTGAATCATCACCTAAATCTTGTTGTGTAGTTGTAGTAGCTGCAGTTTTTTGCGTCCTTTTGTTTTTGTTAAATTGAGTTCTCTTTTCAAGATGTAGTTTCCAACAGTTTTTCTCTTCATGGACTTCTCTTGAACAATGTTTACAAATCACTTTCTCACCCTCCTTTTTGACAGATGCATTATTTTTTCCTTTTCCTTTTGAAGTTTTATCTTTGTTTTTCCCCTTGAAAGGCTTGTTTCTACCCTCATCAAAAGTATGTTTCCCTCTAGCCTCTAAATGCGTGGCTTAAACACAAACCTCATCTAGACTAGTAGGATTAAACATAAGTATAGCTGTGTAAGCCACCTATATATTTCAGCAAAGTGTCTTGACTCTGCAAGTCTACCCCTAATAAGAGTGTTCTTCTCCTAAATTTTTGGGTGTAGTCTTGTACATTTTGTCCCTTTAGTTTTCTGAAACTTTGCCAATTCATGATAGCTTTTTTTAAATGAGCTAATGGATAAAACTGTTGTTTTATTGCAGTAATTAAATCAACCCATGATAAAATGATCTTACCATGTTTTTAAATCTCCTCCTTTGTTTTGGCTTCCCACCAAACAAGTGCTGTGCCTTCCATTCTCAAAGAAGCTAGCTGAATTTTGGTGTCATCATCATGAAGGTTCTAGATCCTCAAGTAAACCTCCAACTTCCTTATCCAATTGTCAAGTTTTTATGCATTTACTTCACCATTAAACATTGGCAATTAAAACTTAACATCAAGTTTTAAAAATGGAATTTTACCAGTGTTCTTTGACTTGTGAGATTGATTCACTGAAGTAGAGGATGATGATGATGAGGAAGAGGAGGAAGATGGGGATTGTGGATCACCATTTCCTTCATTTTCTTTCTTTCAATTGTCTTCATCTTTCTTTCCTCCTGAAGATCCTTCTCCTTCCTTGTGAATTTTAGACCCTTCTCCTTCAAGCCTTTCATTCCTTTCTTGGTAGAGTATCCTCACCATTTCAGTCATGTCTAGGAATTCCTTTATGAACACCCTTTCTTCCTCTTTGGGATCAATGTCTTCGGGAATTTCTCCTCCTCCTAAAGTCATGATTATGGCTTCTTCTGATTCTCTTGGAGGTGAAATTGAAGGTGGAGATAATGGCACTCTTTCCCTCCTTGGTTGAGTATTACTATGAGCTCTCACCAATTGACCTTCTCCTCTCTTAATCTTTAGCCTAATAAGCATTAAAATTCTTGAAAACTGTTAAATAAACTTTGCACAAGAACAATACAGAGAGTAAAACTCTAGCTCTGGTACCAAATTGATCTAAATGGAATGTATTAGTTTTGTTGTGCTAAGTATCCAAACAGTAATTATAATGTGTGCATAAGGTTCTCTGAAGTTTGTAGGTGAAACAAATAGTTTTAGATTTGTTAAACATATTTCTATGTGAGGATTAATTAATTATTTTAACTATTTATCATTGTACAATAGTAAATAACAGAGAATAAAACATCACATATCACACTACTCAGCAAATTTGATGAAGTAGTTCACCCCTCTTAGGCTACATCTGCTGGTCTAGCTCCCAATGGTATGTCCCTCATATCTTATTGCTCAAAAATGGTAAGTACAAGTGAAAATAAACCTCAATAGGCTATTCTCCTTGTAAAATCAGCTTCAAAATGTATGAAATAGCCAGAGATGACTATTCATTTGCATAAAATAGACAAAATATGCCCAATACACTGCCTACACCATGGTGTCCCTGATGGATCCTTGATCTTCCCCAAAGCTAAACCTACTGAAGATGACCTCTGATGGCTCTGAAACTTGTGCCAAACTTTTTCGAATGTCGATAATACCCAAAATTGATTATTTTTTCACCTTGTTTGGTCAAAAATTGTAGAAGTTATGGTAGAAACAGGATTTGCCCAATATCCCTCAAAAAGTTCCTCCAAAATTGGAGGAACTCCAGTTAAAGACGACAAAATAGAAAATTTCTAGAATTGGCGGACTCCGCCCCAAAGATAGCGGTGGAATTAAATGTGAATTTTACCCATTTAAATGTGCATGTGACAGGTACCGACAAAACCATCGACACAATTTTTTTTCATGACAGTTATCCAACCGTGGCAATAAATGTAGCATTTTCACATTCACATATGGGATTCATGCTAGCTGTAACCATCAGTAGTGATGTTTGTTGGAGGTAGCCCCTGGTCGCGAAGAGTGGTCACATGGAGTCGGGGCTAGCCCCTTTACTTTTTCTGCTGAAAAGAATTGCAAACCATAAAATGTGACGACGCCCGTAGAAGGTTAAGACTCACCATAGAGGCAGGCTGGTCGGGCCTGTGGGCTCGCAGCCTAACCACCCACGATCGATTCCTGCAGAAGCTAAACATTTTTGTGAGAGAAAATAACCCCGAAGATCCGACTACCTGTTCAGGCCTGCCCAGGTGCGTGCCAGTCGAGTCTTTGCCCGAGGTGCCAGGTCGATTCAACCTTAGAACTTAAACAATTTTTTTTTTGCACTTCTCCACCTTTTCCCACCTTGGCCTGGGGCCACGTGGCAGCCTCTGGGTAGGACATGTGGCACCCACTGAATGGCCTCATCCAAAAGCTTATAAATATTTCTTTTTGACTTATATATTTTTAATAAAAAGTACATGGTCAAACTAAGTCAAAAGTCCTTTTTTTTTAGTTGACTGGGCGTTTTCAAACCTCAATAACTTCTGCATACGACCTTGGTTTTGTGAACAGTTCATGGTGCCAGAATCGCAGCGATGAGAAATTTCCGGTCGTTTAGGTTGCAACCACTTCTGAGCACTTCCATTTTTTAGAATTTTTCATAACTTGGACATGATCTCCTGATCATGAATGGAGCCTCATTCAAATACTATACTACTATCAACTTCCATTCAAGTGCAAAAGCTACAACGAGTATGGGAATTTTACCCATGATTGCAAGAAGAACAAGAGTGAAAACGGTGAGGGGCCAACCCCTTCTCAGGAAGATTAATGGTACACCCAAAAAAAGGGGGCCTCCAAAGGGAAAAGTGGAGCTAAACCTTCTAAAACGTTTTCTCATAATTTGACTTCAACATCTACAAATCGTTTTGATATTCCCTTGTAGGAAGGGATAGAGAAGTCAAATCTAGTGGTACGTAACAAAGAGACATTACCCATGGAGGAAATAGAATAAGAGTAAGGTGGGGAGCTTCACGAGGAATAACTAGTAGTGGTCAAAAGCATTGTCCAATCTAAGGTTCATCATAGTGTTACGATTCCTCAAAATTTTGCAAGGAATTATAAAGGCTCTGAAAGCATATCCCCAAAATTCCATCTCATAAATGAATGGACAGGGAAGGTAGTTATTAGAAGTCCCAAGAAGAGATTAAACTAGACAAGTGACTCATCCAGTCATGGATTGGAGAACCACAAAGACAAAGGAAGGCCCTCCAACAAATATGTAAGGGAAGTCGAAGTAGAACAAAATATTATGATGGGAAATCAACCTTAGATTACTAAGATCTTAAAAAATGTGAGTAAGAAGGAGCAAGTGAACACCAGATCCGAAGGAGGTAAGTCCAAAGCCTCTAAGTTAAGATGAAATTAATTTCATGGAATATAAGGGGACTGGGAAACCCGATAAATTCCTAGGCTATAAAAGATATTTTAATAACTGAAAAACCTCAATTTTTATTCCTTTAGGAAACAAAGTTAATTGATGAATAAATATCAGTGTTATCTAGGTATTTTTAGAGAATTAGTTATGAGGTTTCTCAAATATCTTGCAATGCCTTTGGAGGACTAAGCACTTTTTGCCCAGATTCTTTCTTTTCGTTAAACGTTAGTACAAAATCAATATTTTGGGTTGATGTCAAAATAGAAGATAAAAACACAAAATAAGTTTTGTTGTTTGTTAATGTTTATTCCCCCATGAAATATAGCGAGAAAGGAGAATTTTGGGACTCTTTAATTAGGTTAAAGGATATCAAATCTATAGATGGTGGAGACTTTATCATTGTTTTCTACTCTTTAGAGAAACAAGGTGGATCTATTATCATAGACCCATTTTGAGAGAGGATGGAAGATATTATCAATGATTGGGGCCTATTCGACTTCATTCCCAAGAAAGGAAAATACACCTAGTTTAATAGAAGAAGCGGTGCAAGTCATATTGCGGCTAGATTAGACTAGTTCCTTATTCACAAAAATTGTTTGGTGATAGGTATTTAGTGCTCCTCTTCAGTTATAGAAAGAGGAGAATCTAATCATTGACCTATTGAGTAAATATGGACCCTCTAGAGGACTTGGGGACAATACAATTTGGTTTCAACCTTGGGTGGTTACAAAAGAAAGGAGTGATAGAAATAATACATCAAACTTAGGCAACCATGGTCAATGGATCTCCTGCAATTGTTTGAGAGTCCAAATTCAAAATGGTGAAATATGGCTCTTCACACTTGGGATAAACTAAACTTTAAGCCTCTAGATAAAGAAAAATTGAACTTATTAGACATCTTGAGAACCATCAAGCAAATGGAGAATGAACCAGTGATAGAGGGTCATATTAAAATAGAAAAAAAATTAAGCAAAAAAATATTTTTTCTTAGCAGACAAGAAGAGGAATATTGGTGTTTGAAGTCAAGAAGTATTTGGTTAAAGGTTGGGGATAAGAGTACATACTTTTTCCATAATCAAGCCAAGGTGAGTGAGATAACAAATCGAGTTAAGGAAATAATATTAGAGGTTCAGCCAAAATTATCCTCTTTGTTTGAAATCAAGTAGGAAGCCTTCAGTTTATTTAGAAATTTATAATTAGAAGATAACTAAAATTGACCCTGGTGAGCTTCATCCCTTTATATTTGCCTTACCTACAATTTTTTTTAGATTAAGAAAATCTGCAACTCATAAGGCCAATTGATGAATGGAGGTAATTGAGGCAATATCATCTCTTGACCTTGACAAATCTCCTAGTAACAGTCTCATCCCTCATCTATCCAAGTAACCGACCAACCAGGGTAAACATGTGCCAAGAGGCTACTATGATAAGATTCAACTTCCTAGATGACCTTAAGGAAGTGGAACCAACAGAAACACATCACACAAGCCTTCCATATCATCAAAAATACTCGTAGGAACCATTCCAACCACTTAGGTGACTAGACCTTGGGTCCCACTGATTTTTTAACCCACTTAACCCTCAGACACTCCCACAAGCTTGCATGTCTGTGTTTGGGAGGCTATGGATGCATGCACAAGCCTATATGTATGTGTCTAGGGACTCAATTTTCCAGACCTATGCCTCTGTCTGTGGGATTAAAGGTACTATTTTAGGCCTAGATCCCAGACCACTGTCGATACCTTAATGATAAGCTCATAGATGAAATAAAACAATGAAACAATGATGCAAAAGAAAATATTCAAAAAAGGACTTGACTGGAACCCTACCAGCCATGACAGGAATTTCATTAGACACGTTACATAGATGCAATCTACAGGTTAAATAAAATATTTGAGCATAGGGGTCTCATACTTATCTGAGAATCACTAAGAAGCACTGTTCCCTTACATCATTGCTACATTATCATCAACTAGGTCATAGATACATTGTTTATTCATTTACAAATAAAAACATGAGGAAAGCCATACCTCATCACCCTAAGAATACGTTTTCATAACCAACACAATGATAAAAAAAATATCATGGATGCATCATCCATATGATCCACATATAAACCAATACACTTACACATCAAATTCCAAGGAAATGAACTTATCATTAATGAATGTAAAAACCAACTAGGGATGGGACTACCATGTTCCACCCAACCATAAATTGGTTGAGCCAAATATCTCTTCAGCCAATCACCCGCATGCCATATTCCAAGAATGAATGTGGGACTCATAACCAACCAAAATAACCCAAACAAGTATGGATGCTATCGGAGTTCTCTACCTACACCATGATGAATTTTACTACCTCTTAGTCTCTTAGGCTTTGTCGTATTCCACAGTATGATCGAAGGATCACTAGGCCCTACACCAATACCCACTCTCCAAGATTTACCATACACCCTCTCCCAGGACTAGTAGGCACAATAGATAGTAATGCACCTCTTGGATTTACCATATATCCCTCCATTCACTGACAAGGATTCCTAGGCCCACTGAGACACACAATCCTTGATTTACTGAAATGCACAGTCTGATTTAGGGGTCACTAGGCCAGTGGATTTACCATGGTCCACAATCTAGTTCAGGGATCACTAGGTCATTCGTTTGTCATTTTGGAGATTCGCCTCACTTAGCTTCGAAAACATCCAGCAATCCAGTTCAACCAAACATGGAACCCATCTCATCAATGCTATTCAGAAATGGCAAGGCTAGGATGAAAATTTTTTCACACTTGGAAAAACCCATGCCATGAAATAAATTAACCACATGCAATACCATACATGCCAAATATAGTAACGAAATCACATGCAAGGCAATACCTACAAAGAATCCCCTGTAGCTGCTTGATCTTGCTCTTCCTTATTTTATCCTTCCTTCCTCTTGCCTTCTTTGCCTTTCTTGATCCAATGTCAAAATTATCCAATAAAAAACTATTAAGTGTACAAGCGAGAGAGAGAGAATAATGAGAGAGCTCCAAAAATGAATTAACAAAAGTCTGTGAACTGGTCTTCAAAAGCCTTTTTATCAATGAGGCCTCTATTTTCTTCATTTTCCATTATTTTCCTTTATTTTACTCCTCACCTACAACTTGTGACCTTTCACCTTCCTTTTCTCCTATTTTTCATTATTTTCATAAATAAATGTGCCAAATAATGCCTCTTGCCTTTCCAAATACTTTTCCATTTCCTTTAGCCATAATAACCGAAATGAACACCCACTAGGATGCTTTTCCCAACATTCAACTTGGAATAAATGTCCCATCAACTGTGGTCTTATATTTTACATGGATATTTAACCATGGTTGTTAAAAATCTCTCCCCCTTGGGAGAGCAATGTCCTTGGTGTTCAATGACACCTACAAACCATCAACTTTCTAAAAACAAAACATACTACTTATGGAGATTTATAACATAGCTCATTGTAGTATTTACAATGACCACTACTGAAACATGACAAAAATTTCGTTTACTGGAGTTTTATAACATAGCTCATTACGGTATTTACAATAACAACCATATATGCAACCATACTCTATATGGAGCTTTATAAATCCAACTTGATATAGTATTTACAATAATTTATTCATATAAACATATGCACATTTTCTCAACCAAAAAATAAAAGGATATGATGCCCATATCAACAAAAAGGGAATCCAGATGCTAACACCTTCACCCTCAAAGTAATACCAGGATTAACGTCCTTCCAAGGAATTCCAGGATCCACTGCCAAAGTCAAAGTTGTATTCAATGTCCAACACTACAATATTGTGTCACTTGTCCTCTCAGTGAATAATTACCAACTCATTGTTCCAGGGCACACTCCCAATGTGCACCCAATTCCATCTAGAAATGCTAATGACAAAAAAAAATTCATCCCCAACTATTATCACTGGAAAATAGGAAAAGAAAAATATATCATGAAATATCAAGCAGAAGGATTTAAATGGCTGAGAAACATTAGATAATCTGGAAAATTTAAATATCTCTAAGGTCAAGAGTAAAAATTATCAAATTGCGCACATAAGATACAGGAAAAGTGCACTTCGCACGCATTTTTCTTCGATAGTCGCACTGGTCTGCGTAGAGTTCCCTCAATAAGCCGCACAATCCTGACCATGGTGGAAGGTCACCATCTGGGACCACTTGAAACACTTCAGGAGAATATTCACCACTTGAGGCCGCCCAAGGACAACTTCCTAGAGCCACCTTGAGACGTCAAGTGAGCACACAATGGAATCAACCCCCACTCTTGGGTCACTATCCATAATTGTACCAAGAGTGGGAACAAGGATTTGAATTTTCCTATAAAATGCCACCATGAGAAGAAAAAAATGAGAACACATTGTTATGCTGGCCAAATTTCCCATGAGCAAACCAGGAGTGTGTTGTTCGAAGCATCAATAGAGTTAGGGGGTTCATTTGTTGGCCATCCAACACCTCAAATCCCTAAGTAGAAGGGAGAGGCCTGCATGACTAGCTCAAGGGGAAAGCCCTCCTTGCCATGGGTATCAGAGCTCCATAGCTCTAAGGATCTACTGCAAGTGTGTAACATTCTATCACTTATTTAGTAATAGTGGGTAATAAGAGGAGATTAGTTCTCTATTTGGATTATTAGCTTGTTTGACTCGATTGATCTTGTGTTTATGTTTTATTGTTGTTTTCTTTCCTCTTCCTATTTGTAGCATACTATGTTCCATAAACTTTTTTTCTACATGTTAGTACATTTACACTAACCATCTAACAACTCTTTTTTCCTATGAAAATTGTTTGTAGATTAGAAATCACTCCTATCAAGCACCAGTGCTTTAGTACACTTGTGCACTAACCACACCAACACAGGATTGGCGAATCCACTCTAGATGCTTTTTGGACATCCCCCCATTAGAGGGAGGAGTTCCATGTCTTTCACCATTCAGGCATCAAAGAAGGAACACTTCCACCCTTATCATTTCATCCTTTATCGGGGCGTCTTTAGTTGGGAACCCCCAAGGGTCACCCAATGCCACACCGGTGGAAACCCCCCTAGGGTCAACACACACCACTCCTCCCACAACCCCTAGAGGGTAGAGGAGCGCTACCTATTCGGAGAGCCAATAGAACATAGAGCTGAGTGCATCACAGAAAAACCCCATACACAACGAGAACCCTGTGTTTTCACAGCGTACAATGGCACTCAACACTTAGTTACCTTTCTTAGCATCTTTAAACTTGCCCGATCTATCAAATTTAACAAATGAACCCATCCACACAATCACACATGGCCCCCCATGTCCACGAAGCTCCTTTCGGACATTCCAAAGTTCGAAGGAAAGCAAGTGGAAGACCCTGAAAACCATGTAATGACTTTCCACCTATGGTGTTCATCGAACAATATTATTGATGATACTATTCAGTTAATATTATTTCATCGCACCTTAACCAGACCATCCGTGAAATGGTATGTGGAGCAGCCTTATGATTCACATGGAACCTTTAGCACCCTTGCTACTGTGTTCCTCACATATTTTCAGCTACCCATCCACCATGATTCCAGAATGGAGTTACTGACACATTTTAGACAAAGGCCAGTCATCCATATCTCGGGCCATCTCCATGAATGGCAGGTATGTCGAAGTTTGTGTAAATAAAAACTTGACGATCGAGTTTTACTGGACCTATTCCTGAAAACTCTCACAACAGAGATTTTGAAGTATGTGGCAACTCAAGGAACTATTTCCGAAGAGGGTGTCATTAGCAAAGCCCAACAATTCAAGATGATATACACTCAGTAAGGATACATCTATAACATCCTGCCTAACGCCTTGTGCTTGAAAACTTATAAAGAATTGCTAGGTGCGTCGAAAACTGTAGACAGATTGATAGGGTCACTAACCCAAAATCACCTAGGCAGCATCAATCCATACCACGATTACACATATGATCCTAACCAGAACATCCCGAAACTAGGCTACCATAAGAGTCATCATGTACCTCTGCAGAACATAACTAATAGGGTGCGATCGTACCATCATCAGCAAGGAGGATCATACCCTCCCACATAGGGGACCCAGTACGCAGCTAGGAAAGATGACAAAAGAGCTTCCCCCCAACGTTCATTTACAAAATAGGGATAAGGACCTCAATATCCCCACTCCCTAGCACAAAACCCACCAATGTAAAATAATGAACTAGTGAAATTTGTGCAGCCTTCCCAGGCCCAACTGCGCTAGTCATACAACCAGCATAATCCTATTTATCCTCCTAATGTGGCAAGGAAAAAACCAAAAAATAAAAAAATGAAATCTTGGAAAGGGGGGCAGTGACCAACAACGCCCTCTGCGATATTAGGCTGGGCGGAACTCAACCGAAATCAAAACCAGTAGCCAAATAACTCCCAAGGGTAGAACAAGAGGGATAATCTTCGGACTAACCACTCTTGCACAATTTTTGGTGAGTATGCCCATTACGCTCATCATTATCCTAAACTCCCTGAGCTAAAGAAGCTTCAAGGTAACTGAGGACAAGGGGGACCCGCACAAAAAATAGTTGTAATGTAGGAGCCCTTCCCCCACCAAAGGGCGGTTAGTACACAACAACAACAAACACCCCCTAACGATTTTGGAAACAAAAACCATGAAATTTATATGATTGGTGATGAAATGTTATTTCAAACATGGAATCCAAGTAATGATACCCCACCAGACAGCAGTTCATAAGGGGCTAGCATGAGTGCACCTACAAAATTGTTGACTAGATAAAAAACGCCTATTGAACCTTTGCCAAAAATGGCTAAGGGACCAACAAGGTGGGCATGACACCACTCCAAAGCGGCCCATAATTATAGCATTGTGGATGACTTAGCCCAATCCCCTGCTACGATGTCTACTTAGAAGTCCTGCAATCTTTCCCAAAGCAAAGGAAAGCCTTAATTTCTGCATTAGGCACAATCAACCCTAACGATTCATGCCTAATGGATTTTGAATTTGATAAAGCCACCCCTTGGCTTTCTTCATTGGTCACCTTCCAGATACCAATATCATTCCATAACATAACTATCCACTAATGCATCATTGACGAGGGTGAATCCACATGCATCATGTCAAAGATCATTTGGAAGAATTTAGGATCTCTCGAACTGAAACCATCAGACATCACGCTCAGAGCATACGACGGGTGCCCTTCGGCTCCCATCGTTCTCTATCAAAATTTCCCAGTCTGCTCGACCGGAAAGACAGTTCTCATAGACATTGAGGTCTTGGATGCTTAACTAGATTCCAATATACTCCTTGGGTAGAGTTATATGTATGCCATGTCTGCCATACCATCATCTGTGATCGAAAGTTCATAAATTTTTCTCAAAATTCAAAGTTATAGGATTGGATTGAAACCAAGATGGTTGCGTACATCTATCTTCCTGATTCCAGCGCCGCGAACGGTTCAAAAAACAGATGTCGTATGAGTAAGATATTATGTTCTGATGAAAATGGAAAAGAAGTTCAGAACCAGATCGAGTAGCAGTGTGGGATCCGAAGAAGAACTCGTTAACGGTTGAATGGAAGCGCGACTGAATGAGCTAGCAATGAGGATCTTTAGATGGGTGCAGATCAACGGTGCAATTTAAATCGCAAATAGAGCGATTTCACACATCGACGGATTTTATGTTTACTGTTAAGTCATCGCAAGTCATTTGTTATATCTTGCGATGTGATGAAGAGTGTCCATGTGTCAGCACAATGCTCCAGCGCATATCGCATATGATAGAGGATAATGTCAAGGAGGAAAGGTAAATTCTTGAAACGCCGAAGTGCAATAAACCATGGATGTTGCGATGAGTTAAGGATTTCCAACAGAGGTTTGGTTAAAAAATGTTGAAGTTAAGATAAAGTGACCACTGTTGAAATTATTTTGTATGTATGTGGGCCATAACCCACCAACAGTCCCCAGAATATGTCAACAAACCACAATCCACCATTTAACTTTAGTCAGGAGCGGAGGTTCCGCTAACCGTCAAGACCACTAACGGTTGGGGGTGCGCATGTGGCCACCACCCTAACCATAACACTTAATGCGCAACTTAATAGGCGGAGCAGATAGTGGCATGCAAAATTTGGCGGTCAGCCCTAACCTAACTCCAGTTAACTGGATTTCTCCACATTTAGCAGAGTTTTCCTAGAATATATTGGGAAAAAGTGTAGGAGGCTCAATTTTTGACCATTTTGAGTGAATGAATAGTCATTCTTGACTAATTGGAGCATTATGAAGCCATTGGGGCATAGAAAAAAAAAAATTGGAGCATTGTAACTACATGTAATAGCAAAATTTTGAGCATAAGGAAATATGGACAAGTCATTGGGAGTTGGACCAGCAGATGTAGCCTAGGAGGGGTGAACTACTTCATCATGCCTACTATGTAAACTTCATGTGGTAACTTATTTCTATTTTTTACACTATTTTTTAGTGTTATTTTGGTTTATTTTATGCTTCTAATTCACTACATTTCATCTATAATTCATGGAAAAAATACTTTATCCTTGTGCAAACTAATGAAAATCCTTAAGAGGGTAGGAAGAAACCTTTTCAGGGTAAAGTCAAGGAAAACACCCCAAAAGGTAAAAAAAAAAAAAATGCATCTGTTAAGAAAGAGGGAGAAAAAGTGACTTGTAAACATTGTTCAAAAGAAGGCCATGATGAAACTCATTGTTGGAAATTACATCCAAAATTGAGGCCAAGGAAACCCAATAACAAAGGGAAACATAAAACTGGTGCTACAACTCAACATGACTTAGGGTATGATTTAGGTGATGAGACTAAAATTACAGCCATGGGATTGAAGAACATGAAGGGAAAATAAATTGAAACTAAACCCAGTACTAGTACATCAAACTATCACATAAACACTCCAAATGAAGAAGAAAGAATAAAACAGTTTCATGTGAGGGTCATATCAAAGCATACCAATATTGACACACTGTTTGAAAGTGGGTCACAAGCAAACTTAATCTCTGAATATTTGGGAAAAAAACTTAACCTTGAGACCATACCACATCCAAAAACATATCCATTGGGTTGGATTTTTAAGGATGAAAATCTACAGGTTACAAGGAAATGTATATTGAGGTTTGCAATCACTGCAAGCTTTGTTGACACAGTTGAATTAGATGTGGTTCTGCTTGACATAACTGGTATTGTATTAGGGAGCCCTTATAAGTATGACAAGAAAGAAATCTTCTATCTTCATGAGAACAAGTATCATTTATTCAAATATGGCAAGGATTTCATTGTAGAACACACCGCAAGAAGACAAATATTGCTTTGGTAAATGCTAGACAGGTAAAGAGGCTGGTAAATTCAAGTAAGAATTTTGTTCTTCTTATGATTAAGTACAAAGCTAATATTAATCATGAATATTTTGAGGGATATCCTAAGTTTAAATCATAATTATACGATGTTGTTAATGGGCATCATGAGATGTTTTAGGAGCTAATAGGATTTCCTCCAAAAAGGGAAATTCAACATGAGATTCAGTTGCAGCAGGATTGTCCTCTTCCACACATCAGTATGTATCGCATGTCGATAATGGAGAATGCTGAAATAAAGAGGAAAATAAAAGAGATTTTTGTTAAAGGTACCATAAGGCCAAGCGCCTCGCCATGCGGTTCACCCATAGTCTTGATACCAAAGAAAGATGGGACTTTGCGCATGTGTGTAGATTTTCGATCTTTGAACAAAATTATGGTAAAAAATTGTTACCCACTCCCAATGATAGATTATTTGATTGATCAACTGAAAGAAGAAAAGTTGTTCACTAAGTTATATTTACAAAGTGTATATCATCAAGTAAGAACTGCAGAAAATGATATATGGAAAACTGCATTCAAAACCAAACAAGGACTCTTTGAGTGGCTAGTTATGCCTTTTGGTTTATGTAATGCACCAGAAAATTTTATGCAGTTTATGGATAATTTTTTGTGACCATTCCTTGATGAATTTGTTATTGTGTACTTATATGACATTTTTATTTTCAGAAAAACAAGATAATATCATGTCTTGCATGTAAATAGAGTGCTTGATATTTCGAAGAAAGAGAAATTGTTTCTTAATATGTCAAAATGTGAGTTTGGAAATACTTCTTTGGTATATTTGGGAAATATTGTAGGAGGAGGATAATTGAGGATTGATCCTTCTAAAGTGGAGGCCATTTTGAATTGGCCCACACCCAAAACAGTTACTGAGGTAAGAAGTTTCTTAGGTGCAGCTCAATATTGGAGGAAATTTAATGCTAACTTTTCTTCCATCGCAACTCCTATGCATGCAATGAAAAGTGTAAAAAAAGGCTTCCAATGGGGAGGAAAACAACAACAAGCTTTCGAAGCTTTAAAATACAAGATCAATTTATCTCATGTTCTTGCACTGCCAAATTTGAGACAACCATTCAAGATACAAACCGATGCTAGTGACTATGCCATGGGCACAATCCTTTTGCAACATGGTAAGCCTATTGCTTTACATTCATAAAATTTTAATGGTTTTGTGACTAATTATCCTACATATTACAAAGAACTATATGTGTTGGTACAAATTTTCAAGAAGTGGAAAAACTACTTGCTGGGTAAAGAGACTATTGTACACACCGATCACCAACCATTACAGTACTTGCACTCGCAAACAAAATTGCAGCAATCAAAACATTTCAAGTGGATGAGATTTCTTCAACAATTTCACTTGGTTATAAGTTACAAAAAATTTATATTCAATAAAGTTGCAGATATGCTTTCAAGACCAATCAATAGTGCTTCCACTTTACTCAAAAATTATTCATTTGTACATGAGAGTTACAAAGATCAATATGCACATGATGTTGATTTCAAATATGTGTATGCTAGTTTTAGTGAAGGAAATAAAGATGAAGAAAGAGATTATCACATACATAAAAAAATTTCTGTTTCATTTGGGAAAGCTATGTATTCCACAAGGAGAGAGGCTAAGTGTCATGAGAGAATCTCATTCTTCTCTTATTGCTGGACACTTTGGGGTAAGAAAAAAAATGGTGCATCTATAGAGGTATTGTTATTGGCCTCACATGATAGATAGTGTGTCACACTTTATAAGAGGTTGTTCTATGTGTGCAACAAGTAAGCCTAGTAATAGGAAGCTTGGATTGTACACACAACTACTGGTAACATAAAGGACATGGGAGAGCATCTCCATGGACTTTGTTGGAGGTCTACCTATGTCAAGAAAGAAACATTATTATGTTTTTTTAGTTGTGGATAGATTCATTAAAATTTGTATACCGATGCCATGTAAGAAGACCATTACTGCTGAACATACTGCTAAACTTTGTTTTCAAAATGTTTGGGTTCATTTTGGATTTCCCACTTCTATTGTTAGTGACAAGGATTCCAGGTTCATTGGGAATTTTTGGTCAAATCTATGGAGAATGATGGACACAAAATTGAAAAAGAGTACCACTTTTCATCCACAAACAGATGGAAAAACCAAAGTGGTGAATAGAACAATTGTGCATCTATTGAGAGGATATTGCAGCAAACATCCTAAGTTGTGGGATGAACAACTACATTACATTCAGAACACTTACAACTGGGAAAAGCACTCCTCAACACAAACCTCACCTTTTGAAGCATGCTTTGGGTACTTTCTAGAATCACCATTAGACTTCATCTTTGGGAAGGATGTTGCAATTGATGGCCATAGTGATATTGATAAGGCTCGAAAGTTCATTGAGAAAATTCAGATGATACATCAACAAGTTCAAGAACAACTGGAGAAAAGTCAAAGAAAATATGAAGAGAGGCATGAAAAACACTGGGTTGATCACAAGTTTTAAGACAGAGATGAGTTATGGTTGCACATTAGCAAAGAAAGGATTCAAGGGGAAGGTAAAAAAGTCAAACCCATTCGCTATGGTCCTTTCAAGATCATAAAAAAAGTTGGTAATAATGCATTCCAACTTTTACATGCAAATGTATTCAGTTGTTAATGTTTAAAACTTATGCTTGTATGAGCCTCCTTTGATCGATGATCAAGGAAGTGATGTTCATCTACCTTCTATTGAATATTTCTCACCATAATTTATGTATGAGCTCAAAGAAGATATAATTCTTGACAGGAGGACAAGAGCATCAAAGAGGGGAAGTGTTGACTACCTTCGAGTTGGGCTCAAAGGCACTAAACCAAGCAAGGAAAAATGGATGGAGATTGGAAAGGTGAGGGAGTTGTACCCTCATCTATTGAACATGTAATAAAGTCTTTTGGGGTCCAAAAGCTTCCCAATGGGGAGGGATGATCAGGAGTTCATAAATTTTTCTCACAATTCAAAGTTATAGGATTGGATTGAAACCATGATGGTTGCATAGATCTCGTCTTCCTGATTCCGGAGCCGTGAATTGTTCGAAAAACCGATATTGTATGAGGAAGATATTGCGTTCTGATCAAAATGGTAAACAAGTTTAGAACCGGATCAACCAGCAGTGTGGGATCTGAATAAGAACCCGTTGAAGGTTGAACGGAAGGGCGACTGAATGAGCGAGCAGTGAGGACTGTTAGATGGGTGTAGATCAACAGTGCAGTTTAAATCACAAATAGAGCGAATTCGCACATCGACAGATTTTATGTTTATGGTTAAGTAATCACAAGTCGTTTGTTATATCTTGCGACACAATGAAGAGTGGCCACGTGTTGGCACAACGCTCCAGTGCATATCACATATGATAGAGGATAACATTAAGGAGGAGAGGTAAATCCTTAAAATGCTGAAATGCGATAAACTGTGGATGTTGCAATGAGTTAAGGATTGCCGACAGAGATTTGGTTAAAAAATGCTGAAGTTAAGATAAAGTGACTGTTGTTGAAATTATTCCATATTTATGTGGGCCATAACCCACCAGTGGTCCCTGGAAGACATCAAAAAACTACTGTCCACCATTTAATTGTAGTCAGGAGCGGAGGTTTCACTAATCGTCAAGGCCACTAACGGTTGGGGGTGCGCATGTGGCCGCTGCCCTAACCATAACACTTAATGTGTGGCTTAATAGGTGGAGCATATAGGGGCATGCCAAATTTGGTGGTCAGCCCCAATTTAACTCCAATTAACTGGAGTTCTCCACATTTAGTGGAGTTTTCTTATAAGATATTGGGTAAAAGTGTAGGAGGCTCAATTTTCGACCATTCTGAGTGAATGAAGAGTCATTCTTGACTAATTGGAGAATTATGAAGCCATTGGTGTAGAGAAAATATCCATTAGAGAATTTTAACTACATGTAATATAAAATTTTTGAGCATAATGAAAGATGGACAAGCCATTGGGAGTTGGACGAGCAGATGTAGCCTAGGAGGGGTGAACTGCTTCATCATGCCTGCTATGTAAAATTCATGTGGTGACTTATTTCTCTATTTTACAATGTTATTCAGTGTTATTTAGACTTATTTTATGCTTCTAATTCACTAAAGTTCATTTATAATTAATGGAAAAACTCAATTCTTATGCAAACTAATGAACCAATTATGCACATGTTTTTAAAACTGAAAGACCCTTATCACAACAAAACTAATACAGTCATTTCAGATCACTCTGTCTTCTGGACCATGATGTTCCCCCTTAAGGACCGCATCATCATTGTCGACCAATTGACGTAACATGGTAAGCGACCCCTGACAAATGATGATGTCGTCCTACCCTATGTGCACACATCTGCTGAAACGCTGACATGGTACCAAGAATATCGCCCTGGCCAATTCAAACCATCTTCTATCCTTGGATCATTCCTAGGAAATCCCCCTATCATACCAGAATCATTCACTAATATCATAGGGGCTTCGATGTGCATGATGTCTACATCAAGCACCAAAGTCGTTGAGGAGACAAAGGATAGTAGTAACGACATTGAGGCCTATAACACAACTGCCTCTCTATCCTATGTGATCTCCCAAAATCCTTTTATATACCCTCCACCCGGTTTTGTGTCACAACAATTTTTTGCAACGGTAGTGTTTCCAAACAGATCTTTCACAAATAAGTTTGGTACTTGGTCCCACCTGCCATGTCGGGAAGCAAGGGCATCACCTCTACATGATTAACCCCTCTCATGCCTAAGGAGGCCTCACTTCTTGAGGAAACCACCACAAACATACTGTTTAAGGAAACCCCCGTCTCAATTTCAGTTATAGAGACCAAGAAAACCCATAAAAAGGGAAAAATATAGAAAACACCATCATAGCAAGGGAATTACAACCTTGTGTAGTGTGTGACATAGTAGGCCACCCTACCCATATCTTCCCGGAGCTACACAAATTGAAACCAATCCTAAGCTCTGAAAGAAATATCATGAAAACAAGTTCCCGTAAAAAGGAACCAGCCACAAGAAACCAAGGCAAATCATTGTGTACCAACCACGTATGTGCTATCTATAACAATTATGGGAATTACACTCATCATTGTCCATAAATACCATGATATAGGGATGCCTTACATGCCTTAGAACAATCATATCAAGAGGATCCCCTAATGCAGTCAAATGGAGAAGATCCTTGGGTCATATTATACCTTTAGGAGGCACGACAGTCACCAGAATGCCTCTCGTTCTTCCCTCCTCCTCCTATCCAATGCTACACATTTTGCGAGGAACGAGATAATTTCATTGTCGAATGCGCAACCCTAGAATTATTTCAACGATGGTATCCAATTAATGTAGTATACCATGTTGAACTTCTAGTAATCCATCTTTCATGTCAGGTATGTGGTGGAGATCACCCATTACGTCATTGTTATTAAATCCCCCAATTTTTCTTAGTGCTAACCAGCCTACACATAGCCATAGTTTGCCTCTCCCTAGAAGACGAATCATACACAGAATCCATGGATAGCTCGACAACATAGGAGGATGTGACAAGTAGGTCCATTCTCTTTTTGTTAGTGGAAAAGCGGATGGTCGGGGAGCCCTTAGTCACTCCCACCCACCCTCCACAAATAAGACCAACCTGTGCATTGTGTAACGCATGCAATCATGTGGTTTCCAAATGCCCAAAACTATAATCATTACGCAGATGGTTCTAGATCAATTTATCAATCGAGTGGCAAGGGAATACCCAAGAAATACTTTCTTGTCTAGTGTGTCAAGGTAACCATCAGGCTCAACAATGTACTTATACCCCTTGAGTGTGCCCCCTAATTGACATCATTCGTTCATTAGAAATACAGTGACGGGATACCATCAGTCCAGATCTTAGAGAACCTAATTTAAGGCAAACTACTCCCAGGCAGCCTACCCCATTTCAATATTGAAACATTGTGCGAGTAAAATATATGCATCAAACTAACAGGACCCATGTCCATTCTAGGGCTTCATACGGACTATGCGACAGAATTGACCACCAGGTCAATCAGTGCAAAGAACTGAAGCACCTCATGAACAGATTTCGCATGATCTCCCCTCTTCCTCAGAAACATCTCTCTAACCAATATAAGCTCATGCATTGCTATTGTAGGATCTACTCAAATTTCTACCATAAAATGAAATGTGAGCACCTCCCAAAGCTTCGACCAGAAAGATTAGTGTTAATTCTATGCTCCCCAAGAGAGCTAGACCTCCCAAAAACTCAGATATGGCAGCATCAGAATATTTACCCTACAAATGATCTATTCCGAGTGTCCATTTCAGGGATGAAGAATAGTGTTGGTTCTCACACCATCTACTTCATAGGCACAGTGGTATGATGTACCATTTTCACTATCCATAAGCACAAAATAGAGGCATGCCCATTAATGGAAGAATTCAAGCACCTCTGCACCAAGCACAACTTCCAAATCCTGGAAAGTGTCCATTCTCTTAGTACACCTTATGAGGAAGCTAGAATTTCTCTCACGTAAGCCACCATGATAGAAATTATTCCCTCACCAAAATATAATGACACGATACATCATATACGATTCATATCATCATGTATCAGAACCATGACTCGAGTTTTCTTCTCATCAGTCATAGGTGTTAAGTCAGCTGCAAATACGAGAGTAGTTGTACCAACGACAGTGAAAACCAAATCTATTTTCCCCCTGTCGACCACGTCTGGTTCCACCACATCGATGATAGAATCTTATTCATGTATGTCTAACAGCTCCATTATGACTGAACAACTTCTTCACAGCCTTACGCAGACCCAATCCCCGTTAGGATCCTTATTCCACTCGAATTATGATATTCTTGAGGCCACGACGGAACCAGATTATTCATGGTATTCAATGCATAACCACTCGTCATTTATTCCTAAAAAAATGTTTAGACCTAACAAAATAGGAAACAAAGATATTTACGAAATAGAATCAAAATATTTCCTCCCATAGGGGAAAGTCGATTGGTTCAAAAATGCCATTTTGGCGCCCAACACGTTTGAAGAAGGGAACCTGTCAAACATTTCTCCCATCATCAAGGTGAATATCTCTTGAAATCCTGAGAAAGTCGAAGAAATTTCACTAGGGGTAGCATGTTCCCAAGATGAGATAGCCTCTTACTCCCATTTATTCCAAGACTATCGAAATATCTTCACATAAGACTACTCGGAAATGCCAGGGCTTAGCCCCACTATTGTAGAGAACCATATTGACAGTTGGCCTGACATACCACTAGTACGCTAGAAACAACATCAACTACACCCATCCAAGGCAAAATAAATTAAACAAGAAATTGATAATATTTACAAAGTTGGGTTCATCTACCTGATTGTTTACACATCATGGGTTTCCAACCTCTTTCTGGTCATGAAAAAATAGGGCACCATACGCGGTTATACCAATTTTCACGATTTGAACAAAGCCTATCTAAAGGACAATTACCCTACCCCATTTATCAACTAGGTTATCAAAGCTTGCACGGGACACGAGGCCCTCTCCTTCACGGATGGTTTCTCTGGGTATAATCAAATCCAAATACACCACACCGACCGGTACAAGACCACGTTCACCACCCCATGGGGTACTTTCGCGTACTAGGTGATGCCATTCAGCCTTAAAAATGCTGGAGCCAGTTTCCTACGGGCCGTGAATTATATCTTTCATGACTTAACGCACCTCATCATCGCCTACTTGGATGACCTCACCATTCGATCCAAGAATCGATCTGATCATCTCGAGGATTTGCGATTGGTATTCCAACGATGTTGAAAATACAACCTAGGCTTGAATCTCCTCAAGTGCGTCTTCTGTGTCACAACAGGACGAATTCTAGGTTTTATTGTGTCCCAAAAATGGATTAGAGTGGACCATATCAAGTTCCAAGCTATCAAATAGGTACCACCACCTCGAACCCTCAAGCAACTACAAATCTTGTAGGGAAAGGCCAATTTTCTGAGACACTTCATCCCAGACTACGCAACTTGCACTCAGGGATTCCTACGCTTCCTTCATTAGGACATCCCATTCAAATGTGACGATCAAGCCCAAAAATCATTTGAGGCACTGAAAGACATATAATCTTCAGAACCATTGATTAGTCCCCTAGACTACGATAAGGATTATACCCTTCATCCATCAGCATCCGAGACCACTTTGTCTAGAGTATTGATCCAAGAAGGCCCCGATGGGAAAGAACACATAATCTATTACGTTAGTAAAAAATTATCAGGCCCTGCATTAATATATGAGACCGAAGAGAAGACTTCCATAGCATTTATACACGTAGTCCAAAAAATTTTCCACTACATTATCTTAAGGACTACAACGATCATCGCAGATATTAACCCCATGAAATACCTGCTCACGCATCATTTAATGAACCATAAGTATGCTCGATGTATAGTTATACTGCAGTATTTTGACTTACATTTTAGCTCCCCCAAGAGAAATAAGGCTTTAATTTTAGCCGAGCTCATCGCAGACCTGCCAAGTCAGACCAAAGGATCACCAGTCAATGATTCACTATCAGACAAATATCTCTTCCTAGTGACGACTGAAGACCATTGGTATGAAGTTTTTCTCCTATTTTTACGAACCCAAAATTTTAGGCCCAAGCTCACTCATGATGTCTATCAGAGCATCTGCCACCAGGCACCTTGATACCTCCTCATGGGATATGTCCTATATCGTTGGAGCATCGAAACCATCTTACAATGATGCCTCACCCACGACCAACCTAAGAAAGCCCTTAATGACTGTCACAGCGGAACTTGCGGTGGCCATCTCTAGAATGGCCACTGCCCAAAAAGTCCTACTGGTAGGATATTTTTGGCCCACGTTATTTCGTGACTGCATTTCAATAGTCAAAAGGTGCAAGCGATGTCCACACTTTTCTCACAAGGTAAGAGCCCTCTCGCTCCCCTGCACCCCATCATAGTCACTAGTCCCTTCTGAAAATGGGGGATTGACTTCAAGAATTGCAACCCGATGTCATCTGGAAACCAAAATTACATCATTGTGGTCGTTGATTACTTCAACAAATGGGAAGAATCCATGCCCACATATGACAGCATGGCATAAACCATTGCACAGTTTCTATTCAACCATGTCATCTCCCAGGTTTTTGTACCTAAAGAGTTAGTCTCTGACCATGGAAAACACTTCGAAAATGATTTTTTCCAGTAGCTATCTCATCACCTCAGATTCACACATGAATTTTCTTCACCATACTACCCCCAATCCAATGGAAAGGTAGAACCTGTAAACAAAGTACTCAAAACAATGTTACAACACATGGTGAACAATCACAAAACAAACCAACACCATATGATTTTCTCTGCCATGTGGGTGTACTGCACGGTAGTGAAAACATCAATGAGGTTGACACCCTTCCACTTAGTATACAGGGTCAAAGCCGTGATTCCCATAGAACGCGAGATCCCAAACTTACATGCTGTCATCGAACTCCTCGATGAAACCCAACCTCTAGAGAAACGCTTAGTACAACTAGAGCTCGTCAATGAAAGTCGATGAAATTTTCTCCAACACAAAGAGGCCTATAAAAGGTAGGTGAAAGCATCGTTTGATCGCAAAATCACCCCTCGATCATTTACCAAGGGGGAGTTAGTCCTCCGCTACGATGTCGCAAAAGAAGCCCTAAGGCCAAGAAAAATTGAAACCTTGTGGAAAGGTCTCTATATCATAAAACATTGTCTCCTAAAGGGGACAAACATATTGACAGAGTCTGACGGAACATGCCCGAGCAACCCCGCCAATGGTCTCTACCTTAAGAAAATTTACCCATAAAGGTCATGAGGGTTCAGCCCTAGAGATAAAATGCACATAGAAAACTTCGTTTTTTGATCACACTCTTGTTCCAAAAAAAAGCACTCTTGTGTCACAAATGGATCTTCAAACCAACCATTATTTTGGATTTGCTGATGGAGCATCGTGATGGTCTCAAAATTGAACAACAGCCACATGGGTCATCTACTACCCTCACCGATCACCATTCTTCACCAATGGAGTATGCATCAGATCAACTAAAAAAAATCAGGTAGAATATGATGCCATCATAGGGCTCATGAGCGATGCCTTAAATCAAGGCATCCACCACTTGCATATCTAACTTGATTCCCAGTTACTGCAGATTTTGAGGTACGAGATTCACAACTGTTTAGAAAATATTTGCATGCAAAAGTATTAAGCTATCAATTTGATCATATTACATTCACACATGTACCAAGAAATCAAAACCAGACAACAGATCACATAAATAACCACATCCTTGACTATAATGCATCTTGTAAAAACCATCATACATAAAACCAAAAAACATAAAAATATAGATATCCATCAGTGATACACAACATTCATGAAAACAAATAAACAATAGACGCACCATCTAGAGCTGCAAAAAATTCATCTTGCATATATAACAAAAAATATGTGTGATTACAAATAACAAGTCATGTATCTTACCCATAGGTCAGCCAAAAAATACATATACACATGTCATAAAAATAAGGGAAGAATCCTCATAATGGGTGCTTTCCCTGTGTACAAAATATCTCTAGCACTACGCCCCACTAGGTTTTTCACCTGGACCCATGACTGCATCCAGTGCCAGTACTGGGGAAACCGCAAAAACTGAAGCCATCATGCGGTGCAAAGTTAGATGATAGCCCCTCTCTCATGCCATCAATGTATCCACCCATACATCATCTAGATCTTCGAAAAACCCATGGGTCGAGATACTCTGGGTCAGCCTATCCACTGGGTCCCAAGAATCTACCAATTCAATGGCTCGGGCCTCAGATGCAACGACTTTCTTCTCCTTCTCCACCATACGGGCCTCCGCTACCTCAGCACGAACAATCACCGCAACACACTCAGCAGTAGCAGAGCTGCTACCCTCTCTGGAAGGGCCAGATCCATGACCAAGTCCTCCACCCTGAATTTGCCCCGAATCTCCCCCTTTCCCCCTAGCTCGGGGTTGATCTCCTCGAACCCTCTAGTTGGGTTGGTTTCCTATAAACCGAGCTGTGGGCCACCCTACCTCTCCAACATCTGTAAGAATAAAAAAAAAAAATATCAGTGTCATCACAATACACATATAAATGATAAATACTCAACAAATGCAAAAAAAAAGTACAAAAAATCATACTCGTCTGTTCCCAAGTGTACCCAGCAGGAAGACCCATATCCGGGTCTCCTCGATAGTCCATCCTGGAGTACAAAAATAGGAGGACCATCTAAGGGTTGGCCTCGAACCAAGCCTCAGTGGTCACGTTCCAATAACGCTCCACCTCACCTCCCCCACCACGAGGCATCACAGGGGCCCATCACCTCATACGAGGGTCCCGGTGACCCCCCATAGGCATAGACACCATGGGTTGTAGCAACATCACTCTCTCAAACATAATGCTACAAAGGATGCTAGCATATGTGAATAACTTATATCCATCTCAGACCTTCGCTAGCTAGGACACCATATTGTCATAGTAATGATGGGTGAAGTCAAAATAATTCTTGGGCCGAAGCCGGCGCATAACACCAATCTGTGGCCCCGCACCCTATGTGTCAACGACGACCCTGTCAGTCTCATAATCATAACCAGAGCACACAACTTGGCTAAATCCATCACTGATGATATCAGAATGCACACCTTTAAAAGAGGTGCCCCGCCACAACGAAGCTCTGCCAAGCATTGAAGCACTACCCTACCTGGTGGGAGTGGATGGGGGCCTGCCTCACCCTGAGGCAAAATATTGGTCATGAAATAAATATCCATCTCTGGATGAATAGCGAGGTCATACCCTCGCGGCACCATCACTTTGTGCCGCCTGTTCCAGCAACGGACCAGGTAGCACAGTAATCGATCCTGTGACCTTAGGAGGTCATTCTCTAGGAACTTGAGAAGACCCCATCAAGCTAGTTGTTGGAGAGAATTGGAATATCGTGCTACAACCATATGGAGGTATGGCCAATCTCTCTCTCTCCATAGCATCCTGTCACCAAACAGACACACATCAGTGACATCAAAACACAAAAAAATTTAAAAATTTCCCAATTTAAAAAAAAAATCACCTTGGCTTTTCGACACGCCTGTTTCTCAAACAGGCACACTGACCGCGTGTCTGTATCTTAGACAGACACAGAATCCACACACAAAAAAAACCCACAGGCATGAAATCTTCATGAAAATCCTCAGTTTCGCGCGGAGATTCTACACATATGGCTTGATCGCCTGTGTGGACAAGGCCAAAAATATCTAGGGTTTCGTACAAACCCAATTTGTACAGACATCTGCCTAGTACAACTGAAAAAAGTGAAATACAGGACGTTCTAGGGCCTACTTGACACTAGCGGCACGAATCCTGGGTGCACAGGCTGACTACAATGGCAAGAAAGGCTCAACAACAAGCTTTGACCTCTCAAACTATCAAACACTCCAATGACAAAAATGCATTGAAATGAGCCATATTGGCCTATATAGCACCCTTTTTCAAATTTTTTGAAGGACCATAATGAGAGCTCAGAAGGCCCAATTGTAGAACTGAAAGAAACACAGTGATCAACACCTCATAATGCCCAAAGGAGGCTCCACACATTCACGTCTCCGAAAAAATATTTTTTATTTCAATTCCGACAGTTATGCCCTCTCTTAATGTCTTTTCATTCGACACATTTTGTCAATATATTTGAATGAAAAATATGCTTTCACTTGGGTATTTGTTGCAGGTATTATGCAGTACGACAAACCACCTATTTCCCCATGCACAGAAGGTTATAGAGAAGGTATATTTCTACCCTCAGTATGATAGATTCCCAGAGAAACTTTGCATATCCTGACATCATTTCTCCACAGTAAATCAACCATAGGTTCCAAACACCTGACCATGCTTATCATTTCCCCACCTTGCACATGATAAACATCCTCATTGGTCAGTAGAACCTCCCCCGCCATGGCGTCCATCACTCAAAGTAGACCATGCATCAAAAAATATGACGCCATGGCCATATCACCCCAATCTAGGAAGCACTTCATGATCATTCATCCACCATGCATCAAGTCAAAATTTACCATATCAAAATAAAACGCCTTTCCTGGACTACCATTTTCACAGGAAAATCGAACGCGTAGCACTGCATCTCACATTTGGCCTACCATCCCCCCATCAACATAGCCTATCTACGATATTTTCCATTCACTTCATCATCCCCACACCGAGACCAACCAATGGGGCCCCCACCCTCAGCAAAAACACCTTCCTCACATCATTAGTGAGCGATAATGTTTATGTTTTTGGGGCACCCGTCTCCATGTTTTGTACAATCCAAACCCATTTTTTATTCTTTTGGCAACCCATACACCCATTTTTCTCCCATTGCAACAGTCCCTAATTACCCTTAGTCAGAGCATCACACCTTTCACGCAAATACACCACGACATTAATAACCAACATATAACCACCCTAGATGTCCTACCAACTCCAGGGCTTTCCTCAAAAATATTTATGACTGCCTCCAAACTAATTTTTTCATGCTCCGACCTTGGGCCATTGAACTCCCATCATCAGTGTTCAACCAATTCTCTCCATCATGCCTATGTTAAAACTATCATATCAGAGACCCTGGTCCCTTCCATTAGTAGCTCTCTCGTTCGATTGAGACTTCCTTTTTGTCAACTTCAACAACCATTCTCCAAAAGGGAAGCAGTACCTTAGATAGCTCCTCATCTCAATAGGGGCATCCTCGGATGGCACTATGGGAAATAGTGTTGCCCATAGATGTCATCGATCCTCCTGACATTCAACTACAACACAAGCTTTCATGTCAAGATGGTATCGTACTTCACAACCATTGCACTTTGTCCAAATTCATCGAAGACCCGTGCCATTATAAGCATCTATTTCAGAAATGCTTACATGGGAAGGTCCCAGTCATACACCCATGCATACAATTGGCATTTATATGCCATACCAAGATTATGCAGGTGGGCACCACATTCAACTTATTGTCAAAGAAAAACGCCCATGAGGGTGTCAGCAATCATCATCATCAACCAAATTGGCAGATCACTACCATTTCAGTGACACAGACAGAACCTTTATCTGTCAGATAGGCCTTTTAACTAGCCAAAGCATTAAGAGCATGGGACATGCACACCTCATATAAATATTGTATATATTGTATCATACTATCTCTTCCAGTTTTATGATAGAACATGGTCCTTCTTTTACCTACAGTAAGGGGTCTCCAACCTTGGGCTGCACGCTAGTCTCTCTCTCTCTCTCTCTCTCTCTCTCTCGAAATGGGTTATACAGAACATAAAATACAATGTATTTCGGCTATATAGTTCTCCCTAGAGCTCACACATTAGGGGGAAAATTTTATCACTGGAAAATCGGACAAGTAAAAGACATCATGAAATGTCAAGCAGAAGGATTTATAGGGCTGATAAACAATATAGAATCTGGAAAATTTAAAAATCTCTAAGGTCAAGAGGAAAAATTATCAAATTACACATAGAAGACACATGCAAAGTACACTCCGCGTGCATTTTTATTCGATATTCACACTGGTCTACATGGCTTTTCCTCAATAAGTCACGCAGTCCTGATCATGGCGGAAGGTCACCATCCAGGACCACTTGACACAATTTAGGAGAAGATTCTCCACTTGAGGCTACCCAAGGACAACCACCTTGAGACCTTAAGTGAGCACACAATGGAATCAACCCCCACTCTTGGGTCACTATGCACAATTGTACCAAGAGTGTGAAGAAAGATTTGAATTTTCCTATAAAATGCCACCATGAGAAGAACAAAATGAGAACACATTGTTATGCTGGAAAAATTTCCCATCAGAAAGCCATCATTTTGTTTTTCGAAGCAACAATAGAGTTATGGGATTCAGTTGTTGGCCATACAACACCTAAAATCCCTAAGGAGAAGAGAGAGGCCTACAGGACCAACTCAAGGGGAAAGCCCTCCTTGCCTTGGGTGTTAGAGCTCCATATTTCTAAGGATCCACTGCAAGTGTGTAACGTTCTACCGCTTCTTTACTAATAGTGGCTAATAAGAGGGGATTAGTTCTCTGTTCATATTATTAGCTCGTTTGACTTGATTGAGCTTGTGTTTATGTTTTATTTTTGTTTTCTTTCATCTTCTTTTTTGTAGCATACTATGTTCCGTAAACTTGTTTTCCACATGTTAGTATGTTTCCACTAACCATCTAACAACTCTTTTTGCATGTGACCATTTCTTGTAGGTTAGAAATCACTCCTGTTAGTGTCCCGTGATTCGGCCGATTGGGAAGCCAAATGACAGTGTAACATCAAACCAAGCTTTGGAGCCCAAGGACCTAGCCTTCCTGGAATCAGAGAGGGCTCTCTCTATAAGTGTAAGGGATATCTGTGTGTTTGCTTATTGTGTTCTGATTTTAGGCTAGTTATGAAGTAAGTTTTTTGGTTTTTTAATTTGTGAGGGATGAAACTGATCAAAGATATAAAATATCTAACAAGATGTTAGATTAACTGGGCTATGGGGTCAAAAAGGTCAAGAAATCTATAAGACAGTGATACAAGGCTGTTGAAGGGCCGATTTGATTCAAGGTAGAAAGGATCTTTGGGAAAAATGGAGTAAATGAACATCAATTTTGTGAACAACAAAGAGTTTCAAGCATAACTAGTTCAATAGATAACATAAACATGGTAGGGAAAACCATTAATCATGCAAAATGTAACTACAAGCTAATCAATACATAGAAATAAACATTCAAGCCATGCATAGAAGTATAAGATCCTCTAACTTTGGGAAATGGCTATCAGACTTTGGGGAAAACACTTAAGGAAGACAAAAAACTTAACTTACTATGCCGGAACGCCTAAACACAGTACTTCAAGTTATTAGGCACTTTGAACAACAAGATTTGCATAGTTTTAGGCAAAGGGCTAGATCGAAACTAGGCCTCCTTGGTTCAACAAGATGATAATCTAATCAGTTAAAGAGAAATTTCATGGATGGAACTATAGCTAGCCATAGGTAAGCAGGGCGTACCATAAGTCATACTTAGCATGTATAGAACTATGAATGAAAAAAGCAACAATATCCTCAAGTTGTTAAAGAGCAATTAATAATTATTTAATGCAACTAAGGAAGAAGAAAACATGAAAGCTATGAAGATTCAAGAAATTTGAGGTGCCTCCATGGGCATATCTCAAATTTGTTCTCTACTGATCTATAGCAAGCAAGAAACATGTATTCATGAATGAAAACTAGAAGACAACAACAAAGCAAGAGACACTATACCATTCTACCAAGTCATGGAATCCAATAACAATCCTTCTTCATTCATCCAAGAGCATCCAAGAGGCAATCCAAAAGCATAAGACAAATATTTCTTCCAAAGCTTATATGACCATATATTGCTTCTCTTCTCAATTTTAGCCTTGTTTTACAATGAAAGCCTTTGGAATATATAGGCTCAAGTGAGGAAAACCTCATGGTTCAACTTGCTCTCCCATTGGCCTAATCAAAATATCTAAACTTGTCCTTGAGGCTTTACAAAGCCCAAGGCACAAAATATCTCATAAAATATCTAGAAAATGCTAAAAAAGGAAAAATAATTGACTTTGCATCATTTTCCATGTGCAAAAATAGCTAAATGCACATTTGGAAAAAGCAATTTTATGAGGTTCAAAAATTACAAAAATATTCAAAATTTACATCAGCAAAAGGTCCCCTGACTTGCCGGCAACATTTGGCAGCCTTCCCGATGCCAAAACGAGGCTCATGATAGCTCGTTGGAAATATATGAGTGTATAATTTCTGGAAAAACTAAAATTTTCCCAATCTGATGCCTAGAAGTCCTCCAAAACTGGACCTGTGTGTAAAAAACCAGAATTTAAACCTTGCTGATAGACGAGGCAGAATGTTGAAAAAGTGAGTGTTTTTCGCCATTTTGGGGAAGAAAATGATCTTCAAATGTTTTGAAAATCACTTAGTATGCACCCCTGAAATTATGGCATCCAATGATACCATTCGCATCCCATGAAAATCTCCCAAACTGAAATGGCGAAGCCCCTAAGTTTTGGCCAAAAACCCAAAAATGTCAAAAAACAAGATTGTGTCAAAATTTGCTCAATTTTGGTGAGAAAGTCCCTCAAGGATTTTTTAGAAACATGTCTAGAAGCTCGAGCCAAAATTCTAAGCCTAGAGGTGTAATTCCCCCTTTTTCTCACCAGGCGCCCTCTTTGGGCAATTTGGAGTTTTTCTCGGTTTTTCTTCTTTGTTGTTTTGGCATTCTAGATTTGGTGAGGAAGTCATGGCGCCTTGCCTAGGAGAGGCAGCTCATAAGGCTACCCCTTTTCCCGTCTTTGTTCATCACTGTTATGCTGCTCTTGCTACTCTGTCTCACATTCACTGTCAATCACTGTTTGATCAAGGTATAATTGGTTTTCAAATGCTTGTGTGAAATGCCCTCCTTTGGTATAATACCCCTGTTCTTTCAGAAACTGCCTTTCCCCTTGGCATGCAACTCAACAAATAAACTTCAAGAACAAAAACACAGCTAATCAGGATACATAATCAAAATGATTATTTTCTGTGTTTTATGGTAAGGATACCCTGTCCTTTGATGTTTTGAGGACATAAGACATCCTTCTCTTTTTAGAGGAAGGAAAAACACAGTCTTTTTAGTTCAAGACCCTTTTCTTCTTTGTAGGCCACTTAAACAATAGATTCAGCAGTATGAAGACAGTCAGTTGCAAAGGCATCTACACAGTCCAAAGTCACTGTGTAATAGGATAAGAGGATAGAGTTTATTTTGTTTTTGATGTAGTCACAAAAATCCTGTAGTATTCAATCACAACAAACTCCTCCTTAAGCAAAATACTGCCCTCCCTTTGCTTTACTGCTCCTCACACTAGTTTGACCCACACACCCTCCAACTGTAAATGGTAGCCTTCTTACTGATTTCGCCTTATGGAACTGAAAGGCACAACACTGCCTTTTTTCCCTTTAATATATAGAGGATATTTTGGAAAGTCACAAGTTTTTATCTAATGATCATTGTGTTAGACAAGTGACCCACTGTTCTCACCCTAAAAACACCTTATCTTTCCTTTTTGTTTTCAAAAATGCACATAGCTGACAGGTTTTGACTTTGTTTCATCACAGTTTTGAGGGAAAATGCAATGCCTATTTATACTAGTGCAAATTCAACCTTTTTTTATGCTTTACTTCTGGTCTCATTACCACAGCAAAATCTCGTTTTTTACATAAAACTCGAACCATGGTTTTTAACCCCTTCCATCACTTAGTAATTTTGAAAAACCTAGGGAGGCACATAGAAATACCTCTAAAATTCGATGAAAGGCTTCTTGAGGAGTTTGAGCAGCTTTTACAAGTGGTTTGGAGGCTTTTGAGTGCTTTGGCATGTGCGTGGCGCGTTTGTGTGAAAGAGCGCCGCGCAGGAGTTGGTCTCGGGTCCTCGTTGGGCCAATGCTGACCGCGCGCATAGGCGCGTCGCGCCCACGTTATAACCCTTTGCAAATTTCGTTCCAGGCACACCGCGCACTTTTCCAGGCGCACCGTGTAGGCTTAGAGCCTCCAAAACTCTGCCATTTCGTTCAAAGCTTCTTTCTCCAGTTCATGGAAACAGCAAGGGAAGTTTATCTTGTGCTTTGAGTGATTCAAAAAGGTTTTGCAACAGTCCTTATCCCCTTTTGAAAAATGAAAACACCAAAGTTTCTTTCACTTTGTTTGGTGAGGTTTTCTTTAAAAGATATTTGAAAAGGCCCCTTTTAAATCAAAATCGAAAACCCTTACCCTTTAAACCATAACTTGATGCCTCTTGTTCGAATAAGTGTCATAGTGGCATTGAGCAATTCTTTTATGAACTTGACCCCTTTTTGACATGAAACAATCATCTGAGAATTTAACTTTGATTGTTTTCTTAATAAAGAGAAAAATATTCCCTTTTGATATTTGCATTGTGAGAGGAAAAACTGTTCTGAGCCATATGAGGATTACTGATGTGCCTTTGAGTGGTACTGTATTTTTGCTGAGGCATAAACTTAACTATAATTTCAGTATCCTCTTTTCCATCTCTTGTTTTTGCATTGCTCTCCTGCTGTCACTTGTGCTATTTGATCTTCTTTTTTACTCTTTTTGGACCTGCTTATGAAGGAAACCTTCTTTGACAGCTGCATGTTTTCCTTTTGGATATAATGGCAAAGGTTACTTTCAGAACAAGACCCCTCTGACTTTCCCTGGTCAGTAGTTTAATAATATTTCTTTGCTGATGAGAAAACCTACTAGCTTCACATTGATATTCAAATAACAATATAACTCATGCAAAACAACTTTAAGGCTTACTTTTTACCCTTGCTCTTAGTCATCATTTCCATGCAGAATTTTTCATTTGCTGTTTCACTATTCTTCAAAGCTTGTCCTCAGTTAGTGAAAAACTTAAAAACAGATTTTACCTTTGGCCCTCTACTTATAGATGAAGGAGGCACTTTCAACCCTCTGCTTGTAGATGAAGGAGGTTCTTCAGTCTTCAAGTATCATCAGCCCTTTTGACTGTGTTGTTTTTCTTTCACTGTCCTTTTAGGCTTTGAATGTGATCGCAAGATTTTGATGAAAAACTCTTTGCTTTGTAGCTGCATCCCAGGCTCAAGATTGCATTGAGAAGCAGCTGTCTTCTCATGTGGCACTAAAAATTGTCTTCTGAGATGCTGGTATGTTTCCTGTCTCTGAAAGATCCATCAAACACTGTAAAACTCCTAAAATTAGCTTGAGATTATGGTCTATGTATTGCTGAGACTTAAGGGTGTATTAGTGGCGCGACTTAGGGTTGTGACCAACTTTATTAGCAGAGTGGGATGTCTGTTATGACTAGTCTATAGCAGATGGAGGTTTTTTTTTTTTTTTGGCTGTTTGATAGTTTGCCAAGGGTGAAATGTCTTAAAACGCCACTTCCTAACTTAGGGGAGACAGTTTGAATAATTTTGGATTGTCCTTTTAGAGCTGATGGGCAGACTAGTATGGCTGAAGCTGTATAGGGTTTGATAATGGGGTTTCATCTCGTCATGGGCGAACTGAGAAGGTAAGAAGGCAAAAAGTTTGTGGTGGTTTTCTAGATGACAAATTGACATATGGAGATCAGCTTCTAGAAAACTCAGATAGGAATTTAGTCATCAACAATAGGTGCAAAATACTGATGACTAACAGTGGCTCCATTTGGGGAGGGCAGCTCCTTTTTAGGAGGTGTCCATAATTTCAGATATTTGGCTTATGAGACCAGTGCCTTACCCATTGGTGCAAAATTTCATTCTTCCTTGATGATATTTCTGAAAAGTGACAGCACGATTAGCATCAATGATATTTCTACCTACCCCACTACCTTTCCTAACATTTTTCTTCTCTTTGGCGCATTTGGACTAGCAGCCTTTTGACAATGCATATTTTTTCTTTTTGAAAAATGAACCTATCTAACTCTACACTTATATCTACCGGGAGTTCAGATTAAACTGATGAACTCCTTCATTACTCTACCTATGCTAGATCAACTGTCAAGATTAAGCTGTTTGACAGGATTTTGCTCTCTAATCTAAAACAAAAAATTTAAAAGATGATCAAATCAGGATTAGAAAGTCTGATTTGTCATGCATTTGCGGCATAAAATACAAGCTGCACACAAATATTATTTTGCATAAAATGGAAACTAGGGAAAACAGGGCTAAGATGCACAATTTGTTTTTCATCCCCGCTTCCCTCTTTGGTTCTGTTTTGGGTGTGTGGAACCAGTATATTTTCCTAATCTACTCTTTTTGATAAGTCAATCTTACACAATGTTGACCATATTTTTCACTCACTAACTTATCAGCAAATAAATTTAAACATGTTCAGCTATGATTAGACTAGATAGCTGAACAAGACATTGAAGTACTAGTAGCGGCATTTAGACTTGCTCGCTTTCCGAAGGACTATTTTTTGGAACATGGGGCTTTACCATTGCTTTTTAGAAACTGCCCTCTTTTCTACTTTTACTGTTTTTGTATTTTCTGCTTTTTCACTTTTTCTTCAAACAGTCTAAAACTGGAAAGATCCTCGCAAGGCTGAGATTTAACTATCTACCTATCCTAGCCTAAACTATACACATCATACACATTTGGTGAACTCTTCTTTCCAATGTAACCAGTCAAGTAGATGATTACATGGGTGATTCTGGTTTAGTTCTTTCATGATGCAGAAATAATGAAAAGGCCACTCCCATTTGGTTTGTTTTTGGACAGTAGTGCTTAATTTTTTTCTCATTCTTGGCAGCAACTTGTTCATGACAGAACCCACTAATCCTTCAGATTTCTCAAGGAAAACAACAAACGGATCTTGGAATAATACCTAATCTAGAGGATTTGAGATATAGGCTTCATTCAAGACTACTCTTTCTTCCACTTGGCTATATCTAGGACTCTCCTGGTAAGGCAACTCTTCCCCTTGCTCATGATCACTTGAACTGTCAGGCTCATCATCTATTGCAGTGTAGTTTCCTTTCCAATCTGATGTGTTTTAATAGGGCGGGATGAAAACTATGTGAAGGTCATTAGGATGATGGGTAGGGATACACTTTGACAGTAAATTATCTTGAAAGGATAGTGTGACAACTCCTATGTGTTTATCAACCTCTATTTCTTCATCTGCAATTTGTAACTCAATGGAACTTGGTGGCTGCAAATCTGGAGTAAAGAAATACTCCATGTCTAAAATGATTTCCTTAACTATTTCAGGAAAAGGATTCTCATTTACAATATGCTCAAGAATTTCACCATCTTCCTCAACCTCATCATCAAAGCTGAAAAACTGTTGATTTCCAATTATGTGAATGTTATCTCTGATAGACTGAAGTGAAGTAGAGCAAAGAGTCCGAGACTTTTCAATTTATTTTGAACTTTCAAGGCTCTCCTCATCAGTGTCATAGATGACCTGTAATGGCTGCTCACTTTTCTCAAGTTTATGAAACTGAGCTTCCTCCCGAAAATCAAAAACTGAGTCTTCTGCAAAGTTAGTCTCTGTTTGGAAATCATAATCATCAACATATTGATCAAACATTGGAGAATCATTAACATAATTAATGTCACCAGCCATGTACATTGGACAATCAGATTTCTTTTCTTCAACTTGATTTACAAATCTATTTTCTGATTTATGATATGCAGAATTTACAGGAGAAAGATCAGCGAAGTTTTTGTTATATGAAGTTTCAGAGGCTGTCTGCATGTTTATAATTTGATCTATTTCCTATTCAGTTAAAGGAGAAAGTATTTTATGTTTTCTTTGGATGGGGCAACAATTTCTTTCCATTTTTTGTGGAAGTTGATCTTGTGGCTGAATGTCCTCTTGTATTTACAGGGAAGGGCAGATGGACTGTTATTTGCTTCAACCTTTTCAAAGAGTTCTTGTGGATCCTCTCTCATTTTTTGATGGGCTTCATCTAGGATCAACTCTTCTTGGTCATCTTGATGGTTAGCTTGGGTAAGAAAATTATGGACCTCCTCTTAAAAATCCTCAGGATGCCAATTTCCTAAGTTTTCTTCAATGCTTACAAGGTGTTGTATGAGGTTTTCAAAGTGATCACAGCAATTTTCAGCCAATGATAGAGATGGACAATGCCCTATATAACATTTACAAAATACTTTGTGGAAATCCTTCAAAGAAAACAAGGTGCCAGGTTCTAGGCCTTCATACCATTCTCTTGCATTTCCTTCTAATGTACCCATGAACATTTTCATGAGGCAGTCCTCATGCCATTCAACCTTTAACTTCCATACATGTATATGAAAATTTATGAGGTGTAAAAATGGGTCATCAACATTTTCATCTTGAAAGAGAGGTAGGTTTTTAGCCTAATCTACGTATGTAGGCATTTTATGTGGGAATCCAGGGATATGTTCTCTGCTCATCGGAGCATATCTCCTTTGTGTCCTCAGGTGGAGGATTTGAACTATTTTATCCTCCATCATCATGATTGGGATTGCTTAATGCATTTTTAGGAGACTTTATAAGGACTAGTGGGGAGATAGGCCTACTGGAGGCTAGTGGAGTCGCCAGGTGGAACTTGGTTGTTTTTGTGAAGATATAGCTATGGTCCACCACCATTAACTAATCTGGAAATGTTTTTAAGATTTTTCTGAGTTTCTTATGTGCAGCTTATGGTTTTTCTAAAGTATTCTAAACTTGTTTCGACACTTTTCTAGGGTAGTGATAACAGAAAGAGTTTACTCTAAATGCTCTTATGGACTGCTTGCTTGTTTAAGCATCGAAAGGACTAAAAAGTCTATAAGAGTTTGCTAGACTGTTATGTACTCAGCGTCCCACCATCTCCCGCTATGTTAGTGAGTGATGGGATAGGTTGATCGGATAGTAACCTAGAGTTCGGTAAAATAGTAAGGCCTACTGGAGGCTAGTGGAGTCGCCAGGTGGATTTTTAGTTGTTTTGCGGTATATGTGTATGGTCCACCACCAATACTGTCAAAAACCAATCTAAGGGAGTTTTTTTTTGGGGTTTTCTAAGTTTTATGTGCCTGAGGTTTGGAAGAGTTTTCCTATAACTGACTCATCATTTTGATAAGATGGTGAAGGAGCTATTTTATACTCTTTGGACAACACTTAAGTTTTCTATGTTTGAATGAGACTTCGAGAGTTACTAAGGAGTACTTAGATTGTCACTAACTTGGAAGGTCCCATCGTGATCGCCATTATGTTAGTGAGCAGTGGGATAAATCAATCAGATAGTATTCTTAAGGCTGTTAGAATGTTTAGGGAAACTAAGCTTGTTTAATACTCAGAGTCCCACCGTGATTGCCATTATGTTAGTGTGGCGATGAGGTGGCTTAATCGGATAGTAGCCTAGAGTTTAGTAAAGTAGTAAGGCCTACTGGAGGCTAGTGGAGTCGCCAGGTGGATTTTTAGTTGTTTTGAGGTATATGTGTATGGTCCACCACCAATACTGTCAAAAACCAATCTAAGGGAGTTTTTGTGGTTTTTTCTGAGTTTTATGTGCATCCTAGTATGTAAGAGTGTTATAAACCTGATTCATCACTTTGCTAAGATGGTGAAACAGAGAGTTTACTCTAAATGATTCTAAAGGCTGATGGTATGAGTTTAGTGTTGAAGGACTAAAGAGTCTATAAGAGTTTGCTAGATTTTCATGTACTCAGTAAGTCCCACCGTGATCGCCATTATGTTAGTGAGTGGTGGGATAAGTCAATCAGATAGTATTCCTAAAGGTCTCTTAAGGTCTAGGGAATCTAAGTTTGTTTAATATTCAGGGTCCCACCGTGATCGCCATTATGTTAGTGTCCCATGATTTGGCCGATTGGGAAGCCAAATGACAGTGTAACATCAAACCAAGCTTTGGAGCCCAAGGACCTAGCCTTCCTAGACTCAGAGAGGGCTCTCTCTATAAGTGTAAGGGATATCTGTGTGTTTGCTTATTGTGTTCTGATTTTAGGCTAGTTATGAAGGAATTTTTTTGGTTTTTTAAGTTGTGAGGGATGAAACTGATAAAAGATATAAAATAGGTAACAAGATGTTAGATTAATTGGGCTATGGCATCAAAAAGGTCAAGAAAGCTATAAGACGATGATACAAGGTTGTTGAAGGGCCGATTTGATTCAAGGTAGAAAGGATATTTGGGAAAAATGGAGTAAATGGACATCAAGTTTGTGAACAACAAAGAGTTTCAAACATAACTAGTTCAATAGATAACATAAACATGGTAGGGAAAACCATTAATCATGCAAAATGTAACTACAAGCTAATCAATACATAGAAATAAACATTCAAGCTATGCATAGAAGTATAAGACCCTCTAACTTAGGGAAATGGCTATCAGACTTTGGGGAAAACACTTAAGGAAGACAAACAACTTAGCTTACTATGCCAGAACGCCTAAACACAGTACTTCAAGTTATTGGGCACTTTGAACAACAAGATTTTCATAGTTTTAGGCAAAGGGCTAGATCGAAACTAGGCCTCCTTGGTTCAACAAGATGATAATCTAATCAGTCAAAGAGAAATTTCATGGATGGAACTATAGCTAGCCATAGGTAAGCAGGGCGTACCATAAGTCATACTTAGCATGTATAGAACTATGAATGAAATAAGCAACAATATCCTCAAGTTGTTAAAGAGAAATTAAGAATTCTTTAATGCAACTAAGGAAGAAGAAAACATGAAAGCTATGAAGATTCAGGAAATTTGAGGTGCCTCCATGGGCATATCTCAAATTTGTTCTCTATTGATCTATAGAAAGCAAGAAACATGTATTCATGAATGAAAACTAGAAGACAAAAACAAAGAAAGAGACACTATACCATTCTACCAAGTCATGGAATCCAACAACAATCCTTCTTCATTCATCCAAGAGCATCCAAGAGGCAATCCAAAAGCATAAGACAAGTATTTCTTCCAAAGCTTATATGGCCATATATTGCTTCTCTTCTAAAGTTCAACCTTGTTTTACAATGAAATCCTTTGGAATATATAGGCTCAAGTGAGGAAAACCTCATGGTTCAACTTGCTCTCCCATTGGCCTAATCAAAATATCTAAACTTGTCCTTGAGGCTTTGCAAAGCCCAAGGCACAAAATATCTCATAAAATATCTAGAAAATGCTAAAAAAAGAAAAATAATTGACTTTGCATCATTTTCCATGTGAAAAAATAGCTAAACGCACATTTGGAAAAAGCAATTTTTTGAGGTTCAAAAATTACAAAAATATTCAAAATTTACATCAGCAAAAGGTCCCCTGACTTGCCGGCAACATTTGGCAGCCTTCCCGATGCCAAAACAAGGCTAAGGATAGCTCGTTGGAAATATCTGAGTGTCTACTTTATGAAACAACTGAAATTTTCCCAATATGATGCCTGGAAGTCTTCCAAAACTAGACCTGTGTGTAAAAAACCAGAATTTAAACCTTGTTGATAGACGGGGCAGAATGTTGAAAAAGTGAGTGTTTTTCGCCATTTTGGGGAAGCCAATGATCTTAAAATGTTCTAAAAATCACTGAGTATGTGCCCCTAAAATTATGGCATCCAATGATACCATTCTCATCCCATGAAGATCTCCCAAACTGAAATGGCGAAGCCCCTGAGTTTTGGCCAAAAACCCAAAAATGTCAAAAAACAAGATTGCGTCAAAATTTTCTCAATTTTGGTGAGCAAGTCCCTGAAGGATTTTTTAGAAACATTTCTAGAAGCTTGGGCCAAAACTCTAAGCCTAGAGGTGTCTTTCTCCCTTTTTCTCACTGGGCGCCCTCTTTGGGCAGTTTGGAGCTTTTCTCGGTTTTTCTTCTTTGTTGTTTTGGCATTCTAGATTTGGTGAGGAAGTCATGGCCCCTTGCCTAGGAGAGGCAGCTAGCACATGATTTGGAGAATTCCATTCATGATATTTATGCTGTTGTTTTGTCTCATAAGGCTACCCCTTTTCCCGTCTTTGTTCATCACTGTTATGTTGCTCCTGCTACTCTATCTCACATTCACTGTCAATCACTGTTTGATCAAGGTATAATTGGTTTTCAAATGCTTGTGTGAAATGCCCTCCTTTGGTATAAGACCCCTATTCTTTCAGAAACTTCCTTTCCCCTTGGCATGCAACTCAACAAATAAACTTCAAGAACAAAAACACAGCTAATCAGGTTACATAATCAAAATGATTCTTTTCTGTGTTTTATGGTAAGGATACCCTGTCCTTTGATGTTTTGAGGACATAAGAAATCCTTGTCTTTTTAGAGGAAGGAAAAACACAGTCTTTTTAGTTCAAGACCCTTTTCTTCTTTGTAGGCCACTTAAACAATAGATTCAGCAGTATGAAGACAGTCAGTTGCAAAGGCATCTACACAGTCCAAAGTCACTGTGTAATAGGATAAGAGGATAGAGTTTATTTATTTTTTGATGTAGTCAAAAAAATCCTGTAGTATTCAATCACAACAAACTCCTCCTTAAACAAAATACTGCCCTCCCTTTGCTTCACTGCTCCTCACACTAGTTTGACCCACACACCCTCTAACTGTAAATGGTAGCCTTCTTACTGATTCCGCCTTATGGAACTGAAAGGCACAACACTGCTTTTTGTCCCTTTAATATATAGAGGATATTTTGGAAAGTCACAAGTGTTTATCTAATGATCATTGTGTTAGACAAGTGACCCACTGTTCTCACCCTAAAAACACCTTATCTTTCCTTTCTGTTTTCAACAATGCACATAGCTGACAGGTTTTAACTTTGTTTCATCACAGTTTTGAGGGCAAATGCAATGGCTATTTATACTAGTGCAAATTCAACCTTTTTCGATGCTTTAATTCTGGTCTCATTACCACAGCAAAATATCGTTTTTTACATAAAACTCGAACCATGGTTTTTAACCCCTTCCATCACTTAGTAATTTTGAAAAACCTAGGGAGGCACATAGAAATACCTCTAAAATTCGATGAAAGGCTTCTTGAGGAGTTTGAGCAGCTTTTACAAGTGGTTTGGAGGCTTTTGAGTGCTTTGGCATGTGCGCAACGCGTTTGTGTGAAAGAGCACCGCGCGGGAGTTGGTTTCGGGTCGTCGTTGGGCCAATGGTGATCGCGCGCACAGGCGCGCCACACGCCACTACAAGCGCGCTGCGCCCACGTTATAAGCCTTTGAAAATTTCGTTCCAGGCGCGCCGCATAGGCTTAGAGCCTCCAAAACTCTGCCATTTCATTCAAAGCTTCTTTCTCCGGTTCATGGAAACAGCAAGGGAAGTTTATCTTGTGCTTTGAGTGATTCAAAAAGGTTTTGCAACAGTCCTTATCCCCTTTTGAAAAATGAAAACACCAAAGTTTCTTTCACTTTGTTTGGTGAGGTTTTTTTTAAAAGATATTTGAAAAGGCCCCTTTTAAATCAAAATTGGAAACCCTTACCCTTTAAACCATAACTTGATGCCTCTTGTTTGAATAAGTGTCATAGTGGCACTGAGCAATTCTTTTATGAACTTGACCCCTTTTTGACATGAAACAATCATCTGAGAATTTAACTTTGACTGTTTTCTTAATAAAGAGAAAAATCTTCCCTTTTGATATTTTCATTGTGAGAGGAAAAACTATTATGAGCCATATGAGGATTACTGATGTGCCTTTGAGTGGTACTGTATTTTTGCTGAGGCATAAACTTAACTATTATTTCAGTATCCTCTTTTCCATCTCTTGTTTTTGCATTGCTCTCCTGCTGTCACTTGTGCTGTTTGATCTTCTTTTTGACTCTTTTTGGACCTGCTTATGAAGGAAACCTTCTTTGACAGCTGCATGTTTTCCTTTTGGATATAATGGCAAAGGTTACTTTCAGACCAAGACCCCTCTGAATTTCTCTGGTCAGTAGTTTAATAATATTTCTTTGCTGATGAGAAAACCTACTAGCTTCACATTGATATTCAAATAACAATATAACTCATGCAAACCAACTTTAAGGCTTACTTTTTACCCTTGCTCTTAGTCATCATTTCCATGCAGAAGTTTTCCTTTGTTGTTTCACTATTCTTCAAAGCTTGTCCTCAGTTAGTGAAAAAATTAAAAACAGATTTTACCTTTGGCCCTCTACTTATAGATGAAGGAGGTGCTTTCAACCCTCTACTTGTAGATGAAGGAGGTTCTTCAGTCTTCAAGTATCATCAACCATTTTGACTGTGTTGTTTTTCTTTCACTGTCCTTTCAGGCTTTGAATGTGATCGCAAGAGTTTGATGAAAAACTCTTTGCTTTGTAGCTGCATCCCAGGCTCAAGATTGTATTGAGAAGAAGCTGTCTTCTCATGTGGCGCTAAAAATTGTCTTCTGGGATGCTGGTATGTTTCCTGTCTTTGAAAGATCCATCAAACACTGTAAAACACCTAAAATCAGCTTAAGATTATGGTCTATGTATTGCTGAGACTTAAGGGTGTATTAGTGGCACAACTTAGGCTTGTGACCAACTTTATTAGCAGAGTGGGATGTATGTTATGACTGGTCTATAGCAGATGGAGGTTTTTTATTTTATTTTTTTGGCTCTTTGATAGTTTTCCAAGGGTGAAATGTCTTAAAGCGCCACTTCCTAACTTAAGGGAGACTGTTTGAATAAATTAGAGCTGATGGGCAGACTAGTATGGCTGAAGATGTATAGGGTTTGATAATGGGGTTTCATCTCGTCATGGGCAAACTGAGAAGGTAAGAAGGCAAAACTTTTGTGGGGGTTTTCTAGATGAAAAATTGACATATGGAGATCAGCTTCTAGAAAACTCAGATAGGAATTTACTCATCAACAACAGGTGCAAAATACTGATGACTAACAACTCCTATCAAGCACCAGTGTTTTAGTACAATTGTGCACTAAAAACACCAATAGACTAATCTTCCCTTCTTTGATACATAGTCCCTCGAGAAATATGGTAATCCCCTTCTGTGTGGTCACTCACCTTCTAAGATTCGCTGACACCCCCATCCCCAACAATCCATCCCTTGGCAAGGCTTCCTTGCATCGGAATATACAAAATCTAAGGCATATGTCTGCCTCAAACCATCATATCGGTCATAGCATGCTTATGGAAATCAATGGAGACTATTGGGTACCAGTGTCCCATAATGGCCCTGAAGTTATTTTCCAACATACTGCTACATGTTCCAATTCCTTTTGTTGGCACTGCTACTTTTTGTAGTCAGTTTTAACCATCCCAAAATGGGAATTGCATGATTTTCTATACCAAGAACATAATTTCCATTAGATTCAAAATAAATTGAGATAAGTTCAAATTACAACAAGTCAAACTAGTTGTTTGAAAAATAATCATGTATCAACATATCACATCTGGTTAGCTCAAAACGTAACCATCATAAATTAAATCATGAATCACATGAAATCACCATAAAGCATAATCATAAATCACTTGTAACCACAATAAGTCAGAATCGTAGATAACATGCATAATAGAACTGAAATAAAATATTCATACTTATCCTTCATCGGTCCTCACTTTTGCCTTTGTTATTTCTGTACACACACGAGATTGTTTGCCACACCCAACCTGCTAGCTCCCCATAATTTTCTAGATTGATTGAGATACAAATGGATAGGGGTAACATCAAACCATAATTTGGAATCCAAGGACCTAACCTTCCTGGATTCAGAGAGGGCTCTCTCTATTAGGTGCAAAGATGAAACTTGTTTGCTTTTTAAGGTTAGTTTTAGGCTAGTTATGAATTATTGGGTTTGTTGATTGTTTTTGGTTGGGTATGATGATTATATATACTAGATAGAAACAAGGAAAAATTCAAGTCATTGGGAAATGGAGTCTAACAAGGTCATGATAGGTTTATTTATGGATTAGGGAGTATTGTAGGGCAAATCTAGCTTGGTTGGTGGATCTTTGGGATTTAAAGGATCATGAGATGGACATAAATATTGAGAACAAAGTTAACAAAGGGAAATCAAGAATCCTTTATCTTATACTTTAACAAGGAGGTATTTAAACATAGATAAGAAAAAGCTATATCTCATGAGGTAGGGGAAACTATTAAGCTCAATGAACAATACTTAAACTGATCAATATCCAAGATAAACATTCCAATGAAACATAGAAAACATAAGAGCTTATCTAACTTTAGTAAATTCACCTTCAAAATTAGAAAAAATTTAAGGTCACAAATAACTACAATCAGAGAGGAGGGAACTCCTGAACATCTAAGATTATAGCTATGGAGATATTTAAAAAAATTAACCAAGCAATTGCAAAGAGTATGATTTGAAACAAAACTTCTTTGACAAACCTAAGTAATGATGCTTTAAAGAGAGACTTCAAGAATAGTGCTTTAGTGGAAATAAGTAAGCATAGCTAACCATGAATCATGCTTGATACCTACTGTATTAAACCATTAAGGAAATAAACAAACTTAGGAGATCTTAGAGAGAAAATAAGGATCCTCTAACACGTCCTAATAGAAGAAAACATTAAGGCAGTGAAGAACAAACAGAGCTAAGGTGCCATTAGAAACATTTCTTAGTCTAAATTATTTGTCCTATTGCAACATAGAAAGATGGAAACACAATGATAAACTAGAAAACATGAACAAAAGAAACACTTCACCATCAACCAGGCTCATGGATCCTGCAACCAATCCTCTTCCATCAACAAACAAATCAGGGCATTCATAAGCTCCAAGACATCAAATTGTTTTCAACCTCCAAGGGACTATGTATTACTTAAAAATCAGTCATCAAATGCCAACTAGATACATAAGAGCCTCATGCTCTATTTATGGAGCAAGTGAGGAGGTGGAAACCATAAGAGGCTTCCAGAAAACCTAATTATGTCATAAATGTCATTTATGTGCTTAATGACCATGCAAGGCCCAAGACATATAATATCTAAGCTAATAAATGATAAATAACATAATATAACTTCTTAATCAAATCTAGAGTGATTTGCCCAAGAAAATATTCAAAAACCATTTTTCCATTAATTTGTGTGTTTTGTTGACTTTTTGGCAAAAGACAGTCCATTTGCACAACGCCACTTTTGCAGAAAATAGGTTGTTTTGCAACCAAGTTTTGGACCACTTCCGGATGTCGGATTTGGCCCCATGATGGCTTGTTGGAAAGCCTGAAGATTCTACTCTCAAAAAATACTTGTGTTTTTCTGATCCAGCTCCTGTAACGTAGTCAAAAATGAAAAAAACCCTCAGATTGTCATTTGGGCAGCGCTAGGCCTAAAACATAGGCAGAAAGGTGATTTTTGAGGTGTTTTTTGACCTTTTGAGGGGTCAAAACTGCTCCAAATCTTCTAAAATTTGGTGTGGATGATGTGCAGGCTAGGAAAAACCCAAAAATTTCAAGCTTTCCTCCTAAAGATGCTCCATGTTTTTTCAGAGCGCCAGTGGCATTGCGCAAACTAGGCTAAAAATTCTCAAAAAACAAAATTTTCTCCAAATTCCTTCAAAATTGGTGGAGACCTTCCTTAGATGTTTTTAGAGAACTACTGAGAAGCCTCAACCAAAATTCCAAGGTTGTTATGCTCATTTTCCTCTTTTAGGTTTTTTACCTCAAGGAGAGCCTCCTTTATTTTGGCACAAGCAAGCGTACTCTTCTTTGCGTAATGCTTGGTCATTTTCTTTTGGAGAGCAAGGCCTCTCTTGATATTCTTGAAAACCTTATGCTCACTTTTGTAATGCTGAATGATGTATTATGCCATGCCAAATTCCCTCTCTAGCTCTTTGATTGTGCATCTTTGGTTTGAAGTAGCAACCTAGTGGCCATCTCCTTATCTTCATTGTCACTGTCTAGGTCAATGCATTTGGGATTTTGTGTAGTTTTCTTGCCTTTCTTTCCTTTTCCCATATTTTCCTTGCCATTGTAAAGTATTTGAGCTGATGTAGATGACAAGGTCCCTTGCCTTTTGGAGGCAGCAAACACTTGCCTTGTCCCCCTTTGATATGTGCATGTAAGAGGAGTGATAGAGGTTATGGTGGTGTCTTCATCATGGCTATGACCTTTGGTGTTGTCATCATCTCCCTTACCCTTACCATCATCTTCTTTAGTGATTACATGCTCTATTTGATTACTGCCCTTTTGACCTTCAACACCCTCTTTATCTTCCTCAACATCTTCTTGGTCCTCACTTTGTTCATATGCATCATCCCTTTTTGCACTTTGGGATGACTCATTTGCAACACTATCATCACTGCCTCCCTCTGATTTATCATTGTCTTTTTCTTCACTGCTGCTGTGCTCACTTTCCTCTTCTTCACCATCATTTCCTCCTTTATGTTTGGTCTCAAAGGATTTTGACCTTTATCACCACCACTGCTGTTGTCAGCTCTTGACATGTTGATAGGAGATGCTGGTTTGAAAATTAGGGCTTGATGAAACAAGGTCAATATGATGATGGAGTCAACTTTGGAGAATGAGAGGTGTGGAGGCTAGGGCTCTTAGGGTTTAAGTGGATTTGTAGCTTGAGGAGGTTTTATCATGAGAGTATGGTAACAGCTTAAAATCCCTTACCCACCCATGCCATCAAATTGGTCCAAGAAAGATTATAAGAAAAAGTTCCCTTTGTGTACATGACCTAGGGTTTTACCCCCTATGGTTTTTAGCTCAACAACTAAAAACCCAAAATGAATTTGCAATTTTTCTTAGGGATCAGGAGAATATAACACTTACCAACTTTTTAGACTCTCTTCAACCTTGGAGGTGCCTCAGATGATAAATTTAGGCATTAGGAAGGGAGATTTTTAAATTTTTCACCTTCCTAGGGTTTGTGCAGCGCCGAGCAGTCTTGCCCAAGCATTTGCGTAGTGCCGGGCAGTCCTGCCCATGGATTTTGCACAGCACCACTTGTTTGCGCAACACCCAAAAAGGATCAACTTGCAGGCAAGTTTTGATGACCTTCTCGAATTCATATTTGGGCCTGAGATAGCTCGTTGGAAAAATTGACTTGTCTACATTCCAAAAATACCGTTTTGTGTGTGTTTGGAGTTGACTGTCCTGGTAACAATGTGACTTTCCCAAGACTGGTCAAAAAGTCCTGAATGATAGTGCATAAATGTAGAGTGCTGGTGCAGACCACTTTTGGATGCCTTCCTAAATTCCCAATTGAGCTCATGATAGCTCATTGGAACGCTCTTTAAGTCTAGTTGTCTTTGGATCCATAAAGCAAGTCATTTGGACACTCTAGCTGGGAGAAAAACCGATTGTCCCAAGGTCACTCTAGCAGTGCAGAAATTCTCCCGTGACACCTGTATTTTTGACATTTCTCCAAAAAAATGATACCTGTGTAAAAAATTAAGGTTTTTTTTCGTATTGGACCTATTTTGGAGAAAAACCTCTCTCACGTTTTCCAAATTCATCTTTTTTTGGTTAAAAACATATTTTTAAACAAAACTAGCCCTAGGTGTGGCAAATGACTTGGCCCTTGGAATGAATTTTTGGAAAATGATGGACGCGTGATGTTTATGAGTTGGTATGGACTTATACTTGCTGATATGATCTATCAAATGGATCCTTTTCTCCTATTCCTCTTTTCCATGGCAAACCCTAGCTTAGTTGGAAGAGGAAATTAGGGTTTGGTGAGCGGATTTAGGACTGACTTGTAGAGGGAGGGGAATGAAGGGGTTAAGTGGTGTCTAAATTCTTGGGGAATTTTTTTTGGATAGGGATAGATGTTAGAGAGTAGGGTAAAGTGTAATTTCAAGAATTGAGTGAGGGTAAGGGGTCCAAAATGGAAAAACATAGGCCTAGTCTCAAAAAGTGTCAAATTGTGGTAATAGACTAGGTTTTGTAGAAAAATGATGATTTTGAGGGATAGGAGTGATGGGAAGTGTTTATGAAGGTAGATTAAGGATAGGAGGAGGTGTAACAGCCTTAGTATATAATCCTTGTTGACTATTTAACCATGGAGGTCATGAAACCAAGAAAAATGCCCTTAAAAACCCTAGATGGACAATGGAGGAGTTAGGCAAAACAAAATAGAGGGATGAGGCAAAAGGTGGAAAAACATAGCGATAATGAGTGGCATGAGCCCATGATGGGTCTTCTGGGAGCGGTAGGCTGACCTTGACATGATAGGATGATAAGATAGTGAAAATTTTATCCTAAGGATAATGAACGCAGTGAGATTTCTAGAACTCACAATGTTCATGCACTTTGTTTCTAAAAATCTAGGATAAGTATTTAGTCATCCATACAAAGCAAAAATTACTGATGACTAACAGTGGCTCCACTTGGGGAGGGCAGCTCCTTTTCAGGAGGTGTCCAGAACTTCAAATCTTTGGCTTTATGGTGACCACTGCCTCATCCATTAGGCATATTTTTACCTCTTTTCATTTGTTGATGCTTGTTTGAAGCTGTGATCTTAGTAATATGAAAAAACATGATTAACATCAACATCATCTCTACCTACCCAACCTACTTGCCTAACATTTTTTCTTTTTTGGGTGCACTTTAACTGGAAAACCCTTTGACATTTTTTCTTTTCCTTTGAAAGCAAAAACAACTATCTAATAGTACCCTTATCACTTCCAAGGGTTTAGAGTATGCATTGGGCATATTTTTACCTCTTTTCATTTGTTGATTCTTGCTTGAAGCTGTGATCTTAGTAATATGAAAAAACATGAGTAACATCAACATCATCTCTACCTACCCAACCTACTTGCCTACCATTTTTTCTTTTTTGGGTGCACTTGAACTGGAAAACCCTTTGACATTTTTTCTTTTCCTTTGAAAGCAAAAACAACTATCTAATAGTACCCTTATCACTTCCAAGGGTTTAGATTATGCTAGTGAACCCTTTTATTTTCTACCTATACTACTCAACTGTCAAGATTAAGCTATTTGACAGGATTCATTCACTAAGCTACTGACATGAAATTGAAATAATGGGAAATCAGGATTAGGCAATTTGACTTTCCATGAGCTGTGGCATAAGAACAAGCTGCACACAAATTTTATTTTTGTATAAACAAAACTAGAAAAACAAGGGTTGTGATTTATCATTTTCTAAGCAGTCCTATCTTTCTCTTTGGTTTAGTTTTAAGAATGTGGAACCAACATTCTTCATTCCTAATCTATTCTCTTTTGACAAGTCAAGTTTACATGATTTGACAAGTTTTTATTTCACTAACCTATCAACAAATAAACTGAAAACATGTTCATCCATGATTAGGCTAGATGACTGAACAAGACTTCTTTTTCAAAAAAAATTAGTGGCATTTAGACTTGCACACTTTCAGCGTCACTATTTTTTGGGTATGGGGCTATATCTCTTCTTTTCATCTGCCCTCTTTTTCGTTTTTTTTGTTTTTTTTTTGTTTTTTTCATTTTTTACTTTTTCTCTCTTCTTGGTCAAAACAATATAAAACTAAGGTAGAAGGATGCTCATAGTGTTGAGCTTATTTTTTTTCCTATCTATCCTAATATAACCTATACATGATATACATTCAGCTGGTGAACTCTCTTTTCCAATACATCCAATCAAGTAGATGATTCCATGAGGGATCTTGGTTTAGCTTATTGAGGGTGCTCACAAAATTAAAAGGCCACTCCCACCTCACCTGTGTTTGAACAGTAGTGCTTAAAATTTTTCTTACACTTTGCGACAAACTGTTCTTGACATAACATGCTCTTCTTTTAGATGCCTCTAATAAATCAGCAAAGGGATCTTGAAACAATACCTGAATGTGAGAATTTGGAAAATAAGCTTGATCTAGGACTACTTATTCCTCCACTTGGCTAAGATTGGGAATTTTTTGGGAAAGAAACTCCTTCTCTTCCTCATGATCATCTGCATTGTCAGACTTATCATATATTGCCATGTTGTCTTCTAGTAAAACTGGTTGAAAAGAGCCATAGTTGTTCTCTTTCTCTTATGAAGGCTGGACATAGGGCTGAATGTGTTCTTTGTTGTTGAAATCAATACCCAAAGATTGTTGAATTATGATTGCGTTAAAATTTTCTTTGATTAACTGAAAGGAAGTACAAAAAAGAGGTAAAGACCCTTCCCTTTCTCCCAAGCTTTCTTCACTTTCTTCTTCAGTGTCATAGCTGAGTGGTATTTGCTGATCACTGTATTTGAGCTATTGAAAATGACTGTCTTTGTCCCAAAAATTAATCACTGATTGTTTTGTAGTGTTATCTTGAGTCTGAAGAAAATAATCATCATCATATTGATCATATTTGGGCAACTTATTCATAGGAGGAATGTCATCCATTATGCACACTTGATCAACAGATTGTTCCATCATATGAAAAGGAGAGTATTCATGGAAAATATCTTCTCTTTTAGCCATTTGAAATGACTTGAAGCACAAGGGTAGGGAATCAAGAGGTGCTGGCTCATCTTCCATTTCTGTTTTTGTAATCCAAACAGTCATACCAAGATGATTTGAGGGGAGAACTTCTGGATTTGAAAAAAGGTTTGTATTATCCATTTCCTTCCTTACTGATTCTTTAGAGCATTCTACCTTGTTTCTATTTTCAATTTGCTTGTAATAATCTCTTAATAGTGAAGCACAAGATGTAGGAAGGCATATAGTACTTACTTGACAACTTTCCGCATCTTCTTCTTTGCAACCTTGGTCAGCCAGTATGTTTTGATAGCTATATTTGCATTGAAATGACTGATTTGGTTCCTCCCAAGAAAATGGTGCCAGCTGCTCTGAATAATCAACACCAACCTCAAACTTGTACTCTTCCTCTTTCTTGCCAAGTATATGCATCATTTTGTTGATTTTATCTGTCAACATCTCTAGCTTTACCTCTGAAGAAATCAATTTCTCTTGAGTTGCTTTGTCCTTCCTTATTTCATCTAACTTTTCCTCTCTTTCTACTATGTTGAATTCCACAGTAATTTCCATATTCTACATTTCTTCCAAGTTTGAAGGGTCTTTTTCTCTTATCTGGAATTCCATCTCTGGTTCAAAAGTACTAGGGTAGTGCAAGAGAGCCCACCCCGAAGGTGGCTTTATCTTAGCAAGTATTGCATTGTATACCTTATTGAACCTAGATGAAAAGTCCTAAACTGTATCCCATGGTTGTATTTTTAAATTCTTGTATTCCTCTATGATGAGAACTTCATTTCCCATGATCACCCACCTATCTAGGAAGACTTTAGTGAATTGATGAAAATTGATAATGTTTACAGCTGGAAGGTCCTTAAACCAACTCTTAATTTTTCCTTGTAATGATAAGGCAAACATTCTAATACACACATCATCTTCTTCTATTTCAAAAAGGTCAGGTAAATTCTCAAGATTTTGAATGTGTTCCTCAACTATGACTTTTGAGCTTTCTCCATCAAATCTGGGTAGTTTATTTGCAAGATTTGCATGGAGGGCTTGGAAGATAGGAGGTAAAATCAAAGGCTTGTATCTTTCTAGGACCTTTGTGGGTATAGGTAGTGTAAAAAGAGATTTATGGTTGTTTGAGGTTTCAACAAGAGCAAGAAAGGTGGCATGAGGCTCATGTTTCACTAGGTATTCCACAGGTGAATTTGGCGTAAGCATAAGTGTATAAGTCTGCTCATTTTGAGGCTTCAGATCTTTCCAATGATAAATGTAGATCTCATCTTTATATTCTTGATCAGGCTTAAAGTAGGATAGAACATAGTTATAGATAATAAAATAATAATTTATTGAATCCAACTTAGGCCTAAGTGCTCTTTCTTGCTAGGATGACTGGTCATGTTTCAGGTTCTTCCTCCAGTGGAGTCTTTAGGTCTATTGAGAGTTGTGGAGTCGCCAGGTGGATGATTTCAAATATTTTAAGGCAAGTTGTTGTCCACCATCAGCAACTGAATACCAATCTGAGGATGTTTGTAGGTTTTCTAAGGTCTTAAGGATGTCTAAGATGTAATTTACTCAGAGCGTCCCATCGTGATCGCCATTATGTTAGTGTGGTGATGAGGTGGCAAATTCACTGGATTTTCTAAGTCAAACTTAGGGTCTGAAGAGTCTTAAGAGGTGTTCAGGAAACTATATACTCAGAAGTCCCACTGTGATCACCATTATGTTAGCTACCCGTAATTTGCTAGATTGATTGAGATACAAATGGACAGAGGTAACATCAAACTAGACTTTGGAATCCAAGGACCTAGCCTTCCTGGATTCAGAGAGGGCTCTCTCTATTAGGTTCAAAGATGAAACTTGTTTGATTTTTAAGGTTAGTTTTAGGCTAGTTATGAAGTATTGGGTTTGTTGATTGTTTTTGGTTGGGTATGATGATTAGATAGACTAGATAAAAATAAGGAAAACTTCAAGTCATTGGGCAATGGAGTCTAACAAGATCATGATAGGTTCATTAATGGATTAGGGAGTATTGTAGGGAAAATCTAGCTTGGTTGGTGGATCTTTGGGATTTAAAGGATCAGGAGATGAACATAAATATTGAGAACAAAGTTAACAAAGGGAAATCAAGAATCCTTTATCATATACTTTAACAAGGAGGTCTTTAAAAATAGATAAGCAAAAGCTATAACTCATGAGGTAGGGAAAACCATTAAGCTCAATGAACAATACTTAAACTAATCAATATCCAAGATAAACATTCCAATGAAACATAGAAAGCTTAAGAGCTTATCTAACTTTAGTAAATTCACCTTCAGAATTAGAAAACATTTAAGGTCACAAATAACTACAATCATAGAGGAGGGAACTCATAAACATCTAAGATTATAGCTATGGAGATCTTTAAAACAATTAACCAAGCAAGTGCAAAGAGTATGATTTGAAACAAAACTTCTTTGACAAACCTAAGTAATGATGCTTTAAAGAGAGACTTCAAGAATAATGCTTTAGTAACAAGTAAGCAGAGCTAACCATGAATCATGCTTGATACCTAATATATTAAACCATTAAAGAAATAAACAAACTTAGGAGATCTTAGAGAGCAAAGAAGGATCCTCTAATATGTCCTAACATAAGAAAACATTAAGGCAATGAAGAACAAACAGAGCTAAGGTGCCATCAGAAACATCTCTTAGTCTAAATTATTTGTCCTACTCCAACATAGAAAGATGGAAACAAAATGATAAACTAGAAAAAATGAAAAAAAGAAACACTTCACCATCAACCAGGCTCATGGATCCTGCAACCAATCCTCCTCCATCAACAAACAAATCAGGGCATTCATAAACCCCAAGACATCAAATTTTTTTCAACCTCCAAGGTGTTATGTATTACTTCAAAATCAATCATCAAATGCCAACCAAATACATAAGAGCCTCATGCTCTATTTATGGAGCAAGTGAGGAGGTGGAAACCATAAGAGGCTTCCAAAAACCCTAATTCCGTCATAAATGTCATTTATTTGCTTAATGACCATGCAAGGTCCAAGACACATAATATCTAAGATAATAAATGAAAAATAGCATAATATAACTTCTCAATCAATTCTGGAGTGATTTTACCAAGAAAATATTAAAAACCATTTTGCCATTAATTTGTGTGTTTTATTGACTTTTTGGGAAAAGACAGTCCATTTGCGTAGCGCCATTTTCGCAGAAAATAGGTTGTTTTACAACCAAGTTTTGGACCACTTCCCGATGTCGGATTTGGCCCCGTGATGGCTCGTTGGAAAGCCTGAAGAGTCTAATTTCAAAAAATCATTGTGGTTTTCTGATCCAGATCCTGTAACCCAACGAAAAATGAAAAAACCCTCAGACTTTCATTTGCGCAGCGCCAGGCCTAAAACAGAGGTAGAATGGTGATTTTTGAGCTGTTTTTTGACCTTTTGAGGGGTCAAAACTGCCCCAAATCTTCTACAATTTGGTGTGGATGATGTGAAGGCTAGGAAAAACCCAAAAATTTCAAGCTTTCCTCCTGAATATGCTCCAGATTTTTGCGGAGTGCTAGTGGTGCTGCGCAAACTAGGCCAAACGTTCTCAAAAAACAAAATTTTCTCCAAATTCATTCAAAATTGGTGGAGACCTTCCTTAGATGTTTTTAGAAAACTACTAAAAAGCCTCAGTCAAAATTCCAAGGCTGTTATGCTCATTTTCCTCTTTTAGGTTTTTTACCTCAAGGAGAGCCTCCTTGAGTTTGGCACAAGAAAACCTGCTCGTCTTTGCGTAATGCTTGGTCATTTTCTTTTGGAGAGAAAGGCCTCTCTTGATATTCTTGAAAACCTTATGCTCACTTTTTTAATGCTGAATGATGTATTATGCCATGCCAAATTCCCTCTCTAGCTCTTTTATTGTGCATCTTTGGTTTGAAGTAGACACCTAGTGTCCATCTCCTTATCTTCATTGTCACTGTCTAGGTCAATGCATTTGGGATTTTGTGTAGTTTTCTTGCCTTTCTTACCTTTTCCCATATTTTCCTTTCCATTTTCAAGTCTTTGAGCTGATGTATATGACAAGGTCCCTTGCCTTTTGGAGGCAGCAAACACTTGCCTTGACCCTCTTTGATATGTGCATGTAAGAGGAGTGATGGAGGTTTTGGTGGTGTCTTCATCATGGCTATGACCTTTGGTGTTGTCATCATCTCCCTTACCTTTACCATGATCTTCTTTAGTGATTACATGCTCTTTTTAATTACTACCCTTTTGACCTTCATCACCCTCTTTAGCTTCCTCAACATCTTCTTGGTCCTCACTTTGTTCATCTGCATCATTCCTTTTTTCACTTTGGGCTGACTCATTTGCATCACTATCATCATTACCTCCCTCTAATTTATCACTGTCTTTGTCTTCACCACTGCTGTGCTCACTCTCCTCTTCTTCACCATCATTTCCTCCTTTATGTTTGGTCTCAAAGGCATTTGACCTTTATCACCACCACTGTTGTTGTCAGCTCTTGACATGTTGATAGGAGATGTTGGTTTGAAAATTAGGGCTTGATGAAGCAAGGTAAAGATGATGATGGAGTCAACTTTGGAGAATGAGAGGTGTGGAGGCTAGGGATCTTAAGTTTTAAGTGGCTTTGTAGCTTGAGGAGGTTTTATCATGAGAGTATGGTAATAGCTTAAAATCCCTTACCCACCCATGCCATCAAATTGGTCCAAGAAGGATTATAAGAACAAGGTCCCTCTGTGTACATGACCTAAGGATTTACCCCCTAGGGTTTTTAGCTCAACAACTAAAAAACCAAAATGAATTTGCAATTTTTCTTAGGGATCAGGAGAATATAACGCTTACCAACTTTTTAGACTCTCTTCAACCTTGGAGGTGCCTCAGATGATAATTTTAGGCATTAGGAAGGGAGATTTTGAAAATTTTCACCTTCTTAGGATTTGTGCAGTGCCGGGTAGTCTTTCTAGGCATTTGTGCAGCGCCGGGCAGTCCTGCCCATGGATTTTGCACAACACCACGTGTTTGTGCAGTGCCCAAAAAGGGTCAACGTGCAGGCAGGTTTTGATGACCTTCCCGAAGTCGAATTTGGGCCCGTGATAGCTCGTTGGAAAAATTCAGTTTCCAAATTTCCAAATATACCATTTTTTTTCCCTGTTTGGAGTTTATTTTCCCGGTCAAAAGTTGATTGTCCCGAGATTGGTCAAAAAGTCCTGAATGATGGTGCATAAATGTAGAGTGCTGGTGCAGACCACTTTTAGCTGCCTTCATAAATTCAAAATTAAGCTCATGATAGCTCATTGGAAATATATTTAAGTCCAGTTGTATTTTAATCCATCAATAAAGTCATTTGGACACTCCAGCGGGGAGAAAAATTGAGTTGCCCAAGGTCACTCGAGTAGTGCAGAAATTCTCCTGTGACACCTGTATTTTTAACATTGCTCCCAAACCATGATATATGTGTAACAATGGAAGGAGTTTTTTCTTCTTGGACCTATTTTAGAAAAAAACCTCTCTCACATTTTTTATATTCATCTCTTTTTGGTCAGAAACATATTTTTAAACAAAACTAGCCCTAGGTGTGGCAAATGACTTGGGCCTTGGAATGAATTTTTGGAAAATGATGGAGGCATGATGTTTATGAGTTGGTATGGAATTATAATTTCTGATATGATCTATCAAATGGATCCTTTTCTCCTATGCCTCTTTTCCATGGCAAACCCTAGCCTAGTTGGAAGAGGAAATTAGGGTTTGGTGAGCAGATTTAGGACTACCTTGTAGAGGGAGGGGAATGAAAGGGTTAAGGGGTGTCTAAATTCTTGGGGAGATTTTTGGGGATAGGGATAGATGTTAGAGAGTATGGGAAAGTGGAATTTCAATAATTGAGTGAGGGTAAGGGGTCCAAAAGGGAAAAACATAGGCCTAGTCTCAGAAAGTGTCAAATTGTGGCAATAGACTAGGTTTTGTAGAAAAATAATGATTTTGCGGGATAGGAGTGATGGGATGTGTTTATGAAGGTAGATTAAGGATAAGAGGAGGTGTAAGAGCCCCAGGATATAAGTCTGGTTGATGATTTAACCATGTATGTCATGAAACTAAGAAAAATTCCCTTAAAAACCCTAGATGGACAATGGAGGAGTTAGGCAAAACAAAATAGAGGGATGAGGCCAAAGGTGGCAAAACATAGTGATAATGAGTGGCATTAGCCCATGATGGGTCTTCTGGGAGTGGTAGGATGACCTTGACATGATAGGATGATAAGATAGTGAAAATTTTTCCTAAGGATAATGAAGGCAGTGAGATTTCTAGAACTCACAATGTTCACGAACTTTGTTTCTAAAAATCTAGGATAAGTATTTAGTCATCCATACAAAGAAAAAATTACTGATGAATAATACATCCAGCACCAAATTCATTTTCTTCTCTTCAATCACGTACAAATACACACAATGTACATCACAACACGTACACCCACATATGACATGCAACACCATACAATACATGCACCCACACCGACATACGACACATACACCTACACCCGGTCTATAATTCAACACAATAAATATGTCTACACCAAAATACAACACATACACCTACACCTAGTGTACAATACAACACAATAAATTCACCTACACTGACATACAACACATACATCTACAGTCGGTGTACAATACAACACGATACATACATATGTCACAATTCCACGACTACAACATGAACATACATAGTATGTCATGCCTACAACAAAGCATATATGGCATGCACACAATAACACATGTATACCAATACCATATGCACAACATGTACACAGTACCACTAGTACACAACACTACTTAGATAATGTGTGCATAACATCACATGTGCACAACAGCACCTACATAACGTGTACACAACACCAAATGTACACCACACCACCTGTAAAATGTGTACACAATACCACATGTACACAACACCACATGCATGGCATGTACATGAAACCACATGTACACGACGGCACATGAATGACATGTACACGACACCACCCACGCACAACACTACATGTACAAAATATACACAACACCACATATCCAACATGCATACAACACCATATGCACACAACACCGCATATCTAACATGCATACAATATGATATGTACATAACACCACATATCCAACATGTACATAACACCATCTATACCTAGCACTACATATGCAATATACACAAAACACCATATATATAACAATAATACAACATCTCATGTACACAATACTACATATGTTACATGTAGACATCACCATAGGTACAATCACTGAATATACAACATTCAAAACATATACACAACAATAGTACTGCAAATCCGTGGACCACACATTGACCCCACAAGAAACATTGTTTCTAGTGTCTTTCCACTATCCATGCTTATCCTAGGATGCCGAAGATCACACTACTTTCACTTCATTGATATACCCCTCAACATTACCTGTCCATAACACAAAAATACGCATAGTACAAGAATATAATATAAAATCTTACCTACATGATACTGACCTTGTAGATCTGTCAGGGTTATTCTTCCTACTTAATTCCTCAAAATCCAAGAACCTCTTCATGCCATTCACTTGCATAAGAAATCATTCCTCCAAAAGAATGATCCCTGAAAACTCTGTCATATAGTGACAAAGATACATAGATACATACGTATATAATAATTAGGATACAAAAATCATCATCCTGTCAGAAAACAACATGCATACACACATATATACATACAAACATTTAGTATCAAACAACCATGATCCATGATGACCCTGTCAGACACGACATACATACATACATACATGTATACATATATAAACACTAGCATCATAATGATCACAACACAATTGCCAGATATCATAAGGTCTAGGTTAATAGAACTTCCTTTATTCACACACAACATGCACAACGTTGAGAACAACAACTCCCAACATAGCTAAGGAATCTAACACCTCAGATCAATTCACTTTACCTTCCGTGTTACCTTTCTCGCAACTATTATGCCACCGTCCATTTACCTCAATGGACCCAACCAATCCAAATTGCCATCATATTCTTACCTCCAACTTCCCTTATAAAATCACCAGGATTCATCCCAATTCTTTCATTACCTGTTCGGGTAACACAAATCTCTCCCCATACTCCATCAACTTTCCTCTTTCCCAACTAATTCCCAAGATTCTCAAACAAAAATGCAATAACAAGAAACAAATAAGAAGAAAACCAAGAAAAACCATAGTAATAAGACACTGCAACCAAAGTGGTATGGCCATACACTAGACATAAGAAAATCTTCAAATCAAGCACAACAAGCCAAAAAAGACCAAAAGCACAAGACTAGAAACAAATACCATGAATCAATCCCCATGGTTTCCCAATATTTCCAAAGGGAAGCTAACCTGGGCCTTCTCCAATATTTCACGGAAGTCTCTTTTTCCATTCAATCCCATCTATAATATGGCCATAACACATAACTCTCATTGCATAATTAAATATAAAAATATACCAATTATATTACCTTTTTGTGCCAAGCACGCTGCCATGTAACTGAACGCAAATATTCCAAATATCAGGAAAACATATCTTGTAATTTGAAATCAACATTTACCAAGTCTAACAACCATGTCATGATCAATAATAAACTCACATTCATCAGTCATAATACATGTTTCTATAACTATCACCTACTTCAACTCAATTACATATCATCTGTCTCAATGCATATGTGTTATTACAACCATCTTAAAACAAGATCATTACTTCCTGCAATCTTATAGACACATGATCATATCATGTAATTAATCAAAAATTAAAACAAAATATAAATCTAGCATGTTAGATAAATCAACTATTGGACATTGGGTTCAACGCTCCCTGTGTGTTTTGTGACATGGACTAACCGCCTCTCATGGATCCTAACTCTGGCGATTGTAGCAGAGACTAAGGCTTGCGGGTTTTGGTCTAATGATAATCGTGATTCCAAAAAGTGGTACTAGAGTGACAGGTCTCAAGTTCGAAACTCACCCGGCTCGCGTTGGGGGGGAGATTGTTGGAAATTGGGTTCAATGCTCCCCACGTGTTTCATGACATGGACTAACCACCTCTTGTGGATCCTGACTCTAGCGATTGTAGCGGAGACTAAGGCCTGTGGGTTTTGTTGTAATGGCAATCGTGATTCCAACATCAACTAGATGAAATAATAGACACAAACACTCAAACACCAAAGAGACGACATAATCAAACAGTCAAGCACCAAATAGACGACATAAGAAAACTCATACCTTAATGTATCTCAGCGGGGCCTACCTTGTCTGCACAATAAATCAAGATCAACTCAAACATAAATAAGGTCATGATGTCCATAACAATAACTAGATAACATATTCACATCATAAACTCATAAAAAATTTTCATTCGCACATGCACAGTCAATCTAAATTAGTATGACACAATATCTCAAATATGTTGGTCCGTGCTTTAATATCATAACCATAACCATTTTCATAGGTCAATACTAATCAACATGATACATATAATATCAATATCTTAATTCGATAACCCTAATAATCAAGTTAAGTAAGATACAACAACAACAAGTTAACATATAACATACTCATCAACAACATATAACATAATCACTAAGTTAACTAACATAAAACAACAACAATAATGCATATAACAACACATTTCTATCATTCATGACCATTTGACACATGTGCATATGACCACGTTGATTCACTACCATATACCATATATGTAACCATAACATCAACATAATAAAAGGCATACACATAACCATAATGCATATAAAAATCCTTAACCTACAGACCTGCATGCCAAATATACAATACCTGTATGATGATCTTCTCTTACCCCAAAGTCTAGTGCTGCAACTTCACCTTGGTGATCTACATCTCCTGCTCTATCTCAACCAACAAATTAGGATCATAACATACCAAAAACATCATCATAACCTGATTTCATACAATGACCTCATGGAAAACAACCATAACCATGAAAATGCATGCATAACAACATATAGACACTGACATGCATACAAAATGCATAATCGATATGCACTTATGATGATCACATCCAACAACAACACCATCAACTTCCACATGACAACAAAACTACAACAATGACCACCACGATGCATACACAACAAACACATAGTCCACAAACATACGAAACAAATATGAAACAGATAGGTATACATGAAAAACACATAACCAATGATACACTCATGACGATACACTTCAAAACAACAACATCATCTTTCACATGGCGACATAACTACAACAATGACTGACACCATGCATACGAAACAAGCATATAGACCACAAGGATTATTAACACATGTGCAACCGACATGAATGCATGATCCACACACACACCACCCATCCAGTCCAAGGGGTGAACCATGCTATGATACCACTCTATAACACCCTCATCCAACATCTACCCAAGTAACCAAACAACTAGGGTAAACATGTGACGAGAGGCTACTATGATTAGATTCAACCTCCCAGGTGACCTTAAGGAAGTGGAACCAACATAAACACATCATATAAACCTTCCACATAATCAACAATACTCTTAGGAACAATTCTAACCACTAGGTTATTAGCGCTTGGGTCCCACTGAGTTTTTAACCCACTTAACCTTGAGACGCTCCCAAAAGCCTATATGATTGTGTCTAGGAGGCTCTAGATACATGCACAAGCCTGCATGCCTGCATATAGGGACTAAATTTTCTAGACCTGTGCCTACATTTGTAGTATTTAAGGCACTTTTTCAGGCCTAGATCCCAGGCCACTCCCTAGAACTCAATTATAAGCTCAAACATGAAATAAAATAGTGAAACAATGATGCAAAAGAAAATATTCGATCAAGGACTTGATTGGACCCATACTAGCCATGACATGCATTTCGTCAAACATGTCACACGAATGCAATATATAGGGTTAAATAACATATCTAAGCATAGGGGTTTCATACTTATCTGAGAATCGCTAAGAAACATTGTTCCCTTACATCATTAGCTACAATATCATATATTAGGTCATAGATATATTGTTTATTCATTTACAAATAAAAACATGAGGAAATCCATACCTCATCATTGTAAGAATACATGCTCATAACCAGCATAATAACAACATAAATATCATGGATACATTAGCCATAGGATCCACATATAAACTAGTACACTTACACATCAAATGCCAAAGAAATGAAATAAATGTAAAAGCCAATTGGGGATGGGGCTACCACGTTCAACTCGACCATAAATTGGTAGAGAAAAACCTCTCTTCATCCAATTACCGTCGTTCCATATTCCAAGCATGAATGTGGGACTCATAACCAACCAAAAGAACCCAAACAAGCATGGATGATACTAGAGTTCTCCGCCTACACTGTGAGGAAGTTTGCTTCCTCCTAGTCTCTCAGGCTTTACCGTAATAAACTTTATGATCCAGGGATCACTAGGCCCTATACCAAGACCCACTCTCTAGTCTTTACCACACATCCCCTCCCTAGACTACTAGGCCCAATAGCTATCAATCCACCTCTTGGCTTTATCTTATATCCCACGATTCACCGACAAGGATTCCTAGGCCCACCGAGGCACACATCTTCGATTTAACGCAACCCATAGCCTGATTCATGGGTCACTAGGCTAGTGGATTTACTACAATCCACAGTCTGGTTCAGGGATCACTAGGCCATGCATTTTTCATTTTGGAGATCCACCTCACTCATCTTCGAATCCATCTAGAAATCCAACTCAACCAAGCATGAGAACCCATCTCATCAAGGCTACCTAGAAATGGCAAGGCTAGACTAAAAACATTTTCACACCTGGAAAAACCCATGCCATGACAGAAAATAACCACATGAAATACCATGAATTCCAATTATAGTAAATAAATCACACATGCAAGGAAATGCCTTCAAAGAATCTTATTGTAGTTGCTTGATCTTGCTCTTCCTTGATTTCTCCTTCCTTCCTCTTGCCTTCTTTTCCTTTCTTGATCTAATGCCAAAGTGCTCCAAGAAAAAATCTGTTTCCAAGATTTAGAGAGAGAGAGAGAGAGAGAGAGAGAGAGAGAGAGAGAGAGAATAATGGGAGAGCTCCAAAACTGAACTGACAAAAGTATGTGAACTAGTCTTCAGAAGCCTTTTTATTAATGAGGCCTCTATTTTCTTAATTTTCCATTATTTTCCTTCATTTTCTTCCTCGCATGCAACATGTGACATTTCAGCTTCTTTTCTCCTATTTTCCATTATTTCCATAAATAAATGTGCCAAATAATGTCTCTTTCCTTTCCAAAGCCTTTTCCATTGCCTTTTCCAATTTCCTTTAGCCATAATAACCTAAATGAACACCCACTAGGATGTTTTTCCCAACATTCAGCTTGGAATAAGTGTCCCATCAACTGTGGTATTATATTTTACATGGATTTTTAACCATGGTTGTTACAGTAAGAAAACAAAGGTGAGGAAGATAAGAAATCAAGTTAAGAACATCACTTTGAAGGGTCAGCCAAAATTATCCTCTTTTGTTGAAATCAAGTAGGAAGCCTTCAATTTATTTATAAATTTATACTTGGAGGATAAATAAAACTGATTCTGGTGAGCTTCATTTCTTTATCTCTGCCTTACCTACAATTGTTTCAGATTAAGAAAATTTGCAGCTCATAAGACCAATTAATGAAGAAGAGGTCATTGAGGCCATATGGTCTCTTGACCTAGACAAAGCTCCTAGTTTGGACGATTTCTCCATTAGTTTTTTCAAATTATTTTGGGCATTAATAAATAAATATTTACTTCAATGTTGAATTCTTCCAGAACAAAAGGGAATTGGGAGGGAATATGAATCCCTCTTTTCTTTCCTTAATACCAAAAGAGGAAAAACCTAATTTATTTTCTTGCTTTAGACCTATTTCCCTCTGTAACTCTGCTTACAAGACCTTGTCTAAAGTTATTGCCGATAGGTTAAGGAGGATTCTTCCAGCAATAATATCAAAGAATGAGGGGGGATTCAAGAAACACGGGAAAATCCTTGATAATGTTATTCTTGTTCAAGAGGTGATTCACTCCATCAAACAATGCAGTGAGTCAGTTATGGTTATAAAATTGGACATGGTGAACACTTTTTATATAGTTCAACATTCCTATGTGTTCTTTGTTTTGGAAAAATTGGGGTTCTATGAAGAATTCATAAAATTTATAAGAGCTTGTGTTGGAAGTCCCTAGATTGATCCCTTATTAAGTGACTGACCTTGCAATTTATTCTTATCCTGTGGGGGTTTGGGGCAAGGTCACCCCCTCTCCCCTCTTTTATATATTTTAGTGGCTAGAACTCTTAGTAGGAATTTGAAGCTTTCCAAGGTTGAATGGAATTTAAAGGGCCTAAGAATATCCATAAATATAAATGATGTAAATAAATCTTAGTACGCAGATGACACTCTTCTTCTGGGATGTGCTTCAAGAAAAATTGCAGCGAGATTTAAACTAATTTTGGAAATACACTTGAACCTCTCAAGAGGCCGCGTAAATAAAATTAAGGGTCATCTATTTGGGTAGAATAGTCCCATCTCAGTCCTATAGGAGATTTCCAAGGTTCTTGAATTTCCTTTGGTGGTTGAGTGGCAATATTTCAAATATATTGGTATTCCAATTTCTCTTGGAGCTACAAACATGGATAGATGGACTGATACACTAAAAAAATTCAAGAAGAAAATATAGGCTTGGGGAGCGTAATCGCTAGCCACTACTGGTCGGGCGATACTGGTAAAATCTATCCTATCATCTCTTCCTTTATATCTCTTTTTTGGCTTACTTGCTCCAAAAAAATTTATTCCACAAATGAGTATTATGATTAGAAATTTATTATTGCAAGTAGGGAGAAAGAATGAAAATAAATTTCACTCATTCAATGGAACATAGTGTACCTTACAAAATAAAATGGTGGTTTAGCTATGAAAGATCCTTTGTTCTTGAATCTCATTGTTGGAGAAAAAATCAATTGGAGGCTTATTTCAAACACAAAGGAATGGTGGAAGTCGGCCTTTGTGCAAAAATATTTCAACAAAAATCACCTACTAAGCGCTGAGACAATACAATGGTTTGACCCTTACTCCGAAATTTGGAAACTATGCAAGGAGGCTGACCCACTTATTGTTGATAATCTTAGTTGGCGCGCTAGGAATAGTGCTCGTATCAACCTTTGGAAGGATAAAATTTCCCCAAATGGTCCATTGGGATCTAGGAGGATTTCATAGATATGGATTCTTGAATGCAAGAGAAGGGGTTCACAAAACTAAAATATATTTCTCTATGGGGCATGCAAGGTTGTTGGAAAGGATGGTTTAATTCTGATTTTCTTTCACACCTCATATCTCAATGGGATAAAATGGTTGTTTTTCTAAAAGCTCTAGCTCCAATATCTTTCTCTTTTTAGGATCTTCACTCGGTCTTGAATTCCTCATCATAAATATCTAATCAAGCTGGGATAATCTCATTTATTAAAGTGACTTCCTCATCTTCCCCCATGTAGCTTGTGGTAAAAAATATAGAGTAAATATGGCATTCAAAAAATAAAAACCTTTTTTTGGTCTCTAATGCACCGTAAAATCCTCACTTTTGCAAATTTCAGGAAAATAATTATCCATGGTCCATCCAGATGCGTTATATGCCGAAACTTTGAGGAATCTATTTCTCATTTATTTCATCTTTGCACTTTATCTTTGGAGACTTGGTGGTTAGTGTTCATCCATGTCTCTTTTGTTATCTCTATTCCAGGTTTGTGGGAGGACATGTTCGAAAAGTAGAGATATAACTACTCTTGGGGTCAATAAACCTCCTCTTTACCAATTTTTTTTTGGACAACTGTTCCCAAGTTTCTGTGCTACTCCATTTGGATGACAAGGAACAAGGCTATTTTCAAGAATGAGTTTCTATCTCCTCAGATGGTCACCTTTAAATCATCCTCAATTCTTTATGAAGCCAAATCTGTTAGAGGTTTCATTGTTAAAGAAATAAAGGATTTGAGTAAGGAAGAATGTGAATAGATTAAGATCGATAAGAATTTTTCACCTTCCTCCAAATTTATGCTCAAGCCAAATATGTGGTTGGTTCCTTGTATCAGGCTTAGTCAATTGGAATTCATTAGTTGGATAATGAAGAAATCCCAATTCTCTTCATTTTCTGATGAGGCTTCGAGAGGCAATTAAGGGGAGGTAGGAGTGGGAGGGGTTCTATATAGCCATGATGGAAAAATAACAACACAATTTTCCTGTGGGGTCTCAGTATTATAGTGACCAACAATTTTTCATAATATCTCGCATTATGGAAAGGTCTCAAAGTGGCCATCGAAAATAAATTTTTAAGCCTGTTAGTATTTGGAGACTCAATGTTATTCATTTGTCATATACCAAGACCAGTGAAGTAAATTTTTTAGATTCCCCTCCCATGAATCATGTAGAAATTTGAATAATAGCTGAATTATTCACCGAGATTATCCTGATTACACACTATTTAAGCTTCATGCATAATACATAACCTCTTCTACAATTGATCATCAATTTGCGGAAATAGAAGCAGTCGCATGCGCACATTAAAAACATAATCAAGCACACATATAACACAGTATGTAATGGGGAAAGCTTACAGCTGAAAACCCCCAACTATCTGTATATTATAATGATAGAGAAAATGTAACAATACATAGCACAAAGCTCTCACAGCTCTCAGCACTATCTCACATGCTACACACAAACTAGCACGGAAGATGAACAAGTCACAGGTTCAAATCTCCTCCACAAGTCTGCCTGCCTCTATTGCGCAATCCAAGATGAATAATGATGAGATCCAAGTTCGAATCCACCTGGCTTGTACTGCGCAATCCTCATTGGCAACCTCAATCAATGTGTGTGAAAATCTCATGCACAACCATAGTCACAACTGATAGTAGACTCACCCTTTCACCCACCTCTAACACTGGTCTCCACTGAACTGTCCATGCATTGCAGTTAACTGATGTGTTCTTTAGTTGATTTATGAGTTAATAATTAGTGAATTAATTAATAATTAATTCACGCCACTCATCACTAGTGTATTTATCAGTTAGACTAAATACAACTAGTTCAACTAAGTTAAACCGAACACAACTCCACCAACTGTCTCATCAACTCCACCAAACTTTGCCACATGAGTTCTAACTGAAGTCAACCATGCAATAGCTCAACTAACCCTTAGGAAAAGTGTATTTCCTTCTGTCAGCTGCATGTGCCACATCCAAGCATCAAACTGAAGTGCTCAAAGAGGATAAGATAATGTTTATAGTCTAAATATTATTAAGGGTTAATAATATTTGACTGTTCTATTTTTAGCCCGGCAGTCTAAAAATAGAAACCGCCCAATGTCTAAAAATAGAGGTCCATATATTTTTACCAACTCGACCAATCATCCATAAATAGCGTCCTGCAACTCATAGACCATGATCCATATGTCTAAAAATAGACATAGTCTAAAAATAGACTTTGCGCCAAAAATAGCCTGCGGGCCCACTTAGTGAAGGCGACTTCATTTCACTAAGCTCCATCATCTTGTTGCATTTCAACAACTCCTCTCAACGGGATATAGGTTATCTGTAACCTATCTTTGTCTCTGTGTATTCTGATACTCTCTGGTTGTGGCCTTCGTCAAGATAGCAGCATCCTGATCCTCCGTGGGAATGTATGAAAGTAACATGATTCTCCGCTGCACACAATCTCTGATATGATGGTACCTAATGTCGATGTGTTTGGATCTATCATGAAATACTGGATTAGCCGAGAGTTTATTGCAACTCTGGTTATCACAATAAATCACAGCAGGCTCCAAGTGTGACCCGAACAACCCGTCTAGGATCTTCCTCATCCATATAGCCTCACACGCAGCCAAACTCGCTTCCATATACTTGGCCTCTGCTGAACTGAGTGCCACGGATCTCTGCTTCCTGCTGTTCCAAGAAACTGCTGTCGACCCGATACTGAAGATCCCTCCAGATGTGCTCTTTCTGTCCGTTGGGCTCCCCACCCAATCTGCATCCGTGAAGCCACATAGCTTCATTTCATCCTCCTGTCTGTACCATAATCCATATCCCGATGTGCCTCTAAGATAACGCAATACATGCTTTCCTGCCTTCCAGAAAAGCTTGGTAGGCTTAACCATAGCTTGTGACAGCTGGTTAACAGCATAACATATATCGGGTCGTGTATTGACTAGATACATAAGCGACCCCACCAACTGTTGATAAACAATGGCATCCACTACCTCCGCTGAAGTAGCATCCTCCTTCCTCCAACCTCCAGGAAGAGGAGTATCAACAGGCTTGCAGCCATGCATGTTGAACTTCTCCAGTATCTCCCGGGCATACTTACCCTGAGAAACAAACAGTCCATCACTGCGCTGCCAAATTTCCAATCCCAGAAAATAATGGAGGCCCAAGTCCTTCATCTGAAACTCTCTAGCAAGATCCTCCTTGCATGAAAGTATCAACAGCTCATCACCCGTCAAAATCAGATCATCTACATAAAGTACAATGATCAACAACTTCCCCTCCACCACAATCTGGTACAGGTTAGGATCCGCCTCACTCTTAGAGAATCCAAGTCTGGTGAAGTAACTATCTATTCGTGTGTACCAAGCACGAGGTGCTTGTTTCAACCCATACAATGCTCTCTTGAGTCTGCACACATGCGACTCACTGTTGAAGATATCGAAACCTTCAAGCTGCTCTATGTACACCTCCTCCTCAATGACTCCATTGAGGAATGCAGTCTTCACATCCAACTGATGAATGTGCCATCCCATCTGCGCTGAGAGAGCTAGGATCATCCGTATGGAAGAATACCTTGCGACAGGTGCAAAGGTTTCCTCATAATCGATCCCCTCTATCTGTGAAAAGCGTCGGGCAACAAATCTTGCCTTGTACTTCTCCACACTCTCGTCAGCTGCCTGCTTTACTTTGAAGATCCATCTCGAACCCACCACTGATTTCCCCTCCGGTCTCAGGACAATCTCCCATGCACTGTTTCTGACAATCGAATCATACTCTTCCACCATGGCATCTACCCATGCGGGGTCCTCCACAGCTTCCTCGAAGAGGATGGCTGCAATCATGACATTTGCTCACAAGCCATGTATCCGGTGTCTCGGTCCCGTGTGTCTACGCGCGGCTGTGATGTAGGTGGTCCTACAACCTGCTCTCTCTTGCATCTTGAGCCGATCGCTCAGCTTACGCCAGTGTGCTTCCTCCCTCGATGGTTGGCGGCACATGAGTGGTATCTTCCACTCTATGAACTTCCTCTTGTGGCTGATCCACATCCGCGAGCTCATCCTTAGGAACTAATAGCTCCTCATGCATGCAAGTGTGGCTCCCTCTCAAGCAAACACTTCATGGCTTTCTCCTCCTGAAATTTGATATCCCGTTGCACAACAGTCTTGCGACTATCTGGAAAATACACACGATAGTTGTGGGGCGTATCAGTGTACCCCACAAATATCCCAACCTCTGCGGTCGGCTCCAGCTTCTTCTTGGCATATGTTGTTACATTAATGTAAACAGGTGAACGAAAAATCATCAAATGGGAAATATCAGGCCTCTTACCAGAAAACGCCTCCTCGGGTGTACTCATGCCAAGTATCTTTTGAGGACAACGGTTCTGCACATATACTGTAGTATTGCATGCCTCCGCCCACAAGTGAATGGGTAGGCCCTGATCATGCAACATCGCCCGTGCAGCACCCACGATCGTTCTGTTCTTCCGCTCAGCAACCCCGTTCTGCTGTGGGTTATGGTGCTATGAGCTCTCCAAGGAATTCCTTGTCTTGCAAAAGTCCTTGAAGTCGCCGGAGATGAATTCACCACCATTGTCGCTCCTTAGAGCCTTCACCTAATTCCCCGATATTTCTCAACTAGTGCCTTGAACTCACAAAACTTTGAGTATGTCTCGCTCTTCTTCTGTATGAAGAAGATCCAGCACTTACGAGAAAAATCATAAATAAATATCACATAATACCTGTGCTTTGCTGTCGAAGCTACTGAGAAAGGTCCACACACGTCTGTGTGAATTCTCTCGAGGATCGTCGAAGCACAACTATCCTTCTCATGAAAGGTGGCTTTCACAAATTTTCCCAAAGTACATCCCTTGCACTGATCTGACTGCGCAAGTGTACCTTTGGGAAGCCCAGTAGAAATCTGCTGCAGTATCTTCAAAGCTCCATGGTGAAGGTGGCCCAATCTCCGGTGCCACAGCTCGCCATCATCCCAGCTCACCACTCCTTCTGCCTTGCATGCCATTGCTGCACAACCATCTACTTGTAATTGATAAAGGTTCTTGACTCGAGCCCCTATCTTCCGGGTTTCTCCAGTTGTCTTACTGCGCAGGAAAGCCTTTCCCTCGCTAAAGACCACATCATATCCCTTGTCTTCTAACATCGCCACAGAGATAAGATTCTTCTTCAATCCTGGAACATGCATCACTTCCTTCAATACGAAGGGTTTACCAGACTCCCTCTCAAAGGAAATGGTACTGATACCGATCGCACAGTATCTACCATCATCGCCCATCTCAATGTGCACTCCAAGATCTTTCTCATCCAGATCAGAAAACAAATCTCGATCTCCTGTCATGTGAAAAGATGCACCACTGTCCAAGAACCATACTGATCCCATCACACTTGAGACCAAGCATGCGATCAACGAAAAATCCAGCTCAAACTGCGAGGCTAAGGCCTCTCCCGCTGCAGATCCAGCAGCCTGCTTATTTTTCTTCTTCTGCGGACAATTTGTGGCATAATGTTCGTGTTGGTGACAGTGAAAGCACTTCACCTTGGACATGTCCTGCTTCTTGCCTTTCGCACCGGAATGAGAAGCTTTCTTGCTCTTCCCCTTCTTTGCTTTGGTAGCCAAAGCGCAATTCTCTTCATCAGAGTTCTTTGATGAAGATCCGTCCCTGGTACTTCGCCTTATCTCCTCTTGCACAAGATCCGACCAAAGTCGCTCCCATCCTGGCAATTTCTCCCGACCATTGACAGAGTCCTGATAGGAATGCCAACTCTTCGGAAGCCCAAGGAGAGCCAAGCTCACCAAGTCCTCATCATCTATAGTCACCCCCACACTTCCCAGCTCATCCCTGCATTGGGTGAACTTCGTGAGGTACTTGGGCATACTGTCGCCTTTCTCCATCTTTATGTTTCTGAGTTTATCCTTGAGCGCCAACTTCATCTGGTCGCTCTTGCTTTGGAATAAATCTGTCAAGGCTTTCCACATCAAGAATGGAGAAGCCTTACCATGAAGGCTGGACACTATGTGATCCTTCACACCCTCCAACAGAATCCTTCGACACTTTGTTGTCTTCTTTTGCCAAGCCTCAATTACGGCAGCATCGCTAGAAGTAGGCTTTGGGACTTCAGCATCTATGAACTCCTTCAACCCATTGTCATCTAACACCGCCTCCATCCTGTCCTTCCATGCAACATAATTCGAGCTGCCCTCAAGGGCATACTCCAATCGCAATCCATTGAAAGACATTTTGACTTCGACACCAAGAAAACACTGCTGCAAATTCGAATTCCACCAGCTCAAAACTCAACCGCTTCTGATCTGTGAGAACAAAGTATTTCTAGCACAGAGATCGACTGTAGGGGCATTTACTAGATATATCACCTTTCAAAGAAAGGATGGATCCAGAGGCTACCTGGCCCGCTTACAGACTCTATCTACCGAAATAAATTGTAATCACTGTAATAGATCCGATGATCAATTTCGCTCCGATACCATGTAGAAATTTGAATAATAGCTGAATTATTCACCGAGATTATCCTGATTACACACTATTTAAGCTTCATGCATAATGCATAACCTCTTCTACAATTGATCATCAATTTGCGGAAATAGAAGCAGTCGCATGCGCACATTAAAACATAATCAAGCACACATATAACATAGTATGTAATGGGGAAATCTTACAGCTGAAAACCCCCAACTATCTGTATATTATAATGATAGAGAACATGTAACAATACATAGCACAAAGCTCCTCACAGCTCTCAGCACTATCTCACATGCTACACACAAACTAGCTCGGATATGAACAAGTCACAAGTTCAAATCTCCTCCACCTGTCTGCCTGCCTCTACTGCGCAATCCAAGATGAATAATGATGAGATCCAAGTTCTAATCCCATTGGCTTGTACTGCGCAATCCTCATTGGAAATCTCAATCAATGTGTGTGCAAATCTCATGCACAGCTATAGTCACAACTGATAGTAGACTCACCCTTTCACCCACCTCTAACACTGGTCTCCACTGAACTGTCCATGCACATGAGTTAACTGATGTATTCTTTAGTTGATTTATGAGTTAATAATCAGTGAATTAATTAATAATTAATTCACACCACTCATCACTAGTGTATTTATCACTTAGACTAAATACAACTAGTTCAACTAAGTTAAACTGAACACAACTCCATCAACTATCTCATCAACTCCACCAAACTCTGCCACATGAGTTCTAACTGAAGTCAACCATGCAATAGCTCAACTAACCCCTAGGAATAGGATAATTCCTTCTGCCAGCTGCATGTGCCACATCCATAGCTCGAATTGAAGTGTTCCAAGAGGATAAGATAATGTTTATAGTCCAAATATTATTAAGGGCTAATAATATTCAACTGATCTATTTTTAGACTGGCAGTCTAAAAATAGACTCCGCCCAATGTCTAAAAATAGAGGTCCATCTATTTTTACCAACTTGACCAATCATCCATAAATAGCATCCTGCAACTCATAGACCATGATCCATAAGTCTAAAATAGACATAGTCTAAAAATAGACTTTGCGCCAAAAATAGCCCGCGGGCCCACTTAGTGAAGGCGACTTCTTTTCACTAAGCTTCATCATCTTGTTGCATTTTCAACAAATCAAAGGGTTGTCGTTTCTACCTCTCTTCTTGAAAAATTGGAATTCTATCATATATTTAGGCATCTAAATTTGATAGTTAACATCTTAGCCAAAAAAAAGAATCCACTATGGGGTAAGGTAGTTTGGAAGTGGACACAATATTCTACATCTACCCAATTCCTTAATGATAATTGAAGGCTTAAATTTTAGTCAAATTAGAGGGGGCATTTGTCTTCCCCAATGTATTGTCTCAACGAGCACTCCAGGTAACAATCTTTGGTTATGTGATCCAATCAACCATAGGAATGTTTTTGCACATGAAACATGGCCAAATATCTCTATATACTCTTCCTATGTGGCTTGTTTCCAGAAGAGGATGGGTTTCAGGTTCTGATGGCTTGTTCATTTCCAGTCACAGATCTTTCCGCTCCCTCCTCAATATTTTAAATGGGCTAACAAGTGACACGTCATTTTACTCGAACCAAATGCAGGGTGTCATGTCTATTTATTCTACCTCTAGCGGGATATGTGGTGGATCGTATTGACTGTGGATTCTAGGCTCTTGAACAATAGAATGGAATTAAATCAGTCGTCCAACGGTATTCCTCAATTGTCAATTCTCTGTCGAGTTGATCCTTGGGAAATGGATATGGATTTATTGTTATAATTTGACACGTGGAATGTTTATAACTTTGTATATATAATGAATCCCTTGGTTCTCCAAAGTATTCACGTGTTTTCATGCCGTCCCAGTTTAGAAGTTGGTAGTTTCTTTTCCAGTAGGTTATATAGTTAGGCATTTGGTCTCTAGTATGCAATGGAAAATTCCCCAGCCTCCTTAGAAAATATTGATACCAACCTCGTGCTCGACATGCTTCTGGATGCTTCTTAGGCTCTCTTAGTTTCCATTAAAAAACTCGAAGAAAAGATCGAAAGGAAACAAAATTCGTTCCAGCTTTTCTTGGAAGAAAAACTACTCACACATCAAGAATAAATGGAACAATCGATGGAAAGTCTTAGTGAGGAAGTGCACTCTCTGTGTGTTCGTTTTTCTACCATGGAAATCTCAAGGTGTAGAAGCGCGTAGCTGGTTCGGGGAGGTGATGGTTCTAGAACCCATGATGGAAGGAAAATAAATTGTCGTCTCACAGTGAATGATGTTGATCGCTATAATCGTTGCTGAGTTTTGTGGTTCGACTTTGGTTAGCATATTTTGAAAATATGTTTCCCTATATTGCTAAGTAAATTTTACTTGATATTTGGAACTCTCGAGTACAATGTATATGTTTTCTGGTAACATTCTTTTTACAATCTTATGTTAATAGAAATTTTGCATCAGAAAATATCTGTAAGAGTTTCGGTCCATAATCCAACATTTATTAGTATTAACAACCCTTACCCATTCTTTAAATAAAGAAAAAGAGGAAAGTACTTGATCTTTGAAAGTGATATGAAAGACTTTGTAAAGGGTTTTTAAAAAAGAAAAATAACAAAGTACTTGAATTTTTGAAAGTGATATGAAAGACTTTGTAAAGGGACTTTAGAAAAAGAAAAATAACAAAATACTTGAATCTTTGAAAGTAATATGAAAGAGTTTGTAAAGGGTAAGAAAATGTAGATGGAATTAATCACAATCTTAATCATAAATGCTTGGTTTACACGGGTATAAAACATGTATAATTTATTTTATGTTAAAAATATATACCTAGGTGATATAGTTGATGTTTAATAAAAATATAGTTAAAATAGATTCATTAGTGGAAAACGTTTATAGCTTATTTTAGGTTAAAATATATAACCTAACTCATATACTGGATGCTTAATAAAAATATAGTTAACTATAGATTCATTTGAACTTGCAAATCATGATTTTGAGTTTCTTTATATTGCACTTAAGCTCAAAATGAACATGTGATTGCTAGGTAAAAAAATATTTCGTGATATGTTGAGAATTTTTGGTATATTGAATAAGTGGATGTTCGAGAATGTTTGCTATAATGAGTAGGTGGATAAAGTTGTTTTTCATAAATATAAAAATTATTAAAATATAATAATGATATTATTTTAAGATTATGATTTAATTATATGAATAAGTGTAACTCTTAATTTTAATTGTGATTTTGCAAATTTAAAAAATAAATATTATAATTTTTTTTCTCTTATTTTACAATTTCATTTTTTATTTATTTCAATTAAATAAAAATATTAATTTAATTTAATTAAATATTTGTATTTAATTTATGATTTATAATTTTTTGCATTATATATTCTAGTTAAATGCAATGAATTTTTTTGAAATTATATTATTATATTGATGTATATTTTTAATTAAATTAAATTATTTTTAATATTTTTTCAATCATAATCACATACGATAAAATGTTTCAAACCAATTAATGTAATTTATTATTAAAAATAATTTTAATTAAATTAAATCATTTATATCATAAATAACTCATTTACACATAAATAATTAATTAATTCATAGAAATATTCCTATTATGATAAAGTAAGAATATACGTTTGTATGATTTGAATTCATGAGTCCCTTTCAAGGTCAAATTGAAATTCGTGATCAAAAGGACCAAATTGAGTATTCCCAAGGTACAAGTTATCATTAATTTTGTCATTGTAAGGAATTGTATGTTGGAATTGTCTACTCTGAGTTTGATTCCCCCATAAGTCACATCTTTACACATACCTCTGTGACATCTACCCAACTACGAAGTCATTTGATAATGAAGGGCTTTCTCTATGTAAGTAAAGTAAAACATTTATTGGCGCTTTAAAATGATTTTAAATTAAAGCATTTCTTACATTTACTTTTGTAAAGCATCATACCTTATATCGTAGTTAGGCACATAAAGTCACATGAAAGTTATCACAAGTCACTTAATATGATTCCTTTGGTCCCATGCCAATGTTTAATCAAAATGACCTTTATTAAATCACGATGTCCCCAACAAAAAAAAGTTGACCCCAAAGGCTTCCTTGATTTGTTAAAATGTGATTGAATCAATTTAATATAAATATTTGAAAAATTATTAATTTATATATTAAAGTAATTTTTAAATATTTTAATAGTATAATTTTTCGAAGTTGTGTTTATAAGTGTATAGTAGACAATGTAAGGGTGTTTCATTAAGTTATTATGTGGTGTAAAGGTTATTGGTTTGAAATTATGTGGGCAAAGATCTTGCTATGTTAAGAATTGGTGTAGCCCAAATCAAATGTGATTTTTAGGTGATTTTAGTGACTTAAATATCTCTAGGTCATGACTACTCAAATAAAAAATTAAACATGCCAATCATCTCCATACTTACTTTACCTAACAAATAAAACAAAATTATAAAATTGTAAATGTGATATTATACTTTTTAAATAAAATAATTTTTAAATCTTATTAATAAACTTTTTACAATGTATATTATTATTTTAGGGTCAAGTAATATATCAAATCCTATTAAAATGATTGGGTTAAATTAGTGTATTTGTTACTTTGTATTTATTACTAATTTACTTTTTTTTTAATTACATTAAACATCGCTTTCTTTGTGGATGATTAAATTATAATTTCCTTTAATTTATGAGGATTTTGTAACTATGATTTTTTAAAAATTTTAAATTAACATGATGATAATTTATCTAAGGTAAGTTGAAAGGTGATAAAAATATTGGAATCTCATGTTTTTTTGTTTTTTTAATGGGCAATTATGGAGTATTGATTCATTATATATGTTTATGTGAGATTTGGTTATTGATGTTTAAGAAATAAATTTAATCTATAATAATAGATTATTTAAAGCTTAGTAAGTTTTTACCAGAGAAACAAACTTTGTTTAGAAGGTGTGTGTATGTGAATGAAGAAGTGAGACACAGAAAAATCAATAAACTCAAGCACATTTGGATTCGAAAGAAGAAGGCAATAAACATATTTTTAAATGTTAGACCCTTAACTTTATTTGATAATGCCAGCTCTAGGAAGATCTCCTCTTGATGTTTTTGCTCCTTGATCTCCTAGATCACTGAACACAATCTTCCTGCAAAACAATCTTAGTCTCGAACATAATATATCAATCACATCAAATAAGCTAGACAATAAAAGATAGAAAATGAGGAAAATATTCATTAGTATTGTTTTTTATTAGAATTGGAGTACATTGATGAGTCCTCCAAGCCTCAGCCCTTGATTTTCTCCCTAACATCTATGCTCATTGCACAATTTTATCACAATCACAATGCTGAAAATTTTTTCGGCATAAGTTCCTTTCTTCTCCCTGTGACTAGTGAAGAGCTCCATTTATATAGAACTTGATCATGATTGGCCTTCATTGCACCTAGACACTCTATTAACCATATCGATACAATGGTTAGGATAGTCCAAATCAATGATTATTTTAATAAAAATGATTATTTTAATAAAACATTATTATTTTAATCAAAGTTGTGAACTTGGACCGAATCTAGTCTTAACCATTCGAACTCCCATATTGTTTCAGAGCTCTAGTGTGGAGAGGGTGTTGATGGGCTTTTGTTTTGGTCCAGAACACTAGGAGGGAGCATTACTAAGCCCTTTGGTTTGGTTCCTACAACTAAGAAGGAGCGGTGATCCCTTAAAACACTTGAATTTAATGCTTTCACTAGTCACAACTTGATCCTTTGACTTGGCAAAGGACATGGCTTTATTCTTGACCCTAGGGGGTGGATTTTTGAGCTGTAAAAGATGCCCCATAATACATGAGATTAGAAGAGAATCTGATGGCCGAAATACATTACCAAAAGTATACCAGTGAGATAGGCATGAAGAGATCGCAAACAATAGACTTGCATAAACTCAAAAATGTAGTTAGATATATAAAGAAGTACATCCTCCAAATAGGTATACCCATACTTGGTAATGAGAGAATAGAGAATAGATTTCTGATTAGGGGAATTTTGAGGTCTAAAATGGGCCTCCTAAGAAAATTGTACAACCAAAATAAACTTTATGAGAACTAATAGGATTCAAGATGATGATGTCAACCATGGGGGATGATTCACCATTTTTAGAGTAAAAAAGTAAAAAGATTAAAAATAATAAAATAATAAAACTACTTTTTCAACTCGTATTTTCAACTTATCTCCCTAATGTTTTACTCAAATTTCGAGCAAGAGTAATCATTGGATGCATAATTTAATTTTTCATCCAAGGAGTACCCATGTTATATACTTTTGATGGACCTTGCTACATGAAAAATGGGAAATACGTGAAAAAACATTATTGAATAACGTTTTTAATGTATTTCTCATTTTTCATGTAGCAGAGTCCATTGAAAGTATGAAACATGGGTACTCCTTGGACGAGGAATCAATTCCGCTCGAAATTTGAATAAACCCATAGGAAGATAAGTTGCAAATACGAGTTGAAAAAATAGTTTTTTTCTTTTTTCCCTCTAAAATTTGATAATGTAATGTAAACTTATTTTATTATTTCCACTATTATTTTATAATTTCCCTAGGAGGCCCATTTTAGACCTAAAAATTTCCATAAATCACACAACATACTGTGGAATGATGTCATCAAGGACTAGTCATGATATAATGTATACCTCTGACACAATAACTATAAGCAGGGTTGGACACTTAAGTGAGTTCCCCTGATGATGGTCCTCTAAGTACGTAATATATTATCCAATCTAAGCTTGAGGGAAGAAATTGTCATGAGTGAAGTGGCCTCAATGCTCCAAGGTATTAGGCACACACCTTGATGGTATGAATCTACTACTTGTGAATATATGAGCTGATGTCGAGCATGTAGTGAGACCGTCTAATTACTAGACATTGATGTATACCACTAATAGACATTAGGGAGACCACCGATAATGAAAATGGTTCCCAAGGTACCTAACACAATCTAAAGAGATCAAAATGAATGATTTGAAGTCGAGCACTTTGCAGAATTGGTCAACATGGGACATGATGGAAACCCAATGCAAACCACGAGGAAACTTGCCACTGATGACTACAAGATCAGGGGTACTAGACTATTTTTAGATTTAAAACTCAGATAAGGTGTTGAAATCAATAGGAAGAGATCCATTGAAGGAGGGCCTTAATGTATCCCCCATCATTAACATGAAACTGACATGAAGATAAGGTCTCAGATGATAGAAAATGAAGAAGTGATGTACAACTAGCAGGGAAAATTTTAAGGATGGACGTTTATCTTAAATTTTAAAAACTTGGCGAATCTTAGTAGTCCCCAATATGTAAATTGTAAAATTTTTTATGTTATTTTTGTAAACATATTTAGTTTACTAATAATTTTCTATTAGTATATATAATTTTTTGGCGATTTTTAGGGTAAAATAGTTTTATACTATAAAATTTGGGCGAACCAATTTAAAAAAAAAATGGAAATTGACGAATCTTCTTTTTGGAAAAAGCATGGAAAAATAGCCCACCTGCGAATATTAGCCCCTAAAATTTTCCATGAAAACTGGCACAAGGATGACTGACACAAAATATAGTGATATATGCAGATTCCCAACTCTCGATTAAGACTTCCCTTGAAAATATACTGACACGACATAATAGTGAACTTGGTAGCATAGATGAAAGAATACTGACAACCACGATGGTGACACAGGAGGTATCACCAAAGGCCATGGATTGGAAGGGTAACCCATCGGGTGAGATACTAACTCATGCAATAGAGTGATTCGACTCATGTTAAAGGTGTGGTTCAAAAGTACAACAAAAACCAACTATAAGAGTGTGACTAGAAGAAGTTCCATGTTCAAGGGTGACATACAAAATTCCATGATAAATATATGACAACAAATAAGTTCCCCCCAATTTTGTATAGTTTATTCGCTTCATAGTTTAATGAGCCTGAAAGAGAATATAAGTAAGCGCAATAGGTTCCTTTTTTGTGAGTTTATACGAAGGTTGAAGAAGAGATAAAAGTACACTCATGACCTTCTCATGGATTAAAAAGATTGAGAATGGACAAGAGATCACTTATCGACTTTAAATTTTACTAACAAACAGGAAAATATGGAAAAAATCAACATTTTCATATAAGTTTTACGAGCATGAAAAGTGGATAGAAAAATAAATTTAGGATTTTTATGGGTTTAAATTGTCATGGAAAAAATACCAAAACAGACTCAATGTTTTTATATAGATTTAACGAGCAAAAAAATACAACAAAAGGAGCTCAAGATTTCATTGTTTAACGAGCATGAAAAGAAGACCAAATGGAAGCTCATTCCATAGAGACAAGTGGTATAACATTATGCATCTTGTTCCAAGGGGTAATGAAAAAACTGACCTAAGAAAAGAGGAAGGCAGTGAAAAAGTGTCTAGCAATGGAAATTCACACATTGCAGTGGTCTCTTTGAAAGCTTATGGAAGCAAGGATAATGCAAAAGAAAGAGGTCGAGCATGCCTACAAATATGGTGAGCGAAATGAAGGAAATCATCAATACGACAACATCTGGCAAGACATTGAGGAAGATGAGCACATGCAACCATAAGGAAACATGATAAAAAGTGTGGGGATCCCCTATAGGGCGATAGCTAGAAATGATAGACAAAGAGAGGCATGAGGCTCAAATTCGATGTCATGGTGGGTAATAAAGAGGATCTCCGAGCCTAAAAATAACTACAACATGGACACCAAGATGATAATCAGGTGCTATGATTGGGTGTTCATGGAGGGTAGGTTCTATCGCATAAGTTATGACGTGTAAAGAGGAGTGTTCAATGTCGCAATTTAGTGGGGTGGGCCCTAAGTTAAGCCAAAATGGAGATGGAAAAGGCCAACAACGCAATGACAAGGTCGATGAATCCTAGTCTTATATGATAGTTTCAATGATATACCTCAGAGAAATGATGAAAAAGAGAAAATTGTTTTTTTTGTTTTGTTTTTTTTTTGAAATATATACATATTACAAATCATGAAAGAGTCTGATAGGTTATGCAATGTAGTTCACACTGCCAAGCATAGACCAAGGATTCCAATGTATGAACTGATGTGTGATTGTTGGAAACATATAACACACCATCAAGGGGCCATGCAACATCTAGTTAAATTTCCATGTTCGAAAAGGTTGATGATTGCAAGGATGACCTAGAACCATAAAATTATCAGGAACGACATGAGGACATAAAGGGTGAACAATATCATGAGCTAAGGAAGCTCCTTGATAGCGATGATTAAGACATGAAAATTTTATGAGAAACTCGTCGATGGCGGAAGTTAGAGTAGATAAATGCTGGAAATCCTCAACTTGACTCGGTCCAAGGGTGACTCAAGAGATACCCCCTAGCCTGATTTAAGATTTTGAGATCCAATATCCATCATTTATAATGTTAAGAGAGCATAGGCATCATGAGGAAAAATATCTCTTAGCTTATATAGTGAAGTCATGACCTCTAATATGGACTTATTTGAAGGTAGCTCAATATTAAGGGAGTCATGTGAAAGTGATGGAGTGACAACCTGTGTGGGAAGTGTATCCTGATCATATTCCATATTAGGATGAATTTTTTTCTTGTCGATTGTCCACAATTGCATATAGTCTGGGTATGCTTTGCACTATATCTACTACAATATGATATGCATGGTCATTATTTTGATGTGGGTAATCCTTCTTGTTTCTCTCCCTGATCTGAAATTCCTGTATTAGTTTTGCTATGCTAAGTGTCTTTTCAGTTTATAAACAAGTGCATAATCACCTCATTAGTTTGCTTAAGGATTGAGGTATTTGTCCATGAATTGTAGATGATTTTAGGTGAATTAGAAACATAAAAAAAACTTAAATAACAATGAACAATAGTGCAAAATAGAGAAATAAGTAACCACATGAAATTTACATAGCAAGCATGATGAAGCAGTTCACCCCTCCTGGGCTACATCTGTTGGTCCAACTCCCAATGGCATGTCCATCTTTCATTATGCTCAAAAGTTTGAAAATACATGTAGTTATAGTTCTCTAATGGCTGTTTTATCTGTAGCAATGGCTTCAGAATGCTCCAATTAGTAAAAAATGACTCTTCATTCCCTCAGAATGGGCAAAAATTGAGTCTCCTACTCTTTTGCCTAGTTTCACCTGGAAAAGCTCCACTAAATGTGGAGAACTCCACTTAACTGGAGCTAAAATAGCTTCTTCGCTAGAAATTCCGTGCTTTGTCAAACTGCTCGCTATTTTAAATTGCAACCTTAAAGGTTTATGGTTGGGCACATGTCCCCCAAACCCCGCAGTTAACAACTGTCGGTGGTTGGGCAGAACCCATGTTATAAACTGTGGTTGACGAATTGAAACTCTAGTTGAAATGTAGTGGGTTAAGTCTTATCCTACACAGAGATAATGGTAAACCATAGCCATGTGACACATATGACGCAGAATCGGTTTGAATTTTGGGTTACATTTGATGCGATGATTGGTGGTGTTAACATGTTCCATGTGACTTACCACACGGGGACAACTAGTAGGTTGGGACCCTCGGAGGTCCCCAACACCCAAAATCTAATGCAATACATCTTAAATATAACCTGACGACCATTGCAGTTAAGCAACAAGGCATAGAGTGGTTGGAAACTTGTCCGCGTGCTCGGAGGGAGGTCGTGGGGCCGAGCCCTACGGACCTCACCAAAATTTTAACACTCCATTATAGGGACACGTGGCAGCCTCAGGGCTAGCCACGTGTCACTTTCTGATTGGCCCTCTCCAAACTGTACCAAATGAAAAATCGCCACTTTTCAAACTGTCATTGGTTCTGAGGAAAGGAATATTCTTTGAAATATTATTTTTTGCTGATTGTACCTCCACCTTGCTGAATGTGCATCCTAGTCAACCGTGGTCAAACTGTCGAAAATTTACCTGTTTGGCATTTTGATCAGAACGCAATATCTCCCTCATACGAAATCGGTTTTTTGAATCATTCACGGTGCCAGAATCCGAAAGACGAGATCTACGCAACCATCCTTATTTCAACCCAATCCTATAAATTTTATTTTTGAGAAACATTTATGAGCTCCTGATCACTCCTCCTCATTGGGAAGCTTTTCGACCCCAAAAGAGTTGATTACCTGTTCAGCAGATGAGGGTATAACTCCCTAACCTTTCCAACCTCCATCCATTTTGCATTTCTTGGTTTAGTGCCTTTGAGCCCAACTTGAAGGTATTCAACACTTCCCATCTTGGATGCTCTTGTCCTCTTGTCAAGAATTGTATCTTCTTTGAGCTCACCCAGAAATTTGGGCGAGAAATATTCAATAGAAGGTAGCTGAACATTACTTCCTTGATCATCGATCAAAGTTGGCTCATACAAATGTAAGTTTTTAACATTAACAACTGAATACATTTTCATATAAGAAGGCAAGTCAAGTTGGAATGCATTATTACCAACTTGTTTTATGATCTTAAAAGGACCATATCGAATGGGTTTGAGAATTTTACCTTCCCCTTGCATCCTTTCTTTGCTAATGTGCAACCATACCTCATCTCCCTCTTGAAACTTGTGATCAACACGGTGTTTGTCATGCCTCTTTTTGTATTTGCTTTGAATTTGCTCAAGTTGTTCTTGAACTTGTTGATGTATAATCTGAATTTTCTTAATGAACTTTCGAGCCTTATCAATGTCACTATGGCCATCAATTGCAAAATCCTTTCCAAAAATGAAGTCTAATGGCGATTTTGGAAAATACCCAAAGCATACTTCAAAAGGTGAGGTTTGTGTAGAAGAGTGCTTTGCCCAGTTGTAAGCGTGCTAAATCTAATGCAGTTGTTCATCCCACAACTTATGATGTTTGCTACAATATCTGCTCAATAGATGCACAATGTTTATGTTCACCACCTCGGTCTTTCCATCTATTTGTGGATGAAAAGCGATACTCTTTTTCAACTTTGTTTCCATCATTATCCATAGATTTGACCAAAAAATCCCCATGAACCTGGAATCCCTGTCACTAACAATAGAAGTTGGCAATCCAAAATGAACCCAAACATATTGAAAATAAAGTTTAGTAGTTTGTTTATCAATAATGGTTTTCTTACATGGCATAAGTATACACATTTTACTGAATCTATCCAGAAGTACATAAAGATAATTATGTTGTTTTCCTGACATAGGTAGATCTCCAACAAAGTCCATGGAGACACTCTCCCATGGCTTTGATGGTACCGATAGTGGCGTGTACAATCCAAGCTTCCTATTACTAGGCTTACTTTTTGCACACATAGAAAAACCTCTTATAAAACGTGACACACTATCTATCATGCAAGGCCAATAGCAATACCTCTGTAGATGCACCACTGTTTTGCTTACCCCAAAGTGTCCAACAATAAGAGATGAATGAGCTTCTCTCATGACACTTAGCCTCTCTCCTTGTGGAATACACAACTTTCCCAAATGAAACAACAAAGTTTTATGCATGTGATAATATTTTTCTTCAACTTGATTCCCTTCACTCAAACTAGCATACACATTTTGAAAATCAATGTCATGTGCATATTGTTCTATGTAACTCTCATGTACAACATAATCATTTTTGAGTAAATTAGATGCACTAATGATTGGTATTGAAAGCATATCTGCAACTTTATGGAAAATACCTTTCTTGTACCTTATTACCAAATGAAACTGTTGAAGAAATCCCATCCACATGAAATGTCTTGATTGTTGCAATTTTTTTTGTAACTGCAGGTACTGTAATGGTTGGTGATCGGTGTGTACAATAGTCTCTTTACCCATCAAGTATTGTTTCCACTTCTTGAAAATTTGTACCAACACATATAGTTCTTTTTCACATGTAGGATAATTAGTCACAACGCCATTAAATTTTTCAGAATGAAAGGCGATTGGCTTACCATGCTGCAAAATTCTGCGCCCATGGCTTAATCACCAACATCGGTTTGAATCTCGAATGGCTGTCTCAAATTTGGTAATGCAAGGACTAGAGTTGAACTGATCTTGTCTTTTAAAGCTTGCTATTATTTTCCTCCCCATTGAAAGCCTTTCTTCACACTTTTCACTGCATGCATAGGAGCTGCAATGAAAGAAAAGTTAGCAATAAACTTTCTCCAATACTGAGATGCAACTAAGAAAATTCTTACTTTCGTTACTGTTTTGGGTGTGGGTAAATTAACAATGGCTTCCACTTTAGAAGGATCAATCCTCAGTTCTCCTCCTCCTACAATATGTCCCAAATAGACCAAAGAAGTCTTTCCAAACTCACACTTTGACATCTTAAGAAACAATTTCTCTTTCTTCAAAATATCAAGCACTCTATTCACATGCGAGACATGATCTTCTCTTGTTTTGTTGAAAATCAATATGTCATCTAAGTACACAATCAAAAAATTCATCAAGGAATGGACGCAAAACACTATCCATAACATGCATGAAAGTTGTCGGTGCATTACACAAACCAAATGGCATCACTAGCCACTCAAAGAGTCCTTGTTTGGTTTTGAATGCAGTTTTCCATATATCACTTTCTGCAATTATTACTTGATGATATCCACTTCGTAAATATAACTTAGTGAAACAATTTGTTTCTTTCAGCAGATCAAGAAAATCATATATTCTTGGGAGTGGGTAACAATTCTTTACCATAATCTTGTTCAAAGCTCAGAAATCAACACACATGCGCCAAGTCCCATCTTTCTTTGGTATCAAGACTATGGGTGAACTGCATGGCGAGGTGCTTGGCCTTATGATTCCTTTATCCAACATCTCTTTTATTTGCCTCTTTATTTCAACATTCTCCATTATCGACATGCGATACATACTGATGTTTGGAAGAGGAAAATCTTGTTGCAAATGAATCTCATGTTGAATCTCTCTTTTTGGAGGCAATCGTATTGCCTCTTGAAACATCTCATGATGTGCATTAACTACATAATATTAATATGATTTCAACTTAGGATCACATCCCTCAAATGATTCATGATTAACATCAGCTTTCGACTTAATCATAAGAAGAACAAAATTCTTACTTGAATTTACCAACCTCTTTACCTGTCCAACATTTACCATAGCAATGTTTGTCTTCTTGCGATGTGCTCTAACAATGAACTCCTTTCCATATTTGAATAAATGATACTTGTTCTAATAGTGATGGAAGATCACTTTCCTGTCATACAGGTAAAGAATCACTAATACAATACCAGTGATGTCAAGAGGAACCACATCTAATTCAACTGTGTCAACAAAATTTGCAGTGATTACAAACCACAATATACATTTCTTAGAAACCTATAGATTTGCATCCTTAAAAATCCAACCCAATGGATATGGTTTTGGATTTGGTATGGTCTCAAGGTTAAGTTTCTTGACCAAGTCTTTAGAGATTAAGTTTTCTTTTGACCCACTCTCAAACAATGTGCCAATCTTGGTATGCTTGGATATGGCCCTCACATGAAACAATTCAATTCTTTCTTCTTCATTTGGAGTGTTTATGTGACAGTTTGATGTACTGGAATTGGATTTAGTTTCAATTTCTTTTCCCTTCATGTTCTTCAATCCCATGTTGTAATCTTAGATTCATCACCTGAATCAGATCCTAAATCATGTTGAGTTGTAGCAACAATTTTCTGTTTCCATTTGTTATTGGGTTTCTTTGGCCTCATTTTAGGTTGTAATCTCCGAAAATGGGTTTCATCATGGCCTTCTTTTGAACAATTTTTACAAACCAATTTTTCTCCCTCTTTATTAACAAATGCATTCTTTTTTTTCGTACCTTTTGAGGTCTTCTCTTTGTCTTTACCCTTAAAATGTTTCTTTCTACCCTCTTCAGAAATTTTCTTCCCTCTAGCTTCTAGATGTGTGGCCTGAACACATACTTCATCTAGACTGGTGGGGTTAAACATGATAATATTATATTTAAGGTGGCTATGCAAGCCTCCTATGTACATGAGAAAAGTATCTTGGCTTTGCAAATCTACCCCTAATAAGAGAGCTCTTCTCCTAAATTCTTGGGTGTATTCTTGCACATTTTGTCCCTTTAATTGCCTAAAGTTCTAGCAGTTCATGATGGGTTTATGCATATGAGCTAATGGATAAAACTGTTGTTTTATAACAGTAATGAAATATTATCATGATAGAATAATCTTACCATGTTGCTTGATTTCCTCCTTTGTCTTGGATTTCCACCAAAAAAGTGTTGCACCTTCCATTCTCAATGAAGCTAATTGGATTTTGCTATCATCATCTTGAAGGTTTTGGATTCTCAAATAGACCTCCAATTTCCTAATCCAATTATCAAGATTTTCTGCATTGAATTCACCATTAAACATTGGCAATTCAAACTTAACATCAAGTTTTAAAAAAGGACTTTTACCAGTGTTCTTTGACTTGTGTTTCTGATGTACTTAAGAAGAAGTAGAGGATGATGATGATTAGGGTGAAGATGATGGCTCTCCATTGCCTCCATTTCATCCATTTCCTTTCTTTGACTTATCTTCATCATTGTGAACTCCTGAAGATCCTTGTCCTTATTTTTGAAGTTTAGATCCTTCTCCTTCCAGTTTCTCATTCCTTTCTTGATAAAGGATCCTAACCATCTCAGTCATGTCAATAAATGCTTTCCTGAACACTCTTTCCTCCTCTTTAGGGTCAACTTCTTCATGGATTTCTCCTTCCTCATCAGGCATGCTTAATGAAACTTTTTCTTCCTTAGGAGGTGAACTAGGTGGTGGAGATTGTGGAAATCTTGCTCTCCTTTTCTATGGCTCCCTTTGAGACCCTCCTGCTTCCACCAATTTGCCTTCTCCTCTCTTGAGTTTGAGCCTTGTAAGCATCTAAAACTTGCAAATAGTTAAACAATTATTTTCACTAAACAACACGAGAGAATAAACTCTATCTCTGATACCAATCTGATCTGAAATGACTGTATTAGTTTTGTTGTGCTAAGTGTCTTTTCAGTTTATAAACATGTGCATAATTAGTTCAATAGTTTGCTTAAGGATTGAGGTATTTGTCCATGAATTGTAGATTATTTTAGGTGAATTAGAAGCATAAAACAAGCTTAAATAACACTGAAAAATAGTGCAAAATAGAGAAATAAGTCACCACATGAAATTTACATAGTAGGCATGATGAAGTAGTTCACCCCTCCTGGGCTACATTTGCTGGTCCAGCTCCCAATGGCATGTCCAACTTTCATTATGCTCAAATTTTTGCAAATACATGTAGTTATAGTACTCTAATGGCTATTTTCTCTGCACCAATGGCTCCAGAATGCTCCAATTAGTCAAAAATGGCTCTTCATTCCCTCAGAATGGGCGAAAATTGAGTCCCCTACTCTTTTTCCCAATTTCACCTAGAAAAGCTCCACTAAAGTGGAGAACTCCACTTAACTGGAGCTAATATAGCTTCTCCACTAGAAATGGCGCGCTTTGCCAAACTATTTGTCGTTTTAAATTGCAACATTAAAGGTTTATGTTTGGGCACATGTCCACCAAACCCTCCAGTTAACAACTGTCGGTGGTTGGGCAAAACCCATGTTATAGACCGTGGTTGACAAATTGAAACTCCAGTTGAAATGTCATGGATTAAGTCTTATCCCACGTGGAGATAATGGTAAACTGTAGCCATTTGACACATATGACGCGGAATCAGTTTGAAGTTTGGGTTACATTTGATGTGACAGTTGGTGGTGTTAACATGTGCCATGTGACTTACCATGCGGGGTGATCTAGGTGGATATCGGTGGCCACCCACCTATTCCATTTGGACTTGCACCATCAATTCTTGCAGCTTTTCACATTCAACACAACTTACTATTTTTAGCAGGTTTTCGAGTCCTGCACTCCTAGAGCTGTTTTGGGGCCTTAATGATCCAGGTGGATATTGGTGGCCACCCACCTATTCCATTTGAACCCCCACCATTAGTTTGTTCAGTTTTTAAGTTGCAACACACCTTACTATTTTTAGCATTTTTTCATCTCCTGAACTTCCAGAGCCATTTTGAGGCCCTAAACGACGTTTTTTAGGAAAACCAGGAGAAACATGGGCCCATGGATTGATGTTGCCCACATTGAAAGTTGTACTCCTCAGATAGATCTTTCTAACGAGGTATGATATGTGTCAAATGGAGATCGTATGCCGAAGTTACGTCCCCGGGAAGTTGAAACACCAATTTACCCAAACGGGGCCCATAGTTTTGGCGCTTCATCTCCTAGGGTTAGGTTTTTTGGACGTTTAGAGTTCTCCATTGTTTCTCAATAATAAATAGGCCCTTGAGCCTCATTTTAACATAGTTCAGAGGTCTGTAGCCGCCACATCTCTTCTCAGGGATACACTACCAGCACCCTAGCTATTTTTATTTCCATTATGTCTATAAGCATATTTCATTCATTTGTTATTAATAAAATGAAGCATTATTTCCACTGCATCTATGTGTTTATGTCTATTTCTGTATTTTATTGCGTTCTTGCATAAATCTGGATCAGTGGTATAAGAGCGGTCTGCTCTTTTTATGTTTTTCTTTGCATGTCCCCAACACGGGCAGAGTACAAGGAGTTAGGGCTCGATGTGGTTGAACCCTTGTAAGATCAGCCTAGAAAACCCCGACGACCTCCCATGGCGGAAGAAAGGAAAGACGAGGGAGCAGGAGATCCTATCAAAATATTTCTCGAGGAGGCCCTCGAGAAACAAAGGAACGCAATGATGGATAACTTTTCTCAGCTCCTTCAACGGCTGCCCACCTACAGCGCATCTACATCCAATAGCTACTCTGGAGGCACCACTCCCTTCAAGGTACAGGTAAATTTTGACATTCCTGTATTTGAAGGCCAGATAGATGCAAACACCGTAGGTAGATGGTTCAATTTGCTGGAAGGGTATTTCTCAGTCCATGATTTCTCCAACCGAGAAAATATTATTTTTTCACTCCTCAAAGCCGCCCCCCAAGTGAAAGACTGGTGGGAAACCTACTATGAGAAAGAGGACGAAGGGGAACCCTATTTTTTCTCAGCCACACCCACTTGGAATTCATTCCGAGATGGCATCAAGGAACAATATTACCCTGTGGGGAGCTATGAGGACAAATACATCCAATGGACCATGCTACAACAACAAAGGGATAAAGATGTGCACGAATTGACAAATTTGTTCCATACCCTGTGCAAAAAGCTGGGTATTAAAGATTCAGAGACATTTGGTGCTCAAGTACCGCGGCTTTCTGCACAAAAAAATTCAGGAGGAAATGGAGTTCCTCGACATTACATTGCTTGGCATGGAATATCGCTATGCCGCCAAGATCGAGTAGAAATTTAAGCATAAGAAGCAAGACTTTGGATGTGCGAATCCGAAGCTAGGGAAAGGTGCCCCCAAACTACAAAACAAGGGGAAAGGCCAAAGCGGGGCGACTCAGAACAACACCAAAAATCAAAATAAGGACACAGGGAAGTGGTGCGAATTTCATAACAGCCCCACTCATAGCACAAACGAGTGTCGGGAAAAAAAATCATTGGTGGCCGAACTAAAGGCACCTGAATCAGATGCATTTTCTGATCCTGAGTCAGAACCAAACAAAGGCAATGACAAAGGGAAGCAAATAATTGATGCAGATCCCAGTTCCATTTTTTCCACCACCAAGATCAAGAGGGAGGATCTTGAGGATCCAGAGGAGGGGGAGCACCTCTTCCATTCGCAGATGAGGGTGAAGTGTTCTCCACTGCAATTCCTTATCAATAGCGGAAGCTAAAAGAACCTCATTTCAGTAGAGGTCGTGAAGTGGCTTGACCATAGCACACCTACAGCCATATACCATCAGATGGCTTCACCCAGGGAGAGATATCCGCATCCGCCAACAGTGCCGCCTTCCGTACAACATCAAGCCATTCACAGATGAGGTATTATGTGATGTTGCTCCTCTTGATGTCGCCGATGTATTATTGGGCCAACCATACTTGTGGAGGCGACATGCTGTGTATGAGTCTAGGCCTCGTGCTGTTATTATTACTTTGGGAAATAACTTGTATAGGATACCGGAGGTAGTACCGCCTCCTGTCATCTCTTTGACTACTGTAAAAAAAAGTAGTAAGATTGTTTCCCAAGCGAGGAAATTTATTTTCCTTACAACTTTCTCATAGGGAAAGAAGAATATTGTGGCCACAACCTCGAAAGAGGTCTCCCCCACACGACTGCAGTAGATGGACAAAGTGATGGAGGAATACGAGGACATTTTCTCCTCACTCACAATGGTTCCTCTACACTATCAGGATAAGCACTCCATTGATCTGACCCCCGACGCACCGCTGCCTGATGTTGCCATACCTCCTGTTATCACTCTAATAATTCTTAAGTTGTGAGATTTTGATTTAAAGTCTAAGACAATTAGAGGTAACCACAGAACAACTTTTAAACTCTAGGATCTAGCCTTCCTAGGGTTCAGAGAGGGCTCTCTCTTTAAGATTTAATATAAAATATTAGGCTAGTTATGATTGTGAAATTTGGTTTTGATTTGGTTTGGTTTGGTGGGAAAAATCACCTAATGAGATGGATAGTGGGAAATTTGTTTGTCCATTCGGCTAAAGAGTCAAAAGTCAAGCAGACAGAACTAGGATCAAGGTCAAAAAGTAAAATGTTTTCAGGGCAAGATAGATAAGTCTTTGAAGATCTTGGAAGGCTGTTTTGGTGAAGTGGTTTGATCAGGATAAAGAGCAATGAAGGATTCTTTAATCCGGATAAGGAAGGAGTAGATAGAGGTCATTCAAAAGAGGGAGAAATTAAGGGTTCCCTATGTTGAGCCCTAGAATTGCCTTCTCTTTTACAAACCTTCACTTCATTTCATCATTATTTTATCACTTCATAAGCCTAAAATCAATGAAGAATGATTAGGATTGCTTAAAGGTTACATACAATTGATTAAAATAATGTATTTTCATGGTTTTTGCTGTTTTAATAATTTTCTACAAAATAGCTACAGAATACAGACGTTCCGTAGCCGATCACGCATTCCGCAGCTATTTTAGTTTTTGAATGGGTTACAGGTGTCTTCTGAAAGAAAAACGCATATGGGCGAATTCCAGACTTCATCCACATCATTCCTTGCTCCCTAAAAAGTCTGAGCACAATTCTACAGGTGGTTATGCACGTGGGAAACCAAAACCAAGAGGTAGACTTCTACCAGGACACGAACTCTACAACTGTCTGCAGCAAAGTACGAGACCTTCAATAAGAGTTTTAATTTGGTTAGAAGTGGGAAAGACACTTATCCCTGTTTTTCTCAAAAGTAGTTATGTAATTTCATTATAAGTGTGACTCGGGAGACTGAGAAAAAAAGGTTAGATTTTGTGGTTGATTGCTAGATTTCAGAAGTCCAAAAACACTCTGTTTTTGAAGTAATTTCTCTTTAATGAAAGAGGCATCATTTCCTTGAAAGAGTTGAGTGAATTTTGAAGTAGATTTCGTGCTACTCCGGTGGTAGAGGGCCCCTGCTACCTGAGAAACCTTGTTTATACGGTTTAGATAAGTATATTAGTCTCGTTTTCATTTCTAGCTTAGGAAAGTTTATGAAGTTTATGTTCATACTTGTTTACATTAATTATCACAACTAGACTTACTCTTATAAACTCTTCCAAAATATCATCACGATGAATACGGCATAGCTGTGGTATTGTAGGTTTCAATTGCATTTCCTTTCGAATTTTATGATTTATGCTTTTTTACACTAAGTGTCACAGCCGATCTTACTCTTACAAACTCTTCCAAAACATCATTAACAATGAATAAGAAACAGCTGTGGTGTCTTAGATTCTAGTTGTCTTTGCTTTCAATCTTATGTTTATGTTCAATTGCATTGAATAATACAACCTGACTTGTTTTACAAACTCTTCCAAAATATCATTCCTATTGAACGAGATGAGCTGTAGAATTCCATAGACTAGTTGCATGTTAATTTAATTATAGCACTCCGGAGGTTAATTGCATTTAGTTCAGCTCTGTCACTACATTCCCAGTTTGATAATGGCATTTTAGTTTAATTCTGTTCATTGTACTTCAAGTAGATTAGAAGCACTCTAGTTTAGTCTCAGTTCATTTTGTTTCAAGAAAAGATTAATGGCATTCTAGTTTAAGTGTAGTCACTGCATTTTAAAATTGATAGACTGCTTTCTAGCCTAGTGTTATCCATTGTGTTTCAAGTAGTGCTAGTTGTCAAAATTAGCCTCTCGGCCTTCATTATTTACAAACTTACTTTTGTTCTGAATTTATATTGATACATCATCACATGAATAGGGGTCAGTAATATCAGTTTAATGCTTTGATCACTCTGCAAATCTTTTGCAAACTCACTTATAGCCTTTTTCCCAAGTATCATTTTAGAAAACCTAAAAACTTATGAATAAGGTCTAAAAGTGATAAGTCAAGTTGCAGAATAGGGTAACTTCAACATCATAGGTTAATCTAGAATATAAACCTTACTGTGTTACAAATAATCATTTTGTAATATTGTGAGTTGATTGTTTATTTAGGAGAACTTCATTTACAATTAACTTGTCCATTTCTTAAGTTCTTCCAACACACCTTTAATGAATGAATTGGATAAGTTCAAGCTCATGTTGTGATTTATTTTCTTGCAATGAAGTCATTATCAAACTTTGCATTTTTTGTTTGTCATCCATAATTTAGGCTTTGTTTTGTTTTAAATAACCAATAACTTCTTTTCACCAGCACTTAGTTCTTTCTCTTTTCAAACATAAAACCATAAAACCAAAAACATCATAAAAAACTAAACACAACGTAGTGAGAAACAAATACCTAGGCACATATAGTGCACCACACTTTAGCAGTTTACCAACCCTGGTTGACAATTAATGAACTCAATTTAGGAACACTAGGTTGAGCACAAACACCCTACTCTGGAAATCAACAGAAACATAGAAATTATAAACAATAAAGACAAGGTGCTTTTAACAAATCCTGAAATAATACTCATGTTTTATCATTCAAATTTAGAATACATAATGGATGCATGAAAACATGAGAAGATAAACAATGACAAGTATAAAGTACTTCACTTCAATGGCTCATCACATGAATCCTGAAATATGATGCTAGATGATTTGATCCAGTCTGCTACTCGAAATTTTCAACAAAAAGCCTTCAAGTACAACAAAAATCCTTCAAGTACAACAAAAATGACTATAGAAATATTCAACAATTTATTCCACAATAATACTTCAAAGAGTGAAGTATTTATACAAAAATGTTTACAAAATATCCTAGAATGCTTCTAGGAATTATCTAAGGAAAAATAAAATATCTTTACAACAAAATAGTGATAGTTGCTTAACAAATCAACAAGCTGTCCTATTTATCCAAATAAAATAGAAAACTATCTGTGGATTAGGTGCAGGTGGCTGCCTTGGTGTCCTTTTTGCTGGCAAAGATATTTCAAATCTGTTTTGAAATATTATCTTCTTTACCTTATACTCTTTCACTCCGATTCTCTTTAACCTCTGTAAAAGCTGCCTTCTTGCTGTAATAAATTTTGTTTTGACTGTGAAAAATTCAGCCAACTGTTTTATCCTTTTTTTCTACAAATTGACTTTTACAGTAAGTCAGTGAGTGATTTCCAAGCTTCATCATTAGGAATTTGTATCTTTTTCAGCCTCCTGAAGTTTTCATCTGCCTCAGTATATCTAGCGAATGTTGGTTTTATGACAAATAAATGTTTTATCTCATGTTGAAGATAAAAAAAGTCTTCAAAACTTCTGTGTAAGACCTTCCCTGTAGGAATATCTTGTCCACCTGTTCCTTTGCATAATCTCTGATTTTCTTATTGTAGCCTTCCTATGGCATGAGTTTACAATTAATGACTAGAATATTAGGCAAACCTCTTTGCCTCAAAATTTTCAAATTTAACCATGAAATTGGTTATGGCTATGTTCATATTTTCACATTTCTCTTCAAGTTGTTTCATCAGATTCTTCTTTGAAGTGACTTTTATTATTTCAAGGATTTTCTCTGTCCTAGTAGTGATTTCTATTTCCTGCAACTCTTGCTTGTTTTTATTGTTGAGAAACTTGATCAATTCTATGGCTTGCTCAGGTTTGTCACCTAGCTCATCTTTTGTGTTCTGAATCTCTTCTTGTGTTGCCTTCAGTAAATCCCTCTTCTCATATATTACCTGGATTGATGACCAAACATCATTGATGGCTTCAATGATTTTACTCCATAACTGATTTTTCACATAAGAAATTGGCTCTTTCAAGGTCAAATATTTTTGTAGATTCTTCAATTCAGTGTTTGATCTATTAGCCCTTTGTTCATGAGTTTTAGCATTAATTTGAGCTAGTTTTTTATCATCTTCAAGATTATCAATCACTTTCTTCAATCTATTAATCTCATTTGTTTGAAATGACATTTCTTCCATGGATTTTACTAGTTTACTAGCCTCATCTTTTTGTTGCATTGTTGATGTAGAAGACTCTGTGGATGAAGTTGTGGATAATGTCATTGGCACTGCAGTAGCCAGTGGTGCTTTTGGTGGCAACACTTCTTCTAGAGTTGAAGGCACAATAGTAGTAACCATGGGAATTACTGTAGGAGTTTCCTGTGTTTTTGTAGTTTATCTTTCATGGACCAACTTGTCCATTTAGATCTCCATATCTTTTATTTGTCCTGTTAATTGAAATATTAATTTCATCATTTCATCTTTCTTATTTTTCTCTTGTACTATTTCTCTGGCCTGTGGATGTTCAGTTGGTGGAAGCTTGATCTGTTTCCTTAATGCTGCAATATCCTCACTCTTTTTCTTTACTAACTGTTCTGCTGCTTTGACATTGGAAGGATCATATCCTACTTGAATAACCAACTCTTCTAAAGACTTAATCCTAATATATTTAGCATATGATGAGGCCTTGTCAACCTTCATTTGATCTCTCATTTTTATGATTGTATTCTGAAGTTTGTTGACACTCATAACCTTGGTAGTTATGGTAGAATATAACATCTCTGAACTTTGCTTATGAAATTGAATTTGATCTAGTGCATGAATTCTTTCTGTTGGCACTTCAAGATCAATTTTTTTGTAGTTTGCAACTGTCCTGGGAGTCTTGACTGTTGGTTGTAGCACTGACATAATCAAATTTTTGTTTGAGTAATCAAAAGCTGATAAAAGTCTATTTTGAATGCCTGGTGTTTGCTCAAATATTGAGAATAAATCTCAATCTTTATTTCTTCATTCTTTGTCTTAATCTCCTTATATTTTTCCCTGATATCAAGATCTTTTTCTTCTGCTATCTGTGAGGAGGATGCATCCAAATTCTGTTGTTTCTCTATGACCCGAGTGTTTGAATTATCAGGATTTCCTTCATTTAAAATCACTGTTGCTGGCTCATTTGTATTGACTGTAGTAGCATATTTATTTTTCACTGGAACGTCTGTGTCTTCTACTTCTATGGTTACTTTTCCTTTATCAACTGAATTTACTTTAGGCTTTTTATTGTATCTAATTTTAAACCTTGTCTCAGTTTTTGTCTCAACAGTATATGTACCTTCTTCTCTAACTCTCTTAGTAGCTTTTTCTCCTTGATTTTCAGTTTGCAAGGTGTGACTAGTATCATTCTGTTTAACTGCATCTATCAAAGTGTTTTCTAGCCATTCAATTTGATTCACATACTGTTCAATCTATGGTTTTTTCTCATGGATATAGGGTGTTAGTTACACTTAACCCTCATTTTGCTTAGTATTCCTTGTGGATCATAGTTCCATGAGAAGCTCTCTTCAAATATGTACTCAAGTAATTGTTTTGCTGCTTCTTGTTCTACATCTTTGTGATTACAAATAAATGGCCCCACCTGATTCTTTAGCTTAAATTGGGTCTTTTCTTGGTTGCTAGGAAGTTGATGGAATAAGAATTTAAGATTTTCCTGATATACTCCAACTCAAAGACACTCATTGGTACATATTTAGGTAGTTTCTAGGGTAACATATTGGACCCAAAAACTCTAATTTCTGTATGTTTCTCATATAAGTACCAATCACCAGTTCTAGTGTGCTCTGATAGCTGTGGAACTTTCTTCATTTCATCACTGATTCTTGGCTGTTCTGTGTTGGTCAACATATTTATCAATGGGTGGACAAAGTTATCTGTAAACTCTGCATAAGTGAACTCTGTGGACTCTTTTCTAATCAAAGAAGTCCAAAAGATGTCTGAAAGTGGATTTTATTCTATATCAAGCTTCTTTAGGATTATAGGGAACTTGTCTACTTGAAAATACAAGAACATATGGAAGAGAAAGGATGTATATCTAAATACTCCTTCATTTAGCAATTTGACCAGCTGATCATGGATATTGTCAGCTATATACTCAACATAATTGAAAATGAAAAAAAGAGGCTGTCCTGGTGCAAAAGTAGATAGAAACCCTAGGATGGACTCATCAATATGCTCATCTATAATGTCTCCTAGGATAAATAACAACATGGAAATGACATGCCTAGACCCTTCTGGAAATTTTGAAGTAGAATATGGAGGGTTGATTTGTGGAATTTCAACATGTGAAGGCATGAACACTTGAAAAATCTGAAACCTTTTGGGAAAATCAAGACTAATGTACAACTTTGTAAGTGCTTCTATTGAAAAAGGAACTGCGTTGGGATCATGTTTGAGTTGTAACATCTAGTTTATTGACTCAACAATAATTGTAAACAGTACCTCTTTGTTTGCATTCATCACTGCTCTATGTTCAGGTGAATAATAACTCTGACACAACCTAATAACCTCTGGACATTGATGAGTGAATGGAACAATATATTTTGGTAGGTTTGATTCCCAAATTTGGACTTTTTCAACCTGATCTAGGGAATTTTCATAACTTCAGCAGTGGAGGTCTAACAGATTAAATTCAACAACTGGATCTGCTATTTTATAGTCCACATTTGCTAAAGGTGTGTGTTCAATGTCTACAATAGGAGGTTGTAGAGGATTTACAATGATTTCAGTCTTGGATGATATAGATGGATTGGATTTTGACATTTTTTAGGCTTTCTGGATAACTGAAACTCTGTTTTCAGGCTTTCTGGACTCTTCTGTAAGATTAAATGTTTTATAGAAGTGTTTCTTACTTTGAAAAATATTTTTGGATGAAAAATAAGTACAACTTGGTTCTCTTTTGAATTAAACCCTTTTATTTTGACTTTTAATTTTTCTTTAGACTTTCATAGGTTTAGGAGATGATAAAACAAGGGTTTTAATTGTTTTTTGGATAATTCTGGACTGGAAAATAATTTAAAATTGAGCACAGAGGGTTGGGGGTACCTGCAGAGGATTTCTGGGCAATTAAGGAGTCCTATAAGACATGCAAAGACTGAAAATAAATTTGATTTTTCCTTTAAAACTGTATGCAATATTTTAAACAGGGTTTAATCAAATTTTGACAGGAATTTAGCTCTTTTCGGGCAAGTAGAAACTTTCTTTGGGTAAATACGCTTTTACTGGGCTCAATTCTTTTTAGACAATTCTTTTCAAATGATAATAGGCTTGATTTTATCGGAAAATACCTATTTGCGTAGGTATGGGTCTTTCCAAATAGGTTCTTGGGCATTTGAACAGGTCCTGATCTCATTTGAAGGTTTCTGGAAGCTTTCTGAAGTCTTTTGACAGCAAATACGGGTTTTTGCAGGTTATGGGCTTTGAAACAATGCACAGGCTTTGTTATTCTTAATCTGGAGGATGAATACAGTCAAATGGCGTAGGAAAAGGGCTTAATGGTGCAGTTTAGAAGTTTATTGAATGTTTTATGTGTAAACTAGCCTGCAATAAATGGTGGTCACATCTAATAGATGGCTGTTTTGGTCTTCGAAGCTGAAAAATGTAGGCGGTTATCACATAGGAAATGAGTGGTATATGGTTTTGGTTGGATCGAATGCGATCCAATAGAACTTGGCCACGTGGAGGAGGGAGAAAGAGGGAAAACAAATTATTTCGAATGGTTTGTAATAAGTTATATTCATGCAATTTGAGATGCGATATCATCTTCTAATCATCGGATCTGGGAATCGAGGTGCAAACGGTGGTGATTTAATGGGAAAGTTGCTCAGCAATAGGAGGTGGGGTCTGGGCTTTAATATTCAGCGGGATAGACTTAAACGTTATATATATATATAAATATATAACGTAAAAACCTTATATTATTTTGATTGGTGGGGGTAATGTTATAATGTTTAAAATAAAACATGTAACGAATGTTAATAACCAATGGCGTGGGTATGGTATTTAACGTTACAAATGTATATTTATAACGAAAAAACATTGCTTTATTCGATTGGCAGTGTATATATTATATGGTAAATAAAACGTTTATACGTGTTTTAAAACCATAGGGCGTGGGATTATAACATAAGATATGTTTAAACCTATGGGGGAAAAGAGCAGGGGTTTATTTAACATTTGGGATAAATAAACCATAGGTTTAACTTAAAATAAGTGGGTTTTTTTGGGATATTTACATATAAATAAATTAGTAATATACAAGAAGGGTTATTATATAAGGGATTTATACTTTAGGTTACAAATTAATATGAAATGGAAATATAATGAATGAAATGAATTAAAATACATAGTATTTAAACTAAGTAAAGTGTAAAATAGGAAATTAAGCATAATTTTGTCCCATTTTGTTTTTTTACACATGAACTTGGGATAAAATACATTTTGTGGTTTTTTGAGCATTTTTAGAATGAAAATGAAATTAATTAAGGGGGGGTTTTACTTTTCTAAGCAAAAAAAAATGTTTTACTTAGGAAAAGGGATCATAGTTTTGGAAAAGGGTGAATATGCCGATGAAATTGGTTTTATGTAGGGAATCCAATATTTTTAACCAATCAGTCATCAAGCCTTGGGTCCGGTCCCAACAGAAGTCAGAGAAATGCTCTGAGCCTCTTTAACTAAAGGTTTAGAATACTGGGCTATTGTGGGGGGAGGGGAAATTAGTAATTTTTGCCTGATGATGCTTTATTATATGTCTTGCACAACTAATTTCTACCTACCCATCATTATTCTAACATTTTTTACTTCATTTGCATGGGTGCATTTAAGCTTGCAACCCTAAATCAAATTTTCTTTTAAAGCAATAAATCTATCTAATTCTAACCTTATTTCATCCGAGGGCTCAGATTAAACTGTTGAGCTCCTCATTTATTCTCTAACTATCTACTAATTTTTCAATTTTAAACTGTTTGACATATCTTTATTCTCTATCTAAAACATGAAATTCAAAGCATGAAAAGTTAATATTAAAATGTTTAACTGATCATGGATTATGGCATTTTGAACAATCTGCACATAATCATTATTCTTGCAGTAAAAGTAAATAGTAGTGGCATTTTGACTTGCTCACTTTCAAGTCTTATCTTTATTTCTTTTTTATTTTGGGGTATATTCTTTTCTAAGTCATTTGATCTTTCTTTTAGGACTTTTACCCTCTTTTCATTTTATTATTATTTTCAAATATGGGAAAACAACTTGTAGAAATCAAGGTATGTACATATTTACAAGACTATCAAAGTCAATTCAAACATTATGAACCCTATTATTATAGGACCATAACACCTCCTACAACTATAATACAGAATCCACACATGTATTGTCTTAGGCTGATAAAGCAACCAAAATTACTAAACGCATCCAGCATGTCCGCCCATAGGTCCATGACATCTTCGACAAATCTAATAACCAATTTAACACAATTTGCCTGATCTCATGGAGGATACCAATGCAATGGGGACCATTGCTTCCTAAGGAGGGAGGAATGATCCAGGTGGATATCGGTGGCCACCCACCTATTCCATTTGGACCTACACCATCAATTCTTGCAGCTTTTCACATTCAACACAACTTACTATTTTTAGCAGGTTTTCGGGTCTTGCACTCCCAGAGCCGTTTTGGGGACTTAATGATCCAGGTGGATATTGGTGGCCATCCACCTATTCCATTTGAACCCCCACCATCAGTTCATTCAGTTTTTAAGTTGCAGCACAACTTACTATTCTTAGTAGTTTTCCGGGTCCTAAACTTCCGGAGCCGTTTTGAGGCCCTAAACGACGTTTTTTGGGAAACCGGGAGCAACATGGGTCCATGGACCGATGTTGCTCACATAAAAAGTTTTACTCCTTAGATAGATATTTCTAACAAGGAATGATACGCATCAAACGAAGATCATATGCCAAAGTTACGTCCTCGGGAAGTTAAAACACCAATTTACCCAAACGGGGCCCATAGTTTTGGCGCTTCATCTCCTAGGGTTAGGTTTTTTGGACATTTAGAGTTGTCCATTATTTCTCAATAATAAATAGTCCCTCGAGCCTCATTTTAACATAGTTCAAAGGCCTGTAGCCTCCACATCTCTTCTCAGAGATACGCTACCAACACCCTAGCTATTTTTATTTTCATTATGTCTATAAGCATATTTCATTCATTTGTTATTAATAAAATGAAGCATTATTTCCACTGCATCTTTGTGTTTATGTATATTTCTGTATTTTATTGTGTTCCTGCATAAATATGGATTACAAGGACCGCTGGCGGGTTGGGATCGCCGGCGGTCCCCAACCCCCAAACTCAAATGCAATACAACTTAAATAGAACCCGAAGACCATTATAGTTAAGAAACAAAGCATAGAGTGGTTGGAAACTTGTTTGCGTGTCCAGAGGGAGGTCATGGGGTCGAGCCCTGAAGACCTCACTAAAATTTTAACATTGCATTATAGGGTCACGTGGCGGCCTTAGGGCTGGCCACATGTCACCTTCTGATTGGCCTACTCCAAACTGTACCAAATGAAAAATCGCCACTTATAAAACCATCATTGGTTCTAAGGAAAGGAATATTCTTCAAATTATTCTTTTTTGCTAACTGTACCTCCACCTTGCTGTCTGTGCATCCCAGTCAACTCTGGTCAAACTGTCGAAAATTTACCTGTTTGGTATTTCGATCAGAACATGATATCTCCCTCATACGACATCGGTTTTTCGAACCGTTCATGGTACCGGAATAAGGAACACGAGATCTACGCAAGCATATTGGTTTTATCCCAATCCTATAACTTTGAATTTTGAGAAAAATTTATGAACTCCTGATCACTCCCACATGCTGGTGTGAACAACCTTTGTCAGTTGAACTAAATTTTTTATGTGTTCGACTTGCAAGGACTATGCTCATAACTTATTTTTTGTTTGACACTTTCTTGTTATATTTTTTCTTATCTTTCATGTTTCTCTTTGCTTTCCAATCACCCTTGAATTCTAGCATACATTTTGATTTCTTATAGAAGTGTTTCAACTTTTTAATGACATCATATAATATTTAAGGTTCATCAAGTTAAATTTGGTCTATGAATGATAGGGATAGCCCTTGAACCTTTGAAAATTTTCATTATTTTCCTTATGATATGACACATATCTTAGAAATTCCAGAAACTTGGTGACGTATTCTTTATATGACATTTGTCCCATTACAAGATCATAAAATTATTTTTCTTTGTTGTGATAGTGTATTTCTCATAAATATTTATTCTTGAAGAGTCTTTCAAATTCACTCTAGGTAAACTCTTCTTTAGTTATGCCTTTGACATTATTCAAATCTTCCCACTATATGTCTACTTTTCCCTTCGAAATATAGGTGGCTACTTTCCTTTCATGTTCTTAGAATAATTGTGGATTATAAAAAATTTCTTCATTCCAAGCAACCAAGCTTCTGCATTATATTTCTTCTTCTCTCCATCGAATGTGGGTGGTTGGACTTCTAAAATTCCTATGGCATATAGTGCCTTTCTCTCTTTCTATTATGATGATGATGATGATAATGATAATTCCTCTTGGTAGTAGAATAAAATGTCGACCATAGTGATGCCCATAAGTGCCATTTCTTCTGTCTTGGGTACTCAATGGTGTATTCCATCTCACAATATTTTCATTTTTTCGTTTCTTCCTCATCCTGGAATTTCTTCTCTTCTATTTCTAAGAACTCTAACTATCTCCATGACTAGCCCCAAACTCATCTTTCCTCTGCCTATGTAATTTTGAGAGGATTTGTAATGTGATCACATTTACCTTGGCTTTCCTTTCCTTAGCCCTCACCAACATTTCATTATCTTCATTATAAATCCTAATCTCAACCCTTAGGATCCTCAAGGTATCCATCCATTTGAGAGAGTTTTCTCCTCCCCTATTCGCCACTAAAGCTTCTTCATGCCCATGTTGCGACCTATCAGAAATGTATTGAACCATAGTGCTACTCATTCCTTTGTTTCTCACTATCCTTTATTGTTTGTGATGTGATATCATTCCCACAACCTTTATTAGATACACCATAGTGCACACACACACACACACACAAGAAAATCACGACCTTGAGATTTATTTTATGGAGTTGCCATGGTAGGGCTAGCTGAAACAAATAATTCATGTTATTGCTTCAATATAAATCAAGCATCAAGTCGTTAACATTAATACATATCCATGTATTGTCAAAAACATATATCAGTCAACACTACTTGTTATCTCACACTGTGATCAATCATAGACCAGATTTTAACACCTAAACATTTGTTTTTATCCATTTTCTAAAATTTAATGTGAAACCCCTTTGTTTTTTTAACTCTATAATAGAGTACCAACTTATTCCCAAGGGATTTCAAAGAGAACCTAGCCATTATTTTTACATGATAGAGCCCATCCAGTCTGATTTTTGAACCTATATGCTCTGATACCACTTTGTAAACACACCCCCTTACCCTTGGGAATGTGTTCACTATGCTAACCCAACTTCCCTGGTATAATTAGAAAAATGGAGTAATTTTGTTTTTGACTTTCTTACAAGCTCCCAAAACTCAATTTGGATTCCCTCATCAAATTTGTCTCAACGAAAATTTTTCCGTGATAGAAATTTTGTCCAATTTTGACTCTCGGATTGCAAATTATGGTCATCCAAAGTTTCCTTAATTTAAGAGTGTCGCCACTCTTTTCCTACCACGTGGAACCCAAATGGCATGTATCGATACCTTATTCGTGGTTTTCCTTCCCACCCTTACATGTGGGTACACACACACACACACATACACACACACACACACACACACACACATATCCCTCTGACATCCAATGAACCACATTAAACCATTCAATCAATGACTGTTATTCAATAATGCACCCCCTCCCCTTGCTAACATCACATTAGGGGAGGGGGGGTGGTGTTCCACTATCCTGGTTCCTGCATCATGGTTCTAGGGAAATGATCCAATGGTTCCTGATTAATTGAATTATCTGACGACTTGCATGTAATAACGTGCCCACTCCCCTCGCTAACATCATAGGGGGTATTCCTCTATTTTGTCTATGCATCACGGTTCCAGGGTGGTAATTTTACAATATAACTCAAATTAACAATTCATCATCCCACCATAGGGTTCCTCATGGCCCCCTTTTGGTGCCCACATGGCTATCCTAGTTGGCCTCCTCATAGACACCTAGAAATGGTGTCTTAGCTACCAACCCATTCATCCTCAACCCTTACATAAGCACATTGTGCAACCCCTCTACACATGTCCTCGCATGATATGCAATAGTAGAAACACTTGGGCCCACTCATCCCATGACATATTTGAAATAACCAACTCAGAAGAGACGACCCCAAGGGAAATCCCTTAGAAGAAACCCCTTGGATATTTATCCAAGATACTAAGTTGTAAAATCATTGAGACTAAAGTCTTGCGACATCATGTTGTCAAGATAAATCCCCTCTGCAGACAGAGGCAATCTCTCTAGCCCTAGAGTGGGTCTAGCAACATGAGATTCTTTATAACATAATATTTCTTAACTAATGCTTACAATGCAAAGAGGAAAGAGACATAAATACCTTTTTCCAATCGTTATCCTTGGATTCGTTGATGGTGACCTTGATCCACGATCCTTGTAGGCATGCTTCCTGCTACTGATGGCGTGAGAATACATGTGGATGATCGGGAGACAATAGAAAATGTGATACAATATATAATAAACATAAACACTAGCTATCTAGTAGATCAAGGAGTACCAGAATATTTTCATAATCATGTAGACAAATATAGAAATAAAACATCAGATTTTATTATTGATAAGTTACAAAAGGAGAGCTTACAACTAGGCCTTGATGTTGGAGGCATCCTTAAGTGAAAATATGAGTCCTTCAACCGACTCAAAAGAAATTCTTCTCACATGCACTTAGGCTTAATCACGATGCAAGCATGCAAAGGGATGAGAGTTCAGACAATTCTGACAATGATCAACCAAGCTCTAAAATTTGGGGAATGAGGGATGTGAATTTATAGTAAGGAGAGGTAGGTTGGGATCCCATGATAGGAGGATAAAGGCCCACTTTATAAGGGATGATCCCCCATGGATGAGATCAAAGCTCCAAAATGAGAGAACTAGAGCTTATAATTTATGTTCAACAACCAACTCGCTGCCCTTGAGCTTCTAGAGGTCGAAGCTTCTCCTCCATTTGAGGAAGTATTTCCAAAAAGGGGATCAATGCAGTTTTCTAATAAATTAGGGCACTAACAGTGATGGGCCAGAATTGGGATAAGGAAATTAGCATGGTCATGACACCAGGAAGGGTGCTGACCCAGGAAACTAGGATTTTGATCAAGTTTCTTTCGTAATCTTTCAAGGAAGTCTTATTTGGATCTTCAAGGGGATATGTTAGCATATTTATTGATGATGGAAAAATTGCACAATATTCAGCATGGGGCATTTTAGGATCAGGGATGGGAAAATGAGCATGGTGAAAAATTATTATGTAATGAATGCCCTTTAAAGCATGAAGGAAAAATAGGGAGTGATGGTTGTAATGCTTTATGAACCAAGGCAAAGAACACATACCACCTTCAGAGAACCTTCCAAATAAAACATTTATAATATATGAAATCTTTGGTATAAATATGCCTAACCACATGATGTTTCACTAGGAATCAGATGACACATGAGCACACGATATGGTCGTAGTCATTCGTCTAAAAGAGATCATAGAAATGGATCTGCAGTATAGATGCATCCATCCATATAGATAGGATCATGTATAAAATCATGAATATTTAATAACTCCACACAGCGCTAACCAATAAATCATATGTGGCCCAGGGTATTCACCGTGATCTCAATCAACCCAATGTATGAATCTAGCCATGTGAATAAATCTGATGGTGTTGAACATGGTAGAAACCACCTGATTACCGACCAATGATGGGAACCTTTAACAGGCACGAGAGAGACCACCAATAATGACGATGGATCTCAAGGTACAACAACACAATCTACATGCGTGAATAGATGTGTTGAAGTCAAACACTTGCAGAATCATTCGATCGAAGGCCAATGATGTGAATTTGTTGTCAAACACGAAGAACTTTCCATTGAGTCATGCAAGCTCCAAGGTATTGAAAGAATTCTCTAAACCACTTTCCCTAATAATGAGCTAAAGTCGACAGGAAGTGATTCATCGAAGGAGGACCATAATGGTTACCACATCATTGACTCAAAAAGGTAGATATCTCAAGATGATAGGAGTGATTCTGGATTGTATCAGAGGAGGTCAGATATGCAAAAGGTGTTTGACAAAAAGGAATTCCCTTGAACATATTGGCGACACGACTTCGGAGTGTGGCAACATTTGACTCAAATAGGATCAAAGGTCATGTTGAAGAAATTGGTAATCAGATAAGAGGCAAATGGATTTCCCAAACCCATGGAGGGAAAGTGACAAATGTAGGATGTCCCCAACTCGACACGAATTGCAGATGAGTGTAATGTTCAAGAGCGAAAAGCTTCCCAAAATACACATAGGATTTTCACTTTCAAGTTTCCCCGTTAGTGCTAATGAGTACCTCTTTATTTTTTATAGCCAGCGTGAAGAGTATATAATATGCTGAGCATGTAAGTTCATTCTTTGAATGAATCCATCCTATTAAGTTTAACGAGCCCTAGGAAAGAGGACCTCGGTCTCGTCATGGTGGAAATTATTTTGTAATTTAATCTTTAACGAGTCCAACGGAGGTAAACTCGATAAATTTTCATGTTTAGGGAGTCTTAAAAGAAACAAAAGAAAACTCCATCATTTCCCTTTTCATAAGTCGTCTCTCGAATTTGAAAAGGTAGAAAACTATGTCCAAGAGAACCTCTTACGATGTTCGATCAAGGTATTCCTTTTTTGTAAATAGAGAACCTCGGCCTAAAAAAGGGGTAAATTTATATTGATATTACGTCAATTCATTCATTTTAATGAGTTAGAAATGACAAGTACTCAGAAATATTTTCATTTTTTTCGAGTTAGAAAAGAGCTGGAAGTTGACTCCAGAAGGGGTTCCTTTTTCTTAAACACCTAACAAGCCTGAAAAAGAGATAAAATTAAACTCATTTGCATCGGAAACGACCATCAATAGTGTGAAATTCTTGTACTAAACATAAAAAAAAAAACATCACGAATATCGAGTAAAAGTATCAAAATATTGGGGAATTTTTTTCAAAAATCTATAAATAGACCGAAAAACAAAATCATTTTCACCGTTCCATTTTTAGAAGAGCATTTTTTCCATTTTACCTCCAAATTTCAAATCAGTGGTGCGGCCGATTCGGGACACCATTCGTTAATCCATCTCCTCCAGGTTAGAGCTCTGAACCTCCTTTTCATTTTCATCATATTCATTTAGCATTTATTTTTCATAATTAGGGATTTTAAGGGAGATATTTCAATGTTTAAAATCTCTTAGGACCAACGTAATTTCAAGCCATCAGGGTCACGTTGTTCGCACTCATCCCGTTAAGGCAGTGCGCCACCAGCGCCGAATCATTTTGGATAGACGAGTTGGCCACATGGAAGATTTTAAAATGAGAAAATATCCCAACTCCACCATTAATTTCCAAAAATGCTTCCATGAATTCTCCTAAAAGACAAATTGGGCATGTTTTGCAGGTGCTTTCAGAGAATATGCTGGTCGAATGGAAAGAACAAGGCCATGAGGTGGAAGACCACCAAGCCTTGTAGGACCAAGATTGCGTCAATGCTTTGTGCAATTGCGAATTGTTGAAATTATTTCAAACATCCAGCTTGAGAGCTCAACTGGAGCTTCTCCAGTACTTGATCAGTATCTAGGATGTGGACCGATAGTTGTTCATCATCAGGGACCAAGAACTTGAGCTAGATGTCATGGAAATCTATTTTATCACCAAATTATCCAGGCGAGGGTAGATAATACAACTCTCTGGGCCTCACCCAGGGGGTGAGAGCATGAGCATACTCATCCAGAGATACTATCTCGGGGCACGGAAGATAGAGAGTGGGAAGGTAGACATATCTTCCATCAGAGTGCTCCCCCTACACACAATACTTCATTGTATCACTAGAGTTGCAGGAGCCCAAGCGTTACATGAGGCAATGAAATAAAAGTTCCAGTATGCGGTGGATTTATTGGCACCAATGATGTTCAACTGGTGCAAGGGGTTGTTGGCTAACATGAAAATCTAGCTAACCAAGTGCAAGACAAGGAGACCGAAACAATTCGGGTACGGGTTAATTCTGGTGACCTTCTTTCTGGAGAGAGTACCCCCGTTCCAGTATCAGTGGTTGGAGATCCATGATACAGCCCTGAGGGATCTGAGGCTGATGCGATGGTGTGACATAATGTCTAAATAGGGAGGAGGGAAACAAATGAATTTCCCCACAACCTTCTTCAGTTGGCTGCGACATCAAATTATCGTAGTTGAGGACTATGCCTATGCTGACATTGACTTCAGAGGAGATCCGTATCTCCCGATCCCACCAGACACATAGAGGACTAACGTAGGTAAAAATTGTTTTTTAATTTTTTTTTACTTTTTAGATGTTTTTTTTATATGTTCTGATACATAAAATTATGATTTTTTTATAGATATGGGTCCATAGAGGCCTCCTGGCATGTCCCCGATTTCACGGCGTGTAGCCCGTCCAGTAGAGGATGCTCCTTATGAGGAGGGAGAAGACATATTAGTTGAGTTTGAGCAGAATCTGGTTGGCCTCATGTGAGGCATTCCAGAGTATCCCACATTTGATGAGATCCCATTGCACTTTCACAAACACACTATCGGAGTTCTGGGCAGACTCCGTCGATTACTCTAGTGAGTAATTCGAGTAGTCACCTGCTACCATGAGCACCATGTGAGCAGATAGCAGTCCTATTGATACATTTTTGTACTGATGTAGGCTTAAAGAGCCATATTTTTAACAGAACACATTTTTTTCAACTTTTGGATGTAACACACTTACAGACCGAATATATGGCTACTTGTGTATCATAATGATGTCTTAATTTACATATTGCGCAAATTTCTATCTAATACATGGTTTTATAATGAATCGGTTAATGTACTGAAATGCCTTCGAATTTGTTGATATGTGATAGAATCAAAATTCCTTTCCAATAATCTAACACATAAATTTATACTCAAAATTTGAGGATTGCGCACAGAGTAATGCCAATTCAATTGTAACACAACGAGCTGTGAGTCCAAATTAACAACCAAATATCTTATCCCAAGATAATGGCATCTGATAATAGTTTGATCACCACACTATACTCGATAATATCGTTAGTTGTCCAACACAAAAAAATTCCTTGTAAATTAATCAACTCACCATCGGAGAAAAGAGTGCCTATGCTACGGAAGACAGGTTTCGTGTGCTACGATAAGCGCCATCAGGAAAACCAACGTAGTGATCTGAAGACATCTGCAAACCAAGTGAAACACAAGGTAATTAGAGGAAACATTTCTGCAAGAAAAAAAATCACACCAAAAATCAACTCAAAGAACACTAATTAATAACACACTAACGCACAAATTTATCACACTTAAGATTAAGCGTAATATTTCTTCAGATAAAGCCTATTTTAGGGCTCAGCCAAAGGATTTACTTCATAATCAGCTAGGTCATAGGCTCTATGTTCCAAAACATGTTGAATAATATAGGGCCCATGCCACATAGGATTGATTTTTCCAACTCCAAACTTATCATGGACTTGGTCATAAAGCAGGACCAAGTCACCTTCAGAGAAAATGCGAGGTGTGACAGATTTGTCATATTGAACCTTAACTCGTTGTTTTTGTGCTTCAAGAACTAAAGTAACAAGCCTTCTTGTCTCGTCGAGATGCTCGAGGTACATCAGGCGTTCCTCTTCTAGCGAAGTACCAAGAAGGAGTTCGATAGGCAGCTTCAGGGAAGGAATCTCACAGTCGATCAAGAGTGTGGCCTTTAGACCGTACACCAATTGGAATGGTGTGAATCTAGTGGCAGTCGTAACGGAGGTTCGGTATGCCCACAGAGAAGAAAAGCATGAGGTGGTAGTCTTGCTTTTGCTTCACAATGGTGTGTTGAAGCATGGTCACCAAGAATTTGTTGACAGCTTCATCTTGGCCATTAGCCTGTGGATAGTATGGGGTGGAGTTATTGTGACGTAACCCCAACTGATCAGAGATCTCTATCATCATATGATTAAAAAAATGAGCACCATGATTAGTAGCAATCACTTTTGGGACACCAAACCGAGCTATGACATGATTCAATAAGAATTGCACCGCAGTGAGCCCTTCATTATCATAAGTAGGCATCGCCTTGGCCCATTTAGTGAAATAGTCAATGGAAACGATGATATAGCCATGCCCCCCCCCCCACCCCCCCACCGAGTGAGGGTTATAGGTTATAAAATTAATGCCACATTTCGCAAAAGGACTGACAGACACAACTGGGTGCAAGGGTGAGGGTGGGGAATGCTCTTTTCAAGAGTAAATATGCAAATCATGGAATTTTCGGACTGCATTGATGTAGTCTTTAAAAATAGGCAGCCAAAAATAACCTACACAAAGGATCTTTTGAGTGGTAGCATAACCAGACATGTGACCACCACAAGCCCTAGAGTGGTATTCATTAAGAGCTTTTTCATCTTCCTTGAGCGTCAAACAATGGCGCAGGACAAATTCAACACCAGTACGATAGAGGGTGTTCCCAACGATTCGATATGGTTGGGACTGGTAGCGAATCCGTCTTCGCTTAGAGTTTGATAGATTTGGCCAATAATTTTGGGTTTAGAGATATATGATGATGTCCCCATAAAATGGATCATGAGTACAAATGAGAAGGAGAGTCTCATCCAAGATAGACTCATCGATAAGAGTGGGATCATCCGTGATAGGAAGATCACAGATCAACTCAGCAAAGACTAGCGATTTATTTGACTTAGCAGCAGTGAATTAAAAGTCAAAATATTATAGGATAATGATCCATTTGGAGTATTTCCCCCCAAGAAACTGATGTGTGAGAATGTAAGTCATGGGGTTGCAATCAGAAATCACCAGGGTTTTGCACAGGAGAATGTAGTGACGTAAACGTTGAACGACATGAAAAAAAACCAATGCAAGTTTCTATACATGAGCATACTGGGTCTCAGTGTCAAAGAAATTATGGCTCAAGTAGTATACTAAATGTTCCTGACCATTGTCATCGTCCTGAACCAGCACCATGCTAATAGTGTTTTCGGCGGTGACCAAATACAAGCAATAATCGCGGTGATAATTGGGAGGATGCAACAATGTAGCTATGATGAGGGCTCGCTTTACTACATCGAAATAGCTCTGAGAAATTTCATCCCAGAAGAACAAGATTCCCTTTTTCAATAAGCGCGTAAAGCCTTTGGCAAGCTCATCATAATTTAGTATGAATAGGTGGAGGAAATTAACTTTCCCCTGCAAAATTTTCAGTTTATTAATGGAGGGAGGAGGAAAGTTGACGATTGCCTCAAATTTTAGAGGATACAAGTGTATGCCTTATTTGGACACCACGAAGCCTAGGAGCCGGTCGCATTCGACGCAGAAGACACACTTATGAGGTTTTAAACTGGTATTATAGTGTTGACAACATAGGAGGTTAGCTCTAAGGTGCTTCGGGTGATCTAGATGTTTCGCGGAATGAGTAGGAAGGTGGTTGAGATATGGCTGAACTACGTGCTTGATGTCATGGAATGCATAAGAAATAACTCGCTGGAAGGTTGCTCCGACATTATTCAGGCCGAAAGGGAGCTTCTTATAGGAGAAAGTCCCCCATGGATAGATAAAAGAAGTTTTCTGTTGATCAGCAGGAGCAATGTTAATTTGGTTGCAGCCAGAGAAATAGTCCATGAAGGAAAATATCTCACTCCCAGCACATTCATCAATGATCTAATCGATAAACGGAGTGGGGTAATTTTCCTTAGGATAAGCTAGATTGATATCAGGGTAATCAACACAAACCCTAATGGTCCCTTTCTTCTTATTGATAGGAACAATATTGGAGACCAAATCTGTCAAGGGTATGGGGTAGATAAAACTAGCTTTAAGATGTTTTCCAACTTCACCCTTTATAGAGGCACTGTTTCTCGGATGCACAGGATGAAGTCATTGGCGAACGGTCTTTGACTCTAGATAGGTGGGAATTTCATGCACCACGATACTTGGATCAATTTCTGGCATTTGTTCATAGGACCACATGAATACATTACGAAACTCTTGAAAAAGTTCCTTATAGATATTGATCTCATCGAGATAACAAGACCCATTGATATGCACATTATCGATAATCCTTGGTTTAACAGAGATTTCGATCAGAATGGTTGGAGTGATCTTTCCCATGTTTCCCTCTGACAACACTTCATGAATCAAACCCAGATTCTGAAGTGGGTCAGTTGGTATCGGCAAAGTATGGGATCATAGACAGGTGGAGATGTTTCCTGGGATTGGGAGAAATGAGGAACGATGATTTCCATCATCCCATGGAGTTTTTTTGAGAGACATGACCTCCACGATACTCTCGTCAGTGGGGAAAGTCTCATTCAAGGGAGCATCAAATTCCTAAGAACCAAACCAGGGAGACTGTGCATAAGTGTCTAGGGACAAAACCAAATGAGTATTGGTCTCAGATGTAGCCTTGGAATTCATGAGGATATCTTCATACATCCTCTCAGCTAGGCTAAGAGGCATAGAGTCACCAAATCTCTCGATTTGGTCGGAATTGTGAACAATCCATAGATCGTGACCAGTTGAAATCATATTGACGAAGGAGACATTCAGAGGTAGAAACGGTCCCATAAGAGACTAGTATTTGAACAAACCAGGTCCAATGTTCTCGTAAGGAGTAAGGACCTTCCCAAAATATGGTGTTGAACCCTTAGTTAAACTAAGAGGGGGGGGGGGGGTGAATCAGTTTAACACATTCATGGAATTTTAAAACTTTCCTTTAAACTTATTTACACCTTCATTTCATTATCAAATTAGGTGGTTGAGGAGGCTCCTACCTCAACCACCTACAACTGGACATATATCAAGCTACAACTTGATATGGAAGCACCAACTTCCTCACTCTACAATAAAATTATATGCTGATTTACTTGGATATCAGCTCTGTTTTTCTACTTCTTCACTGCTATCCTTCCAGCCTTCCTATCTGCTTTAAATCATCTCTGGATCTTCAAAACTTCTCTATCTGCTCCTTCTTCTTCTTCCATTCTCTAACCGTCTATAGATTTCTTATATTCTTCTGCTCTCTTCCATTCTGCAGCTTTCTAACAATCTTCAACTCTCTTCAATTCTGCTGCACACTCTCTCTTTCTCTCTCTCTATTTTCGTTACCCTCTACACATGGATGTTACCTGTTTTATACAAATAACTTCATGGCTATTTTTCATTCTACAGGGAATATGAAGTGAACAAGCACGGTTCTTGCCTTTCACCCACTCATTTCCTCACTCAGCATATTCCGACTGTTACAACAATATATACAATCATTACAATATAAAATTAGAGTTTTTATTTTCCTACGGAGACTTGCCTTTGCATCACATACAATAAAAATAATTAATTCATTTACATTTACAGTTACAACAAATATATTTCACTCAGCCCTTTTAGCTCTTGGCTCACTGTTGCTGTCACTGTCTTTTCGGTTTCTGCAGTTTCATCATATTAGTTATGCCCAAGTGCATTTTTCCTTACTCGACCCAGCTGGCACGTTTTCAATAGTTCCACCAAATCTCGTTTTTCCCGACTTTTCCTCTTCTGCTTGTGCCCACAAGATTCAAAATTTTCTTCAAAAACCGTCGTTACCGCATCAACCATTGTTTTGCATGAGTGTCAGGTCTTATTACTTTCCCGAGTCTTTTCTGCTGCTATATTCTAGCTCTGCTGCATAACTGTTCTGCTTCTTCCATTTCCTGTGTCTTTTGAGCTACGTTCATTCACACTTTGCTTGTAAATGTTCGTTATGTGTATCCACATGCACATCATCCTTTCATCGATTGAACGGTCATCGCACTCCACCTCTTTTAACTTCCCAATCTGAAAGAATTCACACACCAAGTTGCATGTTATTTAATTGTTCCCAACCTATGTAAAATAGGTGGTTTTAGACTGCCACACATCCCCCTCTTAACGCTATTTCATTCATTTCATATTTTACCACTTATCCTCCAAAAGAAGTGTGAAACAACAACTTACTAGCTTTTTAATCCTGCCTTCACTGTTCCGCAAATTTCAAAATATATTCCACGATTTCACGTACAGTCACCTTCTGGTTCTGAGCGTCTCATTCATATTTCCACTTCCGCTCTTCTGTACCATGGTTTCTCTTTTATAATATATCCTTGACACTCGATTCATACATATTTCAAAAGCTGAATTCTTTCACACTTGGCCTTAAACTTTTTCCCTTTGAATAATTGTTTTGAGTTGCATCGCATCCGACCCATTTATCGCACTTCGGCGTTTATGAGTGCTATCTCTTCTGAGCTTTGTGATCTGCGATATGCGATGAACTTCGCATCGCCAATGTGCGATGTTGCGCTGTGCCGCCACGTGTCCCTTCGCATCGCCACATCGCATCGCAACTTTTCATTGCCACTACATTATCGCACTTCGCGCTTTAGCGATTCAACCCAATTCTCAAGTGCTTATTCTCCTGAGCTTGCGATGTTCGATATGTGATCGGGTCCCACTTGATTGCGATATAATCTCTACCGTCTATCTCCTTTAATCTCATCTGTTGATCACTTCGGTCCATGACTGTACTTTTGAGCTTTAGGAAAGCGGGTCCTAGTTCACGGAACTGTGGAGGCATTCCTCGGTACGGAATGGTCATCAGGCATGTGCTACCATAGTGAATGACAACCGTCGATCTGTGGTCAACGCCCGATGGGCGAGTCAACTGCAGAGGCATCCCCTTGGGTTAACCATCGGGCTATTTGTGCCCCCGCGGTACCGTTGATCCCGGATCAATGTTAACCGCACTCATAAGATGTGTACAGGGTCTAACTCATATTCCTCTTCCGCCTTTGCTTCCCATGCTTGCTACCTCCCGGAATGCAGATTCTTTCTGCCTGACACAAGTCCACTTCACCTATTTCGCCTGTTTGTTCAACTACCACTATTCTATTCTGCCTCTTTGCTACACATTGATGCTGCTTTCCTCTTTTCTACATAATGTTACTCCTCTTGAGCTTTTCACTCTGATTTGGGATTATTTCACTTGTTGCACGCCTTTGCTGCTTCTCTACTACCTTCGCTACCTCTGCTGCCTATGCTGCCTCTGCTGCCTTTGCTACCTTTGCTGCACACCTCTGCTGCATGAGGTTTTAACTGCCTTCGCTCCCTTTGCTGCTTTCGCTGCCTCTGCTGCCTTCGTTGCCTCTACTGCACGCCTTTGTCTTCGTTGTCTATGCTACTTCTACGTATCTCTCCTGGACTACCTATGCTTCTTATTGCACTTGCTGCACACGCTGATCTCTCCTGAGCTCCTTTTATTTCTTAACTGCCTCTCTGGTGTTGTTCCTTTGCGCTCCTTTTCCCTTGCTGATGGTCTAATGCTACTCCTTGCCTCTCTTTTATGCTTTCTTACTACATTATTTCCTGATCTACTCCTTTGCCTTATTGCTGGTTCTTCTCTGCTCCTTTGTCTTAGTGATAGTTCAGGTGATGCTCGTTTGTGCTCCTTTTCCATCAATGACAATATTTCCAACAGTCTCCCCCTTTGGCATTGTTGGAAATACTCCAATACTTCCTCCAGGACTTCCTCCCCCTTCTCATTCTGAGAAGTGTCTTGTCTTCCTCTGCTTGCTTTTCAGAAGAGCCTTTCTTCTTCTGCTTGCTTTTTCTCCCCCTTTGACATCAATGGAAAAGGGTTGCACCTTTCCAAATGTACTTTCTATCTTTTCATTTCCTCTCTCTGAGTTGTGTTTAGGCCTTCTTCTTCTTACTTTGTACCATGCTGCTCCAAACTGGTGTACAAGAGTTGTTGGGAGAACACTTTGAGAATCATTGAACTTGTATGTATATACACAGTAAGTTGATATCATCCCAAAGCTTAGAATTCTTGCACTTGTATAAATCTAAAAGTGATGATAAGGACACTTCATAGAACACATTGTACCAGACTTATATAATCAGAGATGCATCATTGGAATAATACTAAAGTACTGAGAATGGTCCATACATCATATAAAGTCTGCTCCAAATATACTTCAGTCCATATTATGATATTCATCTGAGACACATATCTGTATTACACATCTATTCAAATATGACGATGCCAATATATCTTTTATAGCTGTGGTTCACCTTTACTTCCTGTTGGTGGTGATATGAGCTTTTCTGCTGACAGGGATATTACACTTAATAGCTGAAAGGTCCTTGTTACTGATGTGAACAATGAATCAAATCAGAGCTTACAACTTATTGTGAGATTAGAAAATATCTTTCAATCTAAGAGACCAAACGACTTTACTGCTTGTACAATGTACTTTCAAAACAAACCCTTGAGGCTAGATACATTCAATGTTTTGGTCAGTCTCAGTTATCAACTATGCAATTTTATTTATGACATAAGGGGGTATGTTTTTCAATGATCAAACTCTCTTTAATGGTGAAATACCAGCAAATCCTTTCTGTTGAAGTATTCTTTTGATGAATCAATAACAAAATTTTGAGCTTCAACTATAAGATTAACACAACTAGTCCTTCATACTTCTGATACTTTAACTGTTCTATCATGATGATCTTCAGCCAAACATTTTCAAGTTGTTTAATTGAAATCTCAACAAACAGACTTCACACAGTTTTATGAATGATCTTAAGAAAGAGGCCTTGAAGATATATCTGTACTGACTTGAGGAAGGCATGCAGTTATATCTAGAAATAGATACTGCTTCAATGCTCAATATACTACTTCAAGTGTAAACAAGATAATGATCCTTTTTCCCTTTCATTGACCCTTTTATGCTTTAATAATGCAGATAATGCTGGGTATACTACCTTGATTTACTTTTGCCATAATGCTTTGATCCTGAGGACCTGTACCATACCGATGCTCTACTGATAAAACTTGGTATTCTGTTGATAGGTGTTACACCATTTTTTGGTCATCTAACCCATTATCGTTAGATGGACCCAGGTACACCATGTAAGACCAATTTTACCCTAAGTAAAATTGATTTCACTATGTAAAATAACTTAATAAACCACATTTATTAGGTTGTTTATGGTCTAAACAGGAAACCCCAAAAGGAAATATTAAACAAACTTATTTTGTTTGATTTTCCTCATGGAATAATTAATTAAACCATAATTTAATTATTATTCCTAGTCATGTTTAACCCAAAACAAAGAAATTAATTAGATAAACCTTTATTTATCTTATTATTTCTAGGAATAATTATTTAAATCTTATTTAGATAATATTCCTTGTTAAATATGACCAAATCACCCACAAATAATTAAATAAATCATTATTTATTTGATTATCCTCCAACCACTTCCTTAAAAAGATAAATAAATCATTTATTTATTTATTATTGACAAATAAAGGGATTTGACCCAAGTCAAATACTTTTTCCCTCTAACAAATATAATAAAATATTCCATAAAAGGTGGATCTAGATTTGGTTAACATTATTTTAATCATGCACCAAGATCTAGAATGACCCAATATTTTGTTATAAATAGGAGGGATTTTCCTACCATTCTTCACCTTTTGTTGCCTATTAGATCACTCTGGATCTATACACTTGGTCACATTTTTCTACATTATTTGCTGTGTGAGCTCCCTTTGAGTTCTATCTTTTTCTGGGTTTTCTACACCAACAAGAGAGAGAGATTCTAGATCTGAAGTGCCGAGGACTTCCAAGAACCCATCCCATTGAGGAGAATTGGATACGCCTTCTTGTTTTCCTCCCAGGTGCCCTTAATACAAAAATTCTTTCAAAAATTGTTCTTGTCTTGTCTATTGGATATATGGAGCAAACCCTTCTTTTTACTGCTTAATGTCTTTCTATGCGTAGATCTGGTTTTTTGCAGCTCCTGTCTTGATCAACTAACTGCAGATCTGAAGATATTGGCAGCCACTTTTGATGTTAGGGCTATTACTTTCGTACACTTCGACAAAGGATTCATACTAACAAATGGCGACTCCACACGGGTTTTCAATTACGACCGCTGTCGTTTTTCATATTCCCGCATATCCAGCTACTTCAAACCCTAGGGTTTTTCTTCAGCTTTTTATTTTTCCTATTTTTATGGTGTCTTTCACCTTTAAAACTCTCTAAAACCCTCAAAACATTAAAATTTTTAACTTCCGTGTGTTTCTGGCCCTATTGCACAGGTGACAGACATCAGCCGCAGCTGAGATGACATTTTTTTTTTTTCTGAAATCTGCTGCCGAGAGTGCCGGAAGTGCAGGTTGCACTTTTTCGCCCAAAAACTGTGTTCTGGAGCTTTAGGTCACAGAAAACAGCCCAAAAACTGTGACCTCAGCGAAAAACAGGTCAAAACTGCGACTTGGACTTTTTTTTGGAATTTTTCTGAAATTTTTCTGGGTTTTTCTGAAGCTTCTGTCAGGGTTTTCCAGCCTCTGTCTCCACCCGTTTAGACCTATTCTTGCTCTGTTTTACTCAAATAAGTGGGAATATAGCCCCCTAGGGCTTCAGTACCCTCCACTTTTTGTGGAAGAGTTTTAGCTGCTGTAAGTGTCTAATTTTTCAGAGTTTTCAGCCATCCCTTTTTCAGATCGGATACCTCCTTTTCCGATCCCTTTTAAGCAGATCTTCTCCCTTTCAAATCACCTCCTAATGTTTTTTTTGGATCTACCTTTAGGGCCTCCTCCTTGTCCCTTCTGCGTTTTGCTGATTTCCCCCCTTTTTCCAGCCACCTTGCCTCTGCCTCTTGGTTGTGATTCTGCACCTCTTTTCAGCAAGTTTCTCCTTCAGATCCCTGTCCCTTCTAACCCTAGATATATTGGCCTCTTTATAGTGTGTTTTGACTAGATTTTTTCCCTCTGTTAGACTAGTTTTGAGAGACCCGCCCTTTTGGGTTAGATTGATGCATTGTTAGCTGTTAATTTTCTGTTATTGCAGCATTATATACTGTTATCTGCAGATTTATTTTCAGTTACGCAGCACACTTTTTCTCTTACTCTCAAAACGAAAAGGGTTTAAAAATTAAAATTACCGCACGCCACACACTCACCCTAAGCGAAGAAGAGCCTAGTTTACACCGCCAGGAAAAGAATTTAAAATCAATTGACACTGCACCTATCTGCCCTTGTTTCGACATTGTACTCTCTTGATTCTGCACCTCCCTACCCTTGTTGGTCGTTCTTCTTCCCCTCATGCCGTGTTTGTGTTGTCACCATTGCGCCCCAAAGCACACATCCCGGAGACTTCTTGGCCTTCACCCTCAGTTTCCGGTCGGTCGACCTACTCCTTCCTGCCATCGTTGAATTAGTCCTCCTCCGAGTCCACACTTCGACTCCTCTTCTGATTCACTGGGTTCTCCTTTTACTTTCGGTTCTCCCCCTGTCACCTTCATTATGTCTGGTCTAGGGCCTAATGCTAGTGGTAATCCCGGCCCTAATGCCGGGACTGCTACTATCGGAACCACCATAGGAACTCCCTCGGCTGCGCCCTTGCTCCCCTTCATGGTAGGCCTCAGCCTTCCTGATTTGGACCGGTTGACAAATGACCCTATACACCATGACGCTAGTTGGCCCGCTATGCCGACAAATCTCCCTTCTGACATCCCAAAGTTTGAAGGCCTTGCTAGATAAGATCCTTCAAATCATGTCCGATTGTCAAACCAGGAGGTAACTCCTCAAAATCAGAATGTGTATTAGCTGAAGAATGTACATGCTTTTATAGATGGGAGGTGAGGCTATTGGGATTCATCTCCCAATGACTCTTGGCCTTCCTTATTTCCTAATATTAAATAATATACAAAAATACATATGCACACCCATCCATAGGATTAGGTGTCAACATTCCCCCCTTTAATCCGAAGGGATGTTGGTGAGTCCAAGCATCGATCTAAAATTTTCAACTTTTCTCTTCCAAATGCTTTGGTGAAGATGTCAGCAGTTTGCTCATTTGTGGAACAATGATGTAGATGGATGGTTTTGGCCTGAACATGATGTCGAATTAGATGGTACTTTGTATTGATGTGCTTTGTTCGATCATGGAACTTTGGGTTCTTTGCCAACTTTATTGCAGAAGTGTTGTCGATCATGAGTGGAGTGGAATACATTTGTTTCATCTGCAAATCTTCCAGGATTTTCCGGAGCCACACAATTTATTTTGTTTCTTCATCTGCTG
>CM076574.1:1342007035-1342202035 GCA_034641835.2 Pinus albicaulis
GCATGCTGCTTGTACCAAATACCAATTGATACTACTTTGATAAACCATGCAAAGATTTCACTTCAGCTCGCACATGAACCCATAGTTAAGACAACCTTCATAGTTTCTACTATTGAGCTTTCCACTGTTCACACCAACAATCATCAATATATTGAATTTGATCTTGGCACCATTAACCAATTTTATTATTCTGTCATTCTGTTCAAAGGAATGTCATTGCATGTTCCTTTCTAGGACTGCTCCAGAATCATTTATGCTTTATATTCAATTCAACTGTTCTAACATAATGATCTTCGGGAAGACATCTTCAATTTCTATACTAGGAATCTTCATGGGCATATCACTCAGAGATTTATCACTCACTTAACTGCATTCCTCCAAGGGGAATTTTTATAGATGAATGATGTAATGATATAATGATGATAGGAGCTTCTCTTACTCATCCTTAATGTGATTCATTGTTAATTCTAGCAGTATGATGCACAATATGATCATCCTTTATGGGTCTTTCTAGTTCTGTAGCTTGAAACATAACTTTTGTGATTTTAACCATTCATCACTTAATGTGCTGATGTATTCTTAGCTTACATGTTCATGGTGGATGTTCCCTCTACCATCATGGCTGCTTGTTGCCTTCTCTCCTTCCATCAACCTGTTGGCTATTGTGTGCTTCAGGTATTCTTCTTCCTCTATAGATCTATGTTAGAGAAATTGTCCTTTCTCTTCCTAATCTTATAGCTGTTCTCATCCAAGGAGCTCTTCTTAGACTATTTTCATGGGGACTATTTATGGACTACTCTCCCCCTGGGATGTTTCTTCTTAGAGTAGCTTCCCCTGAGACTGTGATGGATTCATTATGTTATTGAGTTAACAGGCTCCCCCTTTCTCTTTTCCTTCCAAACTCTATTAGGGTTCTTCATAATGTCTGCACTTCTTTTTGATTCACAGTTTTGTCAGATTGGATTGGATTCCATCATCTGTCTAGAGTTCTTTAATGTATATGGTAGTTTACAGTCTTTTTCTTTGTGACCAAGCTTGAGGCATACATAACATCTTATTTTACCACGGTACATATGAGGTGATGTATAATATTTTGTTCCCCTTTTTTAACACAATTTACATTCAACATATTTATGTCCAAATTCATTGCATGAAAAACAGTAGCCATGGAATCTATTAGTGTACCTGGTGAAAGGTTGTCCTCTCCATTTGTTTGCTTGAGGTAGTCTTTTCATTTTTTGCATCCTTTGCTGGTTGGAATGGATTTTCTTTGTCTTACAATATGCTGCAGTATGTCCCAGTTTGTGACAGGAAAAACAAGTGACATTTATCATAGGAGGAAAAAATCTCCTTTAAGGACTTCCGAACTTGTTAAATTGATCTTCAGGAACATTTGAACTTTTTGCAACTACTTGCTTCTTCCTCTCATTCTTTGTCTCTTGATGTTGCTACTTGTTTCTGTTTGTTTCATCACACATCAAGTTCTTGCTCGCTTCTGCTTCTGTGGTTCATTTTTGAGCTGCTTCATCATTCCTTTCAATGTCTTCCTTCTCCGAGGTCTCCATGGAGGCAATCTCATCTCCAAGCTTCTTACACCCCATACTCCTCTCTTCTGGCAGTCTTCTAGCTGCAATAATCTCAGATTGCTGAGAGTTAATTTTTTCTTTTACAGCTTTTACAAAAATGATATTCTTTTTCTCTTCTACCTTGGACTTACTAGTTTCTCCTTCATATCCTATCCCAACCTTTATGAGAGGAGACCTTTGAGCATTTAGAATCTTGTCCAACTGTTTAGAGCTTGTCATTTGAGGAGTATTCATTAATAATTCTCTTTGGGCTTTTTCTAATTTCTTTCTCAGGCACACTACTTCTTCTTCCAATTTCTCTTGCTTCTGAATTTTATCCTTTATTTGCTTTAGTAGAGTGTCTTCTACTTTCCTTACTTCTTCAAGTTGTGTCTTCAGGCCAACAATTTCTTTCTTATCTTCATATTCTTTTTCATCACATATTTGCAACAATTTCTTCAGGTCTTTGTTTTCATTCTTCAATCTTCGTATTTCAGTCAAGGAAATGTCAAGTTTGCTTTGTTCTTTCACTATAATTTCTTCATGGAACTTACTTCCATTCACACTAGAAGGTACCTCATTTGATTGAACATTTTCCTTTTGACATGAATTTTTCTTCTTCTTGATTATATTCTCCTTCTTGAAAATGCAACCCCTAGTGTATACTTCATGCATGAAATGCAATCTATCCCAGATTTCTTTTGCAGAGGTTAGATCCATAATTAAATCAAGATCCTTGTCATGAAGACTATTATATATCGCACATTTTGCCTTGGAATTCCACTGTTGTTCTTGCAAAGAGGTAGTGTCTGTGCAATAACCATCACATACAAGCTTCCATACCTCACGTTCATAAGCCATTAAATCTGTTTTAACCTTATATCTCCATTCAGGAAATTTTGTTGTATTTAGCACGAGTACATTTTGATAGTCCATGACTCAACCAGATCTCCTTCAAGCTATAAGGCTTACACCAAAGGAACCTGCTCTGATACCAATTGTTGAACCCTTAGTTAAACTGAGAGTGGGGGGGGGGGTGAATCAGTTTAACACATTCATGGACTTTTAAAACTTTCCTTTAAACTTATTTACACCTTCATTTCATGATCAACTTATTATATAACAAAACATCAATATTAATATGTGAGCAACAAGTATTAAGCAGATTAAATACAGAACATCAACACATAATCATCATGCATATGGACAACAATTATAAGTGGAAACCCATAAGGGAGAAAAAAACATCTTATTATTGTTGTGATGCAAAGGAGAACTCCAACTCCCTCTCACAACTGATTTTCTGTAGGTTCCAACCTACAGGATGCTACTACCTCAAATTCTGCATGCTACAACGTGCAAGGAAGCTCCAACTCCCACCTGTTTTCTATAGGCTACAACCCACATGAGGCTCCTACCTCAACCAGCTACAACTAGACATCTATCAAGCTACAACTTGAAATGGAAGTGCCAACTCCCATGTATTTTCTGTAGGCTACAACCCACAGGAGGCTCCTACCTCAACCAACTACAACTGGACATCTATCAAGCTACAACTTGATATGGAAACACCAACTTCCTCACTCTAAAATAAAATTATATGCCGATTTACCTGGATATCATCTCTGTTTTTCTACTTCTTCACTGCTGTCCTTCCAGCCTTCCTATCTACTTTAAATCATCACTGGATCTTCACAACTTCTCTATCTACTCCTTCTTCTTCTTCCATTCTCTAAACGTCTGTAGCTTTCTTATATTCTTCCGCTCTCTTCCATTCTGCAGCTTTCTAACAATCTTCAACTCTCTTCAATTCTGTTGCACACTCTCTCTTTCTCTCTCTCTATTTTCGTTACCTTCTATACATGGATATTACCTGTTTTATACAAATAACTTCATGGCTGTTTTCATTCTATAGGGAATATGAAGTGAACAGGCACGGTTCTTGCCTTTCACCCACTCATTTCCTCACTCAGAATATTTCGACTGTTACAACAATATATACAATCATTACAGTATCAAATTGGAGTTTTTCTTTTCCTACGGAGACTTGCCTTTGCATCACATACAATAAAATAATTAATTAATTTACATTTACAGTTACAACAAATATATTTCACTCAGCCCTTTCAGCTCTTAGCTCACCGTTGTTGTCACTATCTTTTCAGTTCCTGCAGTTTCATCATATCAGTTCTACCCAAGCGCATTTTTCCTTACTTGACCCAGCTGGCACGTTTTCAACAGTGCCACCGAATCTCCTTTTGCCCGACTCTGCCTCTTCTGCTTGTGCTCACAACATTCAAATTTTTCTTCAAAAACCGTCGTTACCGCATCAACCGTTGTTTTGAATGAGTGTTAGGTCTTATTACTTTCCTGAGTCTTTTCTGCTGCTATATTCTAGCTCTGCTGCATAACAGTTTTGCTTCTTCTGTTTCCTGTGTCTTTTGAGCTCCGTTAACTCACACTTTTCTTGTAAATTTTCGTTATGCATATCCACATGCACATCAACCTTTCATCGATTGAACGGTCATCACACTCCACCCCTTTTAACTTCCCAATCTGACGGAATTCGCACACCAAGTTGCATGTCATTTAATTGTTCCCAACCTACATGAAATATGTGGTTTTAGACTGCCACGCATCCCCCTCTTAACGCTATCACGTTTGTTTCACCTTGTACCACTTATCCTCCAAAAGTGGTGCGAAACAACAACTTACCAACTTTCTAATCTTGCCTTCACTATTCTGCGGATTTCAAAATATATTCCATGGTTTCACATACAGTCACCTTCTGGTTCTGAGCGTCTCATTCATATTTCCACTTCTGCTCCTCTGCACCATGGTTTCTCTTTTATAATATATCCTTGACACCCAATTCATACATACTCCAAAATTTAAATTCTTTCACACTTGGCCTTAAAATGTTTCCCTTTGAATAATTGTTCTTAGTTGAATCGCATCCGGCCCATTTATTGCACATCGGCGTTTATGAGTGCTATCTCTTCTGAGCTTTGCGATCTACGATATGCGATGAACTTTGCATCGCTGATGTGTGATATTGCACTGTGCCACCACGTGTCCCTTCGCATCACCACATCACATCACAACTTTGCATCGCCACTTCATTATCGCACTTCGCACTTCGGCGATTCAACCCAATTCTGAAGCGCTTATTCTCCTGAGCTTGCAATGTCCAATATGTGATTGGGTCTCACTTGATTGCGATATAATCTCTGCTGTCTATCTCCTTTAATATCATCCGTTGATCACTTCGGTCCATGACTGTACTTTTGGGCTTTAGGAAAGCGGGTCCTAGTTCATGGCACTGTGGAGGCATTCCTCGGCACGAAATGGTCATCAGGCATGTGCTACTGTAGTGAATGACAATTTTCAATCTGTGGTCAATGCCCGATGGGTGGGTCAACTGTAGAGGCACCCCCTTGGGTTAACCATCGGGCTGTTTGTGCCCCTGCGATACCGTTGATCCCAGATCAATGTTAACCGTGCTCATAAGATGTGTATGGGGTCTAACTCATATTCCTCTTCCTCCTTTTCTGCCCATGCTTGCTACCTCCTGGAATGCAGATTCTTTCTGCCCGACACGAGTCCACTTCATCTGTTTCGCCTATTTTTTCAACTGCCGCTGTTCTATTCTGCCTCTTTGCTGCACATTGATGCTGCTTTCCTCTTTTTTGCATAATGTTACTCCTCTTGAGCTTTTCACTCTAATTTGGGATTATTTCGCTTGCTGCATGCCTTTGCTGCTTCTCTGCTACCTTCGCTGCCTCTGCTGCCTATGCTGCCTATGCTACCTCTGCTGCCTTCGTTGCCTATGTTGCATGAGGTTTTAACTGCCTTCGCTCCTCCATTACTGCCGCTACCTCTACCGCTTCATCGCCTCGTCGTACGCCTTTTGCTCTCTCCTTTGTCTATGTTGCTTTCCGCATATCCTCTGAATGCCTATGCTTCTTTATTTCACTTTCGTCGCACACGCCGATCCGTCATTCCGAGCTCCGTTTCTTTCTTAACTACCTCTCTGCACGCTCCGCTTCTTTGCCTTGTTGCTTAGCCGCATTCACACTGTGCTTGCCAATGTTCTGGTGTTGTTCCTTTGTGCTCCTTTTCCCTTGCTGATGGTCTAATGCTGCTCCTTGCCTCTCTTTTATGATTTCTTACTGCATTATTGCCTTATCTTCTCCTTTGCCTTATTGTTGGTTCTTCTCTGCTCCTTTGTCTTAGTGATAGTTTAGGTGCTGCTCCTTTGTGCTCCTTTGCCATCAATGACAATATTTCCAACATATGGAATGTTTCCCACTGAAGCCTCGGAGGGGAAGAAATCTAATTGATCCATAGTCACTATCTTCCCTTTATGAGGGAAATAGAAGAGACGAAAGAGGGTGGAGACCGAAAAAACCATAGCATTTGTACAACTACATCCAAGAAGGAGATTATAGCTCAAGTTGGCGTCTACCACCTCAAATTCCATGTTCACTATTTTCCCCTCCAACAAGATGGGCAATGCCTTGAGAATGTCGTACGACCGAGAACCTTGACCATCAAAAGCTTCTAAATTATTCAGGGAATGACTTAATGGGGAAGAGCCAATGTCTTTCCAACATGTGATGGACATCATGTAGGTTGAAGTGCCTTCATCAACGATAGTCCGATTAATAGTCTTTCCCATAATGGTAACTTGAATTAGAAAATCTACCTGAGATGGGAGGCGAGAACCAAAATTATCGAGATAAAAAATAATAAGTTTAGAATCTGAAGGATCAATCCCCCTAACGGAAGTGAGTAGTGTCTTCTGTTGTGATGAACATGACTAAAGGAAATCCAAAGCCGACATCGCCGAAGGTGTCTAAGCCAAATCTTCCACAATATTATAGTTTTGTGCTACTATCGCATTCGGATTGTAAGACGATTTTCGAAGAACACCTTTTGGGGGTGGTCAGATGATGGAGTCACTACTCAGTCTCTTGACCTGGAAAGGACCAGAGGTAGGAGGTGTGGAAGAGGAAGAGTGATATGAGACTTTTGATTCCACAGGAGCCTTTGATGGGTTTGGATAAGCTTTCGTTCTCGTGGTGATCGCAATGGATTGCGTTCTAGCCATGAACACGTGAGAGCTACCAGATGATTGAGCCTGGTCTACTATTTTCATCTGCTGGGAAGAGAACGGTTTTTTTAAAACTGCCAAAGTCCCAGGTGCACCCTTCGGGAGATGGGAAACATTAGCACGTTGAGGACAATCCTTGGTGTAATGATTGTCATCACATATTATAAAAGGATATTTGGGCTTACATGATGAAGAATCACCAACAAAAGACTTCTTTGAATGCTATTTAGGGTTCTCATATTTAGACTTGCCTTTACCCATTTTCTTACCTTTCGAAAATTTGTCTGCCATAGTAGACTGAAAAAAATTTACCTCTGAGGTTTTACCAGGATTCTTCTGATTCTAAGAAGGAGGGGGTGCATCAAAAAAAATGGATTTGGACTTCAAAGAAGCCTTAGGTGCACTACTATCAGTATGAGCCACTATCAAAATAACACCATCCACCGAAGGCGTAACAGGAGACTGAGATGATGAAGGATTAGTCGAAGGATGCGACACATAAGGTAATAACTCATATAGAGTCCCAGTCTAGGAATAAACCAATTCAAGGTCTTGAGCTTTAGTAATGACCTAATTTTCTATGACACACCTTCCCATTGTAAGGTATTTTGCAATTTTGGGAATGAATGATTTTGTGAACCATTTGGTCAACAACTGATAAGGGATCTCAAATTTGATAAGGTGATGGAGATGTCACCACTCATGGATGTGATCCGAGATATGTGTAGTAGTTGACTGCTTCAACAAAGTGAGAAAATTGGTGTTGGTTTCATACCAGACAGGCAGCTGGAAGTGACTGAGGAAAGCCATAGCCAAGGAATTGAAATCGAAGAAAATTCCTCGAGGGTGCTCAATGTACCATTTAGCTGCAGCACCGGTCAAAGTGCACTGGAAAAGAAGAAGACGAATGTAATCATCCACCCAAGAATTAGAGGAGCACCAAAAATAGTATGTCATAACATGGGTTTGGGGGTCTTCCCCAGATTTGCCTTTGAACTTCGGACAATATCCTAGAATCTTAGTTGGAATTGGCGGCCAATGCAACTGATGCTGGATGAGACCATTTGTGAGATTTGACACATTCGAAAATTCCAACATAGCAAAGAATAGTAAAGGAGGGTGATGAGGTGAGAAAGGTCGGGGGTTACAACCATATTGATAAGTATTCTGCCCCCAATAGGGAGGATTTTGACCTGGATTTGCATATTTCCCCCATGGCTTGTAAGGACCTTGCTGGAAATATTTCGGATAGGGACCTGACTGGGGTTGTTGATATGGCCCATGCAAAAACTGAGGTTATGGAGCTTGCTCGACATGGGGTCCAGGATAAGGTCCCTACTAAACATAAGGTCTAGTTTGTGGCCCTTGTTGAAAGTAGGTCCAGCCTGCGGTCCCTACTGAACATGAGGTCCAACTTGTGGTCCCTACTGAACACGAGGTCCAACCTGTGGTCCTTGTTGAACATAGGGTCCAGCCTAAGGTCATGGCTGAGCCTACTGGTACTGAGGAGTTTTCTGCTTTGAAGCAGCAGGTTGAGGGCCAGTTTGGGGTTGCTGGTATTGACCTTGAGGAAAAGGTTGGTACTGAGTACCAGACTGATGAGGGAAAGGACCAGATTGACCCAGAAGGAGATTCAGACCAGCTTGGGTGTAAGAACCAAACTGTGGATTAGTCACAACAGTACTAACCAAAGGCTGGGGTTGTTGGACGTAGTGTTGATGTTGTATGTTCGACCTTTGAATATAAGGAATGTTAGGTTGCTAACCATATGGATATACTGTGTTCGGTTGCGGAAAAGGCTGTTCAACCTAGGAATATTGAACATGAGGCTGGCTTGCCCTAGGAGTAGATCCAGAACTGGACTGCCCCCCACCCAAAAGGGGAGGTACATAGACAAGATTAGACTACCCCCAAGAACACACGAAACCATGGATTCCCATTCAAAGGTGACACTATAGTAATCATAGATAGAGAAAATGGGATAGAGGATCTAAACGACACAGTCATTTGACTAATGGTGACCGTGAGTTGAAAAAAGGTTGAGACACCGTAGCCACATTTGAAACAAATGGGCCAAAATATGGAGGAATACCCATTGACCAAACGTGATCTAGGAATAAGGGTGTACCACTGGAAGCTCTAGAAATGAGGTTTCCCAAAGAGGTATAACTGTGCGGAAGCATAGACGTAAGCTCCAGAAATGAGGTTTCCCAAAGATGTATAACCGTGCGGGAGCATAGACGCAACATAAATAGATAGTATTTCGGTTCTACTACCCGAATCGTGAGGTGTGGATCCGAACAATTCTCCATTGGAGGGAAAAACTAACGAAGAGGCTTATAGGATATACGAGCCAGAGGTTTCTTGGAGGGTGCTTTGAGGAGCACTCACGAATGAAACATCATCAACATTTGATGCCATTTCATCAGGAAAGAACCGATGGACGGTAAAGCGAGATGCTACCGAAGAAGCTTGAAAATGGATTTTGGGCTGATCAAGAGCAATTTAAGGTTGCTTAGGAGAGACTACAATAAGATAAAAGAGTGGATTCAAAGGAAAGACTGAGAACTGTGCAGCTTTTTCGGGGCTTTCCAGCTCATATTCCTTCGACGTAGTCTAAGGAGAATCGTCAGGAGGTGCTCGAGATGATATGGGTTGAACGCTAATGACAATTCCAAGCTCTTCACCTTGTGCTTCGAGGGGTCCGATCGAAAAAAGAGGGTCATCAGGAGGAGGCTGCTAAGATCTGTTAGAGGAGGGAGTGGGTGAATTTGATGATTCAGCCATGATGACCTTCGAGAAGGAGATAAAAAAGGAAAGAGTTGAAAAAATCACAACTTACCAAGCAATAAAAGTTGGATAACTTCACGCGTGGGATTTTTTCGTGGGCAGTTACTCTTAGAATTAACAAAAATAAATAAATAAAAAGGGATTTTCTAGGAATAAAGGTTTACCAAGTATCCGTGAACTGCAATATAGACCTTGGTGATCAAATTAAAGAGAAATGGCCAAGGAATTAACTTACGATAGTCAGTCTCCTCGAATGTTGTGTTCGTTGTATCACGTCTACAAGGCGGGCGACTCTGTTACCTATGGCAGGCTTGCAAACTAGTGGTCTCTCCCCAAATATACGCGATGGTATGTGGGAGTCCAGTCCATAGTAGTGTTGTCTAATGAATAGCCATTGGATGAGAGCACCCCAAATATACTTATCATACATCAATATACTTCCATACGTGGGATGGGATATCACCCCCGGGTTGTAACGTAGACCATTAGTGACAAGTGCTACGCTTAACGACATCGGAACATGTCTCTAGCCTAGACCACTAAATTTTCTCGGTAATTCCAATGCTCCTTAAGGTAAATTGGGTTCATTTTAAGTTGATCTTGATTAAAGTTTCAGTTTCAAGGCTCAAAATGAATGTCACCTAATTCCTTATAATGTAGACTAAATGCAAGAAATAATATTTCAATTTTGATGAATTCTAAACTACTCAGGGAAGAGTGAGAAACAAGAATGCACTCAGTGAAGCAATGATAATGCCCCCAAACTAGTTCATAGTTACGAAAATGCAATTTTCAAATTGAATTCACTTTCCCAACCAATGCAACTTATTGAAAAGGAAAATTATTTTCCTTTCACTAAGATGCAAGAATTTTTATTTTTGGTTTTCACTTTGAAATGTAATCAAAATAAAAACAAATGAATGAAGGAATAAATGCAAAATCCCTTTACTTTTCTTTCAATCGAGCCAAACAAAAATCAATTTAAAGAATGCATGAATGAAATTATTTTCACTCTTCTTAAAACAACAAAAATAACCTAAATAAAAAACGAAAAAGAAAATCACTTCCAATTTCTTTTGAATTTAGAGAAAACACTCTCTTCTACACTTGTGTGCCAAAAAAACTGTAATCTTGTGCTTGACACTGAACCGAAGGGAAACAATCAGAAATTCAAAGATGAGAAAAGCATACACCAACTCTCTTCGAAACAAGACAAGAAAAATGTGACAAAGAGTGTTTGAAATGGAAAAAGGTTCCCAAGCTTACAATAACTCAAAGAGGCGAAACAAACTCGCTCAGAGGATATAGGTAAGTCAAACACATAGCAAGGAGATCGCTGAGATCTCACAGACTCCTTCAAGGGACAAGACACACTGGATAATTAGAAGGGAAACTCAATTTTTCCCTAGGATGAGATCAACGTTTCTGTACTGAGAAGAAGGGTGTTGAAAGGCCAATCAACGTAGCTGTACTATATAGAACAACGCTACTATGAGGATAGATAATGCGCTAGTCGCTAAAAATAAGGAAAAAAAGTGTCTCACAGACACACTTGACCTGACACAAAGAAGTGAAAAACAAACTTTACACAAGATGACAGAGCTCAGTTCGGGGAAGGAGGACTTAAAAGGATAAATCTCCCCAACGGAGTCGCAAGTTCTATTGTCAAGATAAATCCCCTCTATGGACAAAGGCGATCTCTCTAGCCCTAGAGTGGCTCTAGCAACACAATATTCTTTCTAACATAAGATTTCTTAAATAATGCTTACAATGCAAAGAGGAAAGATACATAAATAGCTTTTTCCAATCGCTATCCTTGGATATGTTGATGGTGACCTCGATCCATGATCCTTGTAGGCCCTCTTCCTGCTACTGATGGCATGTAAATACCTTTGGATGATCGAGAGACAACAACAAACATGATACAATATATAATAAAGATAAACACTATCTATCTAGCGGATCAAGGATTACCAGAATATTTGCATAATCATGTAGAAAAATATAGAAAACAAACATTATATGTTATTATTGATAAATTAAAAAAGGAGAGCTTATAACTAGGCCTTGATGTTGGAGGCATCCTTATGTGAAAATTTGAGTCCTTCACCCAGCTCAAAAGAATTCCTTCTCCCATGCACTTAGGATTAATCACGATGCAAGCATGCAAATAGATGGGAGTTCAAATGAATTTGAAAATGATAAACAAAGCTATAAACTTGGGGGAATGAGGGATGCAAATTTATATCAAGGAGAAGTAGCTTGGGAGCCCCTGAAAGGAGGAGGAAGTCCCACTTTTTAAGGGATGATCCCCCATGGATGAGATCAAAGCTAAAAAATGAGAGAGCTTGACCTTATCAGTTTTTTTCAACAACCAACTCGCCGCCTTTGAGCTTCTGGAGGTTGAAGCTTCTCCTCCATTTGAGGAAGCACTACCAGAAAGTGGATTAGCATAGTTTTAAAATAAATTAGGGCATTGACAGGACTGGGCCATAATTGGGATAAGTACACCAACACGGTCATGACACCAGAAAGGTAGCTGACCTAGGAAACTAGGATTTTGACCAAGTTTCTTCAGTAATATTTCAAGGAATTATTATTTGGATCTTCAAGGGGATATGTTAGCATATTTCTTGATGATGGAAACATTGCATAGGATTCTTCACGGGGCATTTCAGGATCAGGAACGTGAAAATGTGTATGTTGACAAATTACTGTGTAACACGTCACTCTAAAGATCACCATATCTGGAGAAACTCTTATCTCAGAGTAAAATCGTATCTTGGAGTAAACTCCTCTATCAGAGGAAACTCATCTCATAGGAAAATTATCTCAGACATTTCTTCGAGAGACTATGCTCCAATTCACCAAGACCAATATTTTGTTGGAAATTAAAAAAAGAAGCATTCATTAAGAAATGAGATCATTCTTTGTTCCAGATGCTTGACAAGTTAAGGTGCGGAGATGGAATTTGGAGCACAAAATTTGATAAGAACGTTTACCATCTTGTAACGGACACTCAGAGGTTATATCTTGGCCAAAATAATCTCAAAATTTTGGGAGGAGTGGCACTGCAAGAACTTGTGAGATCTGAGATTCCAATATTTTGAGATCTTAGTCACGAGGAAAGGGTTGTATTAGTTGGTGTCTCAAAAATAGTGAGGGATAATAATAATGGGGTTGCACCTATTATAAGTTCTATCTTGTGTTCGAAGAGACTTATCCTATGTATCGTCCATGATGGTTCTGTGAAAACTTTGGCTTGACACCATGACTTGTACCATTTCCCTTATGGTTTCTGTAAGGTTCCTTCGGTGTTATCCTTCTTGAGGTTTGAAATAATAACATAGGGCTTAATCACCAAAATAGGATAGGGACTTTCCCATTTTCATGTTAAGAAAAACAAATTTATTATAATGAATTTAAGGATGAGTACCAAATATATGTAAATAACTCCCCACACATGAATTATTAACATTATATAAACACCATTAAGCACAATATTGAAAGAAACATCAACCAATTATGTAAACAAACAAAAAATAGATCATGCCTCATACATCGATGGCATCAATTTGACTCAATAAACATAGAAAAATTTCATTGATACACATGAACATAAGAAAATACTTATCTCAAAATATAACTAGGAAACTGAGTCTAGGAAAAAAAATACCCCCCTGACCATAGGAAACCACAACTAGTTCAAACTTGCAGTTGTCACCCCTGATCTAGATTCCAGAGGCCGAGGTGGTTTTTTATCAAGGGATCAAACTCCAACTTCTAGTTGAAACAGAGACTCCATAGTTTCTCCCACCTCCACCCACCAACTATTTAGTAGTCAAAAAAAGCATAGGGAGTCTAGAGGCCTATTTCCTCCACCCTTCAAATGTTGAACAACTAGTAAATTTTAGGGAATTTAGAGATTTATTCTCCACCATAAAATTTCAAGGGAGTCCAAAGATATAGATATCCACCCTTCAAACTAAAACACAGCGGTTCCACCCATCTTTGAGACTCCATAACCCAATGTAAAAAAGACATAGCAATAAGGCCTTCATAAATCCTCCTTCCATGAATCCAAGGGACAATCCTTCACTCCAACAATCAAGAGGTTCTAAAGAAAACGCATCTCCACCCTTTTCGCTAATAAGGGGTTGAGAGGCAATTATTCATCACCTGAGAGAATTTTTTCTCGTACCTTCTTGCCAACCAATATCTGATATCCCAACTATTTTCCTTTGTTGTAAGACTTCAAGATGATATATCTACTATCGACCCTTCAAGGATTCTTTTATTTTCTCTAGGAAATACGAATACCCCTCTCTCTTGTTAATCCATAAGCATTGTCTAGAATTTTTCTAGCCAACACTAGACTCCAGCCCAAAATGTTCCCCCTATCTCTCACGCACCCAAATATTTGAATGTGCTACTCCTCCTTTACTCTGGTCCCTCGGTGGTGCTATTATGAGTGGTAGTGTCCCATGCTATCTACTAGTCTTGTGTCTATTTTCTTCTAGGTTGACTTCCACGGTCCCCAACTACCCATGTAGCCATCCTCCATAATTTTTTCTTCCTTTCTTCCTTGTTAATTTGTCGAAGGAAAGGATGCCCCTTGTCCTTCTTATTCAACTCCATTGATTTAGAAAACTATTCCATTTAAGGCACACCATTCAACCTTAATTGGTTGTCGTAAAATAATTCAGATTTCGTGTTGTAAGGAAACCTTGAAACATCCCAAGCAAGTAACCTCCTCATCTCTGGAACTCACGTCTCTTGACTCAAATCATTTTTTTAAATCAAATATTTACATTGTCTACAATGGTGGAAAATAACTAGGTTGTCACACATATCCATGCTCAACTTATCCATGTCTACTTTTTATTCAAGGTATGATGCCTTAGGATTGAATATTGAAGGAGGTGATCTCAATATGTTTCTAAAAAATATGAACCTCCTTGAATTATTCACCGAGACCTATGATAGAATTGAAAAAAATTCTACTCAAATAAAGTATGTGGTGCTATTATCTATAGAAATCAGGGTGTACATTTGCAGATACTCATGAATTTTTAATCAAAATCACAAGACACAAGCCTACTCTACTTCTCTGTGGAGGAAAATTCACAATTTAGAACAAAAATATCAGACATGCAATAAGAAATCACACACATGAAAATATTATTTTTCCCGGGGAAAGAAAAAAAATAAAAACCCTAACCTTTGCTTGCAATAATCAAATCAATAGACATGTATTACAATTTATTTACTCAACTGAGCACACCCTAAAAGTGCATAGCCTGTCGCTCTACTCACTGAAGGAATCTGACCTAGACTTAGTCAATTTCTGCTTCTGCTTGATCCCTATTTTCTTGTGCAATTCCTGAGGAAATAGGCCCCTATTAATTAGTAATTTCCTCCAAAATTATTGTGCAATTCCTCAGGGTTGATCACCTAACCTCATGCAACACCTGTACACTCAAATAGTTTACAACTACTGGTTAACTGCCTTGGAAACTCCACCACAATTGGGAAACTCATATTCTTTGCATGCATGAGCTAATTATTATCTGATTGATCAATTAACTAAATGATCTTTGAGTTAAACTGATGTCCCACTACTTAATTGACCACCAACTAGTTATTTTTTTTCTCGATAAGGCTAATTCTATTAACGAAAAGAACATATGGTACAATCAGGCTTGCAAGCAAGCATAAGCTGAGAAGCAAAAGAGCTGTAGGTGATAGATTATCAACCTCACTCTTGAACAACGACTACATAATGAGCAGCGATAACAAGAGGAACAGAAAACAAGTGCTAGACAGAGTTATCTACCCAGAGTGGGTGGATATTGCCATACGACATTTTTTCCCTTTTTTCTTGCTTACTTTGACCCAGTCGGTGGAGCTTGGCTGGGCCATGACTAGCTGTAGACTATCCGGCGCTGTGGGTGGAATATCTTTATCCGAGTCCGAGGATGAAGACACGTGGGAGCGTTTCTGAGAGATCGTAGGAGCAGAGGGGTCTGCATCACTGGATGGGGGAGCGTTCATCGGAGTTTCAAGATTCTCCCCATCTGCTTCAATTTCCTCCTCATCCGAGCTGGAGGAGTCTGTATCATCCATGGGGGGATGTACACAGGTATTCCAGCTCTTGGATTTGGGTTTGCGATTCGAAGTCTTCTTTTTGTCGAGGAACTGGGTGCATGCATTTTGTAAGTGCCCTGTTTGATGACAGTGGCGGCATCGGAAGGCCGTATTTTCGTAATCCAAGGTTTGGGTCCAATGGAAGTCCCCAAACTTGAGGATGATCTGATCTGGCAATCCTTTGCTTATATCTATTTCTGCACAAAATCTGCCATAGGTGTAGATTCCTTTCTCCCTTCTCAAGGTATCTGTAGCAAGATAGCGCCCCAAGGTATCTCCAATGGCTAGGAAAACAGAGAAATGCCACAGATGCGCTGGAAGGTTTGGGAGCCTGACCCAGATAGGAAGTTTGGTGATGACAGCTGTAGAGGGGTCAAAATCTAGAAACCAAGGGGTGAAGAAGAGCCCAGCCGAGCCCCAGAACCAAGGGCCACCTGTTAAGGCTTTCTGGTAATCTTCGTTTGAATCAAACGCCACAATGAAAAAGCCTTTCGAGCATAAGTAGATCTGACTTTTAGTGGTCCAGTTGGTGTGGATCCATTGATATAAATCCGCTGTGCAAGGCCACAGACCATTAAATCTGCATATGATTGCGGTTTCTGCAAATTTCTGGTGAAGATCAGCAACCACAGGATGAGAGAGATTGACAGAAGGAACTTCCTCAAGTTTATCAACTAGGAATGGCCTGGGAGCCATAGCTGGTTGAGCTGCCTTCGATGAGGACTGTGGTTGGGCAGCAGTTTTATGGACTGCGTCTTTGTAAGAGAAAGGTGGGGCAGAGGATGTCTGCCCAAAGGACCCTCCTCTTAGACGAAGGACAAGAACAATAGAAGCATCCCTTTGAATGCTGTAAAAGGAAAGGGGTAGAGATTCCTCTAGTTGCTTACCTTTGAAAAGCAGCCTCTGAAAGGAGGAGGGGATCCCCAACTGGAGTTTGAGTTTGTACAAAAGATCCTACACCAGATCTGTATCATGCACCCATTGTAGCAGCGTTTTACCAGAGAGGAGAATGATTTGGATTTGAAATGTTGTTTCTCCTTCTGGCAGAACTCGCTGGTCCGAGAAGTAATTTTGCGTCTGACATGCAACATAGGGTGGGTCTGAAAACTCATTTGCTTGGATCCTAGGTCCTGAAACGTCCCTGGATCAGCAGCTACCCACCGTATTGCTGTGGATGATGGTGTTCAGGGATGCAATTGTAGACGAGGCAGTCGAGGTGCTAGATCTGGTGTCTTTGTGCCCTCCTGCGTTGAAGACAGCTCCTGTGCCTAAATGCCAGCAGAGGAAGACATTGGTGAGATATTTTAGCCCTGCTGCAAGATTCGTGTCGTCCCAAGCGAGATACTGCCATCGATCTGCAGCCTGGCCATAATTTGCTGCCGGATGGAGGATCCGTTGCTGCATTCGGTGTATCCTCGGAGGAGAAAGGCTACGGAAGCCTGCGGCAATGAGACCCTCGGTGCATACATGCCCTGCCATGGAGTCGGCGGCGGCATCACCCCACAGGGCCGGGGAAGCTGTGGCAACAGCCGAAGACATTAGGTTTTTTTTGCAGAGCTCCACAGCTTGCCTATCACCAACTAGTTATATTAACAACTTCTCTTAGTTTAATTTATTAAAACAAAAATTAACTCAACCTAGGATCCTAAAATTTAGGAAACACTACATACAACTGAACTGCATGCCCTTAACTCGAATTAACTGAGATATACTCCTATTTTTTAGGAATCAACACAAAAAATCTAAAATTGAACTCATTAACTCGAATTAAGTGTTCTTAACTGAGTGACAAGAGCCATGTCACCTCATTCAAATCCTCCAAGTTGTCTACTGAGGTAGAATTTTGAATTTTGTCAATTTAATTAAGAAAAAAACAAAATTGATACTTTATTGCTACATTTTCAACACTCCCTATTAGCAAGAAAGGGATTACCAACCACCCCTATCCTGCACCTATGGAATGTACTCCATGCAACAGCTCTCACTATTGCTACTGCTACTATAACATTTTCAACTGAGAAGCATAAAAAAAAACAAAATGAATCAATTGTGTTTGCAATTGTCTACCGAGAAAATTGTGTTGTTGATGAATCTACGATTGAGGCTCCTACTCTAATGTCAACACTCCTTTGTAGTCCTAATTATCTGATTGACACTGGTCCTCATGCTGCGATTACGTAGTAGGCATAGCAAGGTAATGATCCATGAGACAAGACATCTCAATGCACCCTGCCTAAATTTTTGCAACTCTTGGACTAAGGATCTACATCGCTCCACCTCACTCTTGCAGGTATAGCTGCATGTGCTCCCTCTTCCCACTTGGCTCAAACTTTCCCCCTACTGGAGGTCTCTTCTTGAGTGAATGTCTCCACTTGGCCTCCTCTTCTATTCTCCATTTGTGGCCAATCCACAACTTCCTAAGGATTCTTCTAAGGCTACATGTTGAGAGGCCTAACATGCTCCCTCTAAAACACCATATCTCTAGTCTTTGCCTTGCCTCTCAAGACTTTCCATGAATATTCTACCTCAAGTGCATACACGTTCTTGACTTGATCACTGATATGCTTCACTTGTCTCATGGCTATGTGCATTAGGAATGCCTTTCCTTTGCTGAATATCAGATCATAACCACGATATTCTAAAACGCAACAAAGATAAGATTTTTCTTTAGGCTTGGAATGAACACGACATCCTTGAGTATGAGAGGGGATACAGACTCCTTATGAAAAGTTACTGTACCAATACTGGTAATGTTGTACCTTCCTTCGTCTCCAAACTCAATATTCATTTGGAGATCTTTCTTCTCCATGTCACTGAAAGAATCTCTACACCTAGTCATGTCGAACAAGGCACTCAAATAAAAGTACCACACACTCCCCATCATAGTGTTGACCATGCATGTGATAAGGGTAAAATATTTCTCAAACTATGAATCCAAAGCTTTACTTACTATTATTACTACAGACTCCTTCTTTCTAGACTTTTTACATGGACACTCAGTAGCATAGTGCCCAACTTCATGACAATTGAAACATTGAATTTTGACAAATCTTTCTTCTCGCCCTCTTGGTTGAATTCAGCCTCACCTTGCGACTTCTTTCCCTTAGCCTTCATTCATTTTCTAACTAGAGAAAATTACTCTTCCTATTCTTTGGATGAGGTCCCATCTCTAGTGTTTCACCTTATTTTCTCCTGTACCAAATCAGACCATAAGTGTTCCCAATTTGGTAGTTTCTCCCTCCTGTTCAATGAATCTTGATAGCTATGCTAGCTTTTGGGAAGGCCCAAAATTGATAGTTTTACCAAGTCATATTTAGGGACAATAACTTTGACCTTGCTCAGTTCATCATGACATTTTGTGAAATTTCTCAGATACTGTGATAAAGTGTCATTATTCTGCATCTTGAAACTTCAAAGTTTATCCTTGAGCTCTAGTTTCCTGTGGTCACTACTAATTGAACAATTTTTTCAGTGCTTTCCACATCGTGAACAAATTTTATTTTCCATGGATATTAGAGACAATATGATCTCATACTCCCTCCAATATTATTCTCCTCACCTTGGCTACATATTTCTTCCATTGAGAAAGGTTATGGGCATCAGAGGCTTGAGGTTTTGCAACATCTATCTTGATGTATTATAGAAATCCATTATCATCCAATATTGCCTCCAATATGATCCTTCCATGCAACAAAATTAGAGGTGCCTTCCAAGGCATACTCTAGCCTTAGTCCATTGAATGTTGTCTTCTCAAAATTAGATGAATCATATATGATGTTATGTGTCGTTATAATTAGATGGTGGAAGTATCTTCATGATGTTTGGTTTTATTTTAGCTAGAGGAGTTTCATACCCTCTTGGTGGTGTATGAGAGGAACACGTATCTTCCTCTAACTGAAAATTTTGTTGGATGCAGAGATGACAAAATTTTTGTAACATAGGGCATGCTTCTATATCATGGGAGTGGCTAGTGCAAATGTTGAACACAGTAAAGGTACTCACCGAGTAGATGGTATGTGATCTATTACTACTCGTGATGTAAGATGATGATGATTGGTGATGGTCGTGATATTGTGCATTTCTGTGTTTCTTCCTTCTTTGGGTCTTCTATTTTATGTGATATGGATCTCTTGGGATATTTTGGTTTAATGCTACTCTGGCTGCTCTCAATCATGGAAGATACTGACATTTCTTCATGTGATGAAATTGGGAGCATATTCAACAATAACATCGAGTGATATTATCTTTATTAGAGAGGTGTATATGGCACATGTGTTTTACTATGCACAAAATTTCTATGAACTTATTCATAACGAAATTGGTTAGTCTAAGTCAGCATTATTTTTAATGAAGAGGCGTAGAGAATCTAATGCTAAGTGGAATCAGGGAATGTAGGGACAATGATGAAGATGGTGGTTACCCTAGAAAATCGGAAAAGAGTGTTGATTGTGTATGGTTAAATATATTTTTACCACTAGGGTGATCGGGTACCATCTTTGAAACAACTCTAAATCTGCGCATTGTGTGATCAAATGATCATTTACAATGCCCCAACCAGGACATGAGGTTGAGGATGGTTATGGGTGGGAGGTGACCATCTTGGTGTTCATCTCTCTTCTGATATATATAAATGGTCCTAAATTCTATAGCCCCTTGGGGTTGTTGTGCTGTCCCTGGATTTTGTATCCAAATTTTCTAACTTAGTGTTTTCAGTGAGAAAGCGTCACATGAAATCTAACATAGATTAGAAATGATGGATATGGGGACAATGGAGCACCTGGTGGTTGCTTTGATAGATCTGAAATGTATGTCATATGTGCTAAGATAAGTTTCTTTGGGCAACATGTATAGTTGGGAACCAATGATTGAATTCCCTTAACTTGGGGCATTGAACGATTAAGTGATCAGGTTCATCTCAAAATGCACAAACAGGAACGTGATTCATGGCCTTTGTTTTCCTTCATTCCGCCATTGGGTTTGTTGAGTAAGAGCATGATGCCAGCTCTTCTCATATGTATAAGATGGTTTTGGACCAATATTTTTCCATTTGCATGGATTTTTTAGAGGGGTCTTGAAGATTGAATTTCTCTAGGGCATGTAATGCATCCCTATATCAAGGCATCTCCGAGTAGTGATGGGTGTAATGCATGTATTGGTTACATATGATGCACACATGGTTGGCGCGTAATGATTTACCTTGAGTATTAATGACATTCTCCTTTTTGCAGGAAGTTGAGGTTGTGACTGTTCTTTCGACATGTAGAAGATATTTCAACTCTTCTAATTCCAGGAAAATGTTAGTAGGATATTCGACAACGTTTCACAATGCGCAAGGTTGAAATGCCCTAGGAATCCTAGGCATATCAGTCTTATTCCCTTTCTTGTTTTCCTTCGTGGTAGTACTATTTGGTGTCACTACAGGGGATTATTTTGCTTTTGAGACATCCTGGGAGGTAATAGGAGTTATTCATGTAGAGTTAATGCCTGGGTTTCCTAACGTGGCCGGAGGGGTCAAATACTAGACTGGTAATGCAAAAGCCATATTTGGAAGTGTAAGGGTTGCCATGACTTGTTACGAAACAAATTGAGGTGGGGGATACAAAAATGGGGTTTGGGAGATAACATATGGTAGGACCACTGATATAAATGATCAATCGTTGTCCAACTTGAAAGTGAAATGGAAGAGATATGAATATAGCCATACATCGATTCAAGGTTCGAATAGTGCTAAAAGAATTGAATTACAAGAAGAAGAAATTTTTGTGATAGATTTTTTGAGAATGTTTGAGGCAGAAATTTATAAATACACCAAGCATTCCCATAGAGCTTGATGGTAAGACTTGAAATTCAAAAAATCCCGTGAATTTTTTCCACCAGGGACTATTTTGTCAGTAATTGATCTTGCAGAAAACTACACATTGTTCCACAAAAATAAATTAAGAGTGAATACTATCATTCTGACCAAGTCTCAATGCTTGTCCATATTCTATATAGACATGCTAAACAAAAATTCGATCATATAGAAAGCACCAGTGAGAATCAACATGTTATTAAATAATATCACTTTTATATCAGTGACGATCATACACATGATACATATTTTGTACAACACTGTTTTGGAAATATTTATGACTCCTTGAAATGTCATGGAATAAAATTCAATGAACATTGGATATGGTCGGATGGATGCACAGGTCAATTAAAACCTTCACGATCATTCTTTTGGTTGTGTTGTCTTCATAAGAAAACCTACATTAAACATTGTTGGAATTTCTTTGAGACTGGCCATGGAAAAGGAGAACATGACGGTGCAGGGGCATGCATAAAATGAGCACTTCGAAGATATCAAATGAACCCCTCTGCAAACCGACTTGTGGATGCTAAAGAAGTTGTTCAATGGTGCATCTCTGCTCTAAGCCATGAGACTAACCGATCAAGGGAAGTGCGAAGGTACATTCAATTTAATTTTTATTGGATATCTAATTTTAAACAGTGTACATTTATCACAATGATTATCTTTGATGGTATTTTGATATCATATTTACATTCTTCTTCGAATTTTCCATATATAGGTTTTTTGGCATATTGGGATCGAAGATGAAGATAGATCAATTGGAAATGACGTTGAAACAATAAAAGGTACTTGAAAATTGCATTCAATTAAAACAAAGTTGTCCACAAATGTGCTTGCATTGGATAAAAGAAAATATTCTTGTTTTTGTCATGTTTGCATAGACAACACATAATCCAATGACGTTTGTGAAAAAAAAATGTATGTAAAATATTGGAAACATATAGAGCTAAATACAAAGGGGAAAATGTTTGTTGCAATGTTTGAAGAAATGCAATCAGAGGAGACTACAATATCATCTAATGGTGATCGAGTTTATAATCTTCTTAGAGAAGGTAACATTTGAATTGCTTTCAAATGATAGAGATCTAGAAATAAATTTAAATACAAAAGTTTGTTAAGTTTGTTTTATTGTGTAGGAGATGTTTTTGCTATAATTGCACCTACTGAAAATGATGAAAATGTGAAGTATTAATTGATGCATTGCACTGAACGAAAAATGAAATTATTATAAAACTATAATGATCATGGGTTTCCATATGAAAGAGGATCTATTATACTGAAATGTTATTTTTTCAGGCAAACTAATCAAAGTGGGGATTTTGTTTACTTTGAAGATTATGAACCTGATGTCATAAGTTGCAAATATAGTCACTTGGTGTGTGCAGCACGCATAAAGTTGATAGAGGTTCAATCAAAGAAAAAAATGAAAATTAAGAAATGGAAAATGTCAAAATCCGATCATGAATGGATCATTGAAGATGGCATTCCATTGGAATTTTTTTGATTGAACTTCCCAACAATTTCTTCTCTTTTGATTCATGTTTTAGAACTTCCAAAGCTCAACTAAAAATTGAGCTGCCTTGTTATGTTATATGTGCAAGTGTTTGCACATGTACATTGTTTTGGTACATGCACACTAGTATCAACTAAAAGTAGCTTTTCTATACATGCATTGATGAAAAATGTGGAATGTATTGGATATATATATGTTCTAGAATACAATTCACTGCAAGTAGCTTTTCTATGTGCATTGATGAAAATTTTTGCAAGTACTGGATATATATGTTCTATCTATATATATATATATATATATATATATGTGTGTGTGTGTGTGTGTGTGTGTGTGTGTTATAGAATGCAATTAAAACTAAAAGTAGCTTTTCTATGTGCATTAATGAAAAATGTTGCAAGTACTGGATATATATGTTCTGGAATGCAATTAACTGAAAGTAGCTAAATTCTATTGGCATTGATGAAAAATGATGAAGTACTGGATATATATGTTCTAGAATGCAATTAACTGTTCAAGTAGCTTTTCTATGTGCATTGATGAAAAATGTTGCACGTATTGGATATATATGTTCTAGAACGAAATTAACTGAAAGTATCTTTTCTATACATGCATTGATGAACGATGTTGCACGTACTGGATATATATACATTATAGAATGCATTTTTAATTTTTTTATGGTTGTTTGACACATCTAACAAGACCTAGAATCTTATGATTGTTTATATATATATATATATATATATATATATATATATATGTATGTATTGTACTTCAATAGTTTTAACATATATATTCAAACATGTGTAAAATCATTTCTACATGTGAATTTTTTGTTTGTTTGGAAAACGACAACTTGAATTTTAAAAACAAATATATATGTTCTAGAAGTATTGGATATATATATATGTTATAGAATGAAATTAAAACTAAAAGTAGCTTTTCTATGTGCATTAATGAAAAATGTTGCAAGTACTGGATATATATGTTCTAGAATGAAATTAACTGAAAGTAGCTAAATTCTATTGGCATTGATGAAAAATGTTGAAGTACTTGATATATATGTTGTAGAATGCAATTAACTGTTCAAGTATCTTTTCTATGCGCATTGATGAAAAATGTTGCACGTACTGGATATATATGTTCTAGAACGAAATTAACTGAAAGTATCTTTTCTATACATGCATTGATGAAAGATGTTGCACGTACTGGATGTATATACATTATAGAATGCATTTTTAAATTTTTTATGGTTGTTTGACACATCTAACAAGACTTAGAATCTTATGATTGTTTATATATATATATATATATATATATATATATATATATATATATATATTTATATATATATATATATATATATATATATATATATATATATATGTATTGTATCAACTGCTTTAACATATATATTCAAACATGTAAAATCATTTCTACATGTACATATATTCATGTGAATTTTTTTTTTGCTTGGAAAATTGCCAAATGAATTTTAAAACAAATATATATGTTCTAGAAGTATTGGATATATATATATATATATATATATATATATATATATATATATATATATATATATATATATATATATATATATATATATATATATATATATATATATATATATATATGTATGTATGTATGTATGTTCTAGAATGCAATTAAAACTAAAAGTAGCTTTTCTATGTGCATTAATGAAAAATGTTGCAAGTACTGGATATATATGTTCTAGAATGAAATTAACTGAAAGTAGCTAAATTCTATTGGCATTGATGAATAATGTTAAAGTACTTGATATCTATGTTGTAGAATGCAATTAACTGTTCAAGTATATTTTCTATGCACATCGATGAAAAATGTTGCACGTACTGGATATATATGTTCTAGAACGAAATTAACTAAAAGTATCTTTTCTATACATGCATTGATGAAAGATTGTTACACCATTTTTTGGTCATCTAACCTACTATCATTAGATGGACCCAAGTACACCATGTAAGACCAATTTTACCCTAAGTAAAGTTGCCTTCATTATATAAAATAACTTAATAAAACACATTTTTTAGGTTGTTTATGGTCTAAACAGGAAACCCCAAAAGGAAATATTAAACAAACCTATATTTGTTTGATTTTCCTGGTCTTGTTTAACCCAAAACAAAGAAATTAATTAGATAAATCTTTATTTATCTTATTATTTTCTAGGAATAATTATTTAAACCTTATTTAAATAATATTCCTTGTTAAATATGACTAAATCACCCATAAATAATTAAATAAATAATTATTTATTTGATTATCTTTTAACCACCTCCTTAAAATGATAAATAAATCATTTATTTATTTATTATTCACAAATAAATGGATTTGACCCAAGTCAAATAATTTTTCCCTCCAAAAAATATAATAAAATATTCCATAAAAGGTGGATCTAGATTTGGTTAATGTTATTTTAATCATGCACCAAGATCTAGAATGACCCAATATTTTGTTATAAATAGGAGGTTTTTTCCTACCATTCTTCACCTTTTGTTGCCTATTAGATCGCTTTGGATCTAAACTCTTGGTCCGACTTTGAGCCATTATCATTGTCATATTTTCCATTATTTGCTGTGTGAGCTCCCTTTGAGTTCTATCTTTGTCTGGGTTTTCTACACCAATAGGAGAGAGAAATGCTAGATCTGAAGTGCTGAGGACTTCCAAGAACCCATCCCATTGAGGAGAATTGGAAACATCTTCTTGTTTTCCTCCCAGGTGCCCTTAATACAAAAAATTCTTTCAAAAATTGTTCTTGTCTTTTCTATTGGATATATGGAGAAAACCCTTCTTTTTACTGCTTAATGTCTTTCTATGCATAGATCTGGTTTTTTGTAGCTCTTGTCTTAATCAAATAACTATCTGAAGATATTTGCAGCCACATTTGATGTTAGGGCTATTATTTATGTGTAGCTAAAGTGGTCTTTTTTCGTACACTTCGACAAAGGATTCATACTAACAATTGGCGACTCCACACGGGTTTTCAATTACGACCGCTGTCGTTTTTCATATTCCTGCATATCCAGCTACTTCAGACCCTAGGGTTTCTTTTCAGCTTTTTTTTTTCCTATTTTCATGTTTTTTTTCACCTATAAAACCCTAAAACATTAAAATTTCTAACTTCCGCGTGTTTCTGGCCCTATTGTGCAGGTGACAGACATCAGCCGCAACTGAGACGACAACTTTTCCGCAAATCTGCCGCCGGGACAACCGGAGTTGGAGGTCGCACTTTTTAGCCCAAAAACTATGACCTAGACTCCAGGTCACACTTTCTAGCCTCTTTTCTATGACCTGAACAAGAAAACCGGTCAGAACCTGCGACCTGTGCTTTTTTCTGCTGTTTTTCTGCAATTTTTTTGGGTTTTGCTGAAGCTTCTGCCAGGGTTTCCCAGCCTCTGTCTCCACCTGTTTGGACCTGTTTCTGATCTATTTTGCTCATATAAGTGGGAACCTAGCCCCTTAGGGCTTCAGTACCCTCCACTCTTGGTGGAAGAGTTTTAGCTGTTTCAGGTGTCTGATTTTTCAGAGTTTCAGCCTTCCCTTTTTCAGATCTGATCCCTCATTCTCAGATCCCTTTAAATCAGCTCTTCTTCCTTTCAAACCACCTCTTGTAGTTTTTTTTGGACCTCCCTTTAGGATCTCATCCCTGTCCTTTCTGCTTTTTGCTGATTTCCTCCTTTTTTACAGCCACCTTGCCTCTGCCTCTTGGCTGTGATCTGCACCTCTGTTCAGCAGCTTTCTCCTTTAGATCCCTGTCCCTTTCGACCCTAGATCTCTTGGCCTCTTTTTAGTGTGTTTTGACTAGATTTTTTCCCTCTTTTAGATTAGTTTTGAGAGAATCACCTTGTTGGGTTGAATCGATGCACTAGTAGCTGTTAATTTTCTGTTGTTTCAGCATTATACACTGTTTTTGTAGCATTATTTTCAGTTACGCAGCACACTTTTTCTCTTTCTCTCAAAATGGAAAGGGTTTAAAAATTAAAATTAACGCACACCACACACTCACCCTAAGCGAAGAAGAGCCTGGTTTACACCGCCAGGCAAAGACTTTAAAATCAATTGACACTGCACCTTTTCGCCCTTGTTTCGACATTGTAATCACTTGATTCTGCACCTCCCTGCCTCTATCGGTCGTTCTTCTTCCCCTCGTGCCATGTTTGTGATTACCGTCATTGCGCCCCCAAGGCGCGCTTCCTGGAGACTTCTTGGCCTTCACCCTCAGTTTTTGGTCGATCGACCTGCTCCGTCCTGCCGTCGTCAAGCCAGTCCTCCTCCGAGTCCGCCTTCCGACTCCTCTTCTGATTCATTGGGTTCTCCTTTTATTTCTGGTTCTCCCCCTGTCACCTTCACTATGTCTGGTCCAGGGCCTAACGCTAGCGGAGCTCCCGGCCCTAATGCCGGAACTACTACTAGCGGAACCGCCACAGGAACTACCTCGGCCGCACCCTTGCTACCGTACATCGCAGGCCTCAGCCTCCCCGATTTCAATCAGTTGATCAATGACCCTATCCGCCATGATGTTGGTTGGCCTGCTATGCCAACCAAGCTCCCCTCCGACATCCCTAAGTTCGAAGGCCTTGCTGGAGAATATCCAACCAACCATGTCCGATCTTTCCACATGTGGTGTTCCTCCAATTCCATTACCGATGATTCCATCCGTCTTCGGTTGTTCCAATGCACGCTTACCGGCGAAGCTTCTAAATGGTATGTTGACCAAGCCACCTCTTCCCATACCACCTTTGCGACCATTGCCCAAGCCTTTTTATCTTATTTCCAGCTCCCTCTCCGATACGATACTGGTACAGAGCTTTTGACTTCTTTCAAGCAAACCTCTTCAACCCACCTTTCCACTCATGTCCAGGAATGGCGAAGAAGATGGAGCTTATGTCGATTCCCCCCCTTCGAAGATCGGGTTTATATGGACTGGTTCCTTCGCACTCTCTTACCTCCCATTGGAAAAGATGTCGCCTTCCATTTCCCTCAAACCGAAGAAGCCGCCCTCCAAGTAGCCTTGAAATATGACCTGATCTACGCTCAGTCTGGTTATGTTTATACCGTCCCTCCTGACCTCCCCAAGCCCGGTGGTGCTAACGCCCCGGGGGCCTCTCATTCCGTCCACGGTATTGTTGGAGCCCTTTCTCATCCGTATGCTCAACCTCCTATGGGCTATGGTCTCCCTCTGGGAGGGGCCAACACCTCTAGCACTTTTCCCCCTCCAGGTAGCATGTATCCAGGATATGGTATGCCTCATCCTTTTGCCCAACCTCCTGCTTACCTAAATTTTGCCCAACCTAACCATTATCCTTATCCGCAGCCTGGTGCGCCAGCTCCTCCAGCATATACGCTTCCACCTCCATTGCCTCTTCCGCCCCCGCAACAGCACCTACAGCCCCCTCCCGGGCAAGTCTTTGCACAGCAGGGCGCGACTAATCCCCCTTCTCAAAGAAGGCGGAGAGGCAATCCAAATAAATCTTCCCCTGGTACTCATGGACCCAATCCTTAAGGTATTGACCCTAACACTGCTAACCAGCAACAAGGCACTCAGCCCAAGCCGGACAGGCCTCTTTGTAGAAATAAGCCTTGTTCGTGTTGCGGTGTTTACGGTCATTACACCCACGATTGTCCCCTCTTACCACAGATGCGGCAAATGTGGGAGTCTTAAGCCACATTGCGCGGACAACATGCCTCCCCTCATGCTCCCCCTAATGTGACCACTCCTCAACCAGCTGTGTTTACTGATCCTTTCCCTCAGCAAGGATTCGTGGCTACCCAACCACCTGATGGACAGGTCGCCACTCAACCTTCCCCTTCTGGTTCCTCTGATTACTAGATCCTCATGATGACCTCTGATCCATCCCCAACCGTCGACCTTCACCTTCAAACTCGGTCTCGCCAGTACCCCAAGACTCCCGCTGAGTCTGCCCCCGAGTCCCCTTCTTCAGGTTCTAAGAGCCTCTTTCGACATCTAATGGCCCCTTACATATCCCTCAATCCAAAGTTGAGGTTCATACCAAGATTCCTAGGGGACCATTACATCGAAATGCTGCTCCTGGTCGAGCTTATCATGCGTATAACATAGTAGATGATTTGGTGCAATGTCCTGCTGCCATTTCCACATTGGAACTCCTCCAGTTGTGCCCTTCCCAAAAGAAGGCTCTGCTATTTGCCGTGGGCGCTGTAGATCCTGCCAATGACCAAATGATTGTTTTCAACGCTCATCAATCAGACCATCATCCTCTTCCTGCTTCCGTCGCCTTCCAAATCCCAGTCAAAATCCGGAATGCCAACGTTTCTCGATGTATAATTGATGAGGGGGCATCCACCTGTGTGATGTTCGCTTCGGTTTGGAAGCAACTCGGATCTCCTGAGTTGGCCCCTTCCACGATCACCCTTCGAGCGTGGGATGGCCACGCCTCCTAGCCCATTGGCCTTTTCTGTAATTGTCCTATCACCCTTGTCGGCAAGACCGTTTCCGTTGACGTCAAAGTCATCGACGCCCCTCTAGACTACAACATTCTATTGGGGCAAAGCTACACCTACGCCATGTCTGCTGTCCCATCCGCGGTTTTTCGCAAGATGTCTTTTCCTCACAATGGAAAGATAGTCACCATCGACCAGTTGACTTACCATGAGCCACCGTCTCAGACCTCCCCGGAGACGACCATCTCTTCTGTAGCCAATAAGCAAACCGTCGATTCCTTGACCAGTGTCTCCCCCGGCGTCTACAAAGATTCCTCCCTGCTTGGAACTTTTCCTGGTCTCCCCCCTCCTCATATCTCTGATCCCAGCTTATCGAATGTTTGCATGATGCAATCGTCTCGGGCCACCCTTAAACAACCCGCTTCGGCTAGTCAGCAACCTCAGACTCAACCTCGCCCACCGCAACCCGCTCCTAGCCATTCATCTCTGCCAGCCGGGCTTCCTCCTTCTGGCCCTTCTCCTACAGCTGGTATCCCTTAACCCCTCTATCCTCCCAGGTCGGTTCCCCCAGGCCTCAATCAGCTCGGAGTCGTCCCTCTTGGTCATTATCCCGCTGGTCAGATACCTTTCCTGGCTCCCCCTCCCAGAGTCTATATGGTCCCTGTCATGGCCACCCTCTCTCTCCCTAACCTGACCCTGGGCATACCCATATAGTACCTTGACCCTCCAGCCGCTACCCCACCTGGTCACCCCAAACCCTATCTCGCTTTGACACCGCTTCAACTGGTCCCCCTCGCTTCCTCCGTCGCCACCATACCCCCTGCACCTCCCCAGGACCCTACCCCTGCGGTGATAGCTCCAGGAAAGAAAGGCAAAGCTCGCAAGGGGGCATCGAAAGACAAGGTCACCCCGACTAACCCAACTCCTCCTCCGCCCGCAAAGCCCTGCGCCTTGTGTGATGTCGTCGGTCACGCCACCCATACTTGTCCCGAATTTCCCCGCATTCAACCCATGGTTAAAGTCGCGTTCCTTGAGTCTACGGTCTCTGACCCCTCTCTCCCGTCCTCGTCCGTAACCAAGAACCCCAAAACTATTCGCACCAGCAAACCCTGTGCTTTGTGCAGTGTCCATGGCCATTATTCCCACCATTTTCCTCACCTGATGCATTACCGCGCCTCTTTAGAAGTAGTCCGCGAGTATGAGGTTGAACAAAATCAGTCCGCCTCTCCCATCCTCACACAGTGTGCTTTGGGTCAGCTTGAGGATCCCCCCACTCCCATCGACATTCCCCCCCTGATGTCCAGATGACGGAGTCTACTACCACCATTCTTTACCTATCATCCTTTGTGAGACCCTTGGAGCACATTCCCCTTGAATCCTCCCCTGTTGTTTCGCTTGACCCCCTTCAGCGACCACCCTGGGCTCCCCATCTTTTAACCATTTGTTTCCCTGTACTTCTGTCATTCCCCGTGACGATCCGTATGCGAGCCTTTCTTCCCCCACGGATGATTTAGGTAACTTTTCCGCGTCATGTGATTTCCCTTCCACTCTTCATCCCCTCTTTTCCTGTCTGGATGCCTACTTGGGACCCTTTTCCACCCTTGACCCCCTCTTTTCCGCCCATACACGAGATAACTCCACCTGTATCTCTGTTGACCTCCGCAGCCCGAGTCCCCGCCATACCTCCTATAGCCCTCATATACCACCCTCTAGTTTGTATATTAGTCATAGCCATCCTGCTCATCGCACTCCCTCCCGCAGTTGCCGCTCGATGTCTTCTGTACACTCACGCTGCCGTCATTGTCCCTCCTCCCCCCATTTGTTGTCTTGTAACACTATTCTGCAGGACCTCCCGTCCCCACCCTATATCGGTTACGCCGATGGTGCAAGTCATTACTCCCGGAATCTCGCCTCGGTAGGCTGGGCCATTTTCACCCCCTTGCATGCCCTCATGCTCTCAAACGGGGTCTGCATTGGTACTGCCACCAACAATTAGGCCGAATATGATGCAGTGCGTGGTCTCTTAGTTGATGCCCTCTTTCATCGCATCCTCCATCTACATGTTCGTTTAGATTCCTTACTTCTTGTCATGCAACTAAATGGTGTCTATCGTGTGCATAATCCTGTGCTGTTTAGATGATATTTACGAGTGAAACTCTTGATACGTGAATTCGAAACCATAACTTTCAACCATGTACCTCGAGAACAGAATCACTATGTAGATAGTATTGAAAACCATGTTCTAGATTGGCATTTATCACACGCATTTCATACAAGACAATAACATTCATAATCATTAAAAAGATGCATATCCATAATATGTGTCGCAAAACATGTGTTTTAGAGTCCATCTACTCTGATACATTTGACATGCCCATAGCATGTTATAGAAAACTCAAAACTGGGGGCACCACCTACCCCTACATACACACTAGGGGGCACCACCTGCCCCACACCTAATCACTATCTGGCGGATCCCAAGCCAATGGCTCTGCTCCTGCAGCCTGTAGATCATGTATCCCTTGACCGGCCATCGCCATGCGCCGCATGACACCTCGCCATTCCGAGGGTAGACCAATACATGGCTTTATGTACTGGTCGTCCAAGTCTTGCCACCCACGCTCTGACACTCTGGTCAGCAACCTTTCGCATCTACGACGGATGTCCTCCAGAAGGGCGGCCGCATCCTCATTATGTGCTGCTCTCGATCCACTCGGACCTGCAGCTCCAGATGCTGCCGGTCGTCCCATATATCCGGTCGGTTTTACCGGAGCTATATCTGCATACCAACAGTACATGAATCAGTACCCTATCTACTATTCATTAATTTTAACATGCCCAAAAAAAGAATAGTTACTTGTCACTTACCATCGGGTCCCCATACTCGACCAGGAGGAAGTGGTAGGTCTGAATCCCCACAATAACTCATCCCACTATAGGGATAGTCGTCTATGTATAACGACATCTGATCCCAATGGGCAAAGAACTCAGGTTGAAACACCCGTCCGACTGCCCCTCCTCCTCTACACAGTAGTCTCCCCCACTGGCACATCCTGGGCTCTCTCGGGCCCCCATATGAGAGCTGTATATGAGGTCGTAAGGTCGGGATATTCTCAAAAAAGAAGGAGCATAATAAAGTCCCATACGAGAAATTGTGGTTCACTTGCCGCTTGCAAAGTGACAACTGTCATTTTAATGACACCAACATCATTTGGGCCCACCAATAGTAGGTCCCACTCAACACACTCTCTACGATCATCATTTTCCCCCCAGTGATGTGATGGAATGCCTGGTTGCCCAGGATCCGCAACACTGCTGCGGCCACTGCCCGGGTCTCCAATCTCTCTAGGTCCCCGATCGGTATCCGCGTCCCTTTTACTTGGAGACCCGGTTGACAATGCCGCTCCACAAACTCCATGATGTTCCGCCCCCGCTGTAACACTGGCTGCGTATTTCCCACCATCCCAAGTGGCGGGAGACCTGTCAGGAAATACACATCTTGGACTGTCAATTCGATCCTGTGCCCCTGCACTACAAAGACCTCATGCTCTGGATCCCAATAACTGATAATCCGGGCCAACAAGGGCTCTCCAGCTCTCATCAAAGGGTTCTCCAAAAACTTCAGAACCCCAAACTTGGCCAACACACGACGGACATCCTGATCTTCCTAGATCTCTGCCCATAATGTACCCAGGTCTCTCTCTCTCCAGTTCACCCGTATATCTGCCATATCTGCACAAAAAAATCATCTTTGTTAGCCTACAGATAGGGAATACTGTAACCAAACACAAAAACCCAACTCTCAGCCATCAAACAGCACTAAAACCCCCTCATCTTCCAGGTCGCACTTTTCTACCAAATCCTGGGAGAGGTCGCACCTTTTTTGGCTCAAAACCTGTGTCCCAGGTCGCAGTTTTTGGCCCAAAAAGTGCGACCCTGCCGTAGAGATGAAAGAGGGTCTGTTTCTGAGATTCTGGGCCCTAATCCGAACTTTCAATCCATCAAAATGAAAGAGTAAGGTTAGGCCTCTTACCTACCACTGACGGATCTCGATTCCAATGGTCAGTTTGTCCGCTACGCTCGCTGCAAGATTTAGGGCCTTCTCTCCTCTCTACATTCACCACAGCAACACCAGCAAATGAGTGGATTTGGAGGGAAAACTGCCTTATTAAAAGAGAACCCTTGTTTCTTCTTTCGCCTGCTACGACCATACCGTAGCTCCTTTTGACAAACCATCCACACCGTTGGAAAGCTCTCACCGAGCACTCAAATGGGTATCTATTAGTTTTTTCTGATTTGGTACTTCACCAGGACACATTTTTTCCAAGAGGGGTCACTTCACCTCCACCCAAAATCGAATTTCCTCACTTACAACACTTGTACTTGGGGCACCACTTTGCCTCCATACTTGTCTTTGTTTGTGTCAATTTTCGTCATGAGATATCATCTTGTACTCATGTTTTTCGAGTCCCCCATGGGCTCTTTTCTGTGTGGCAGCACCATCAAGTCGCCCTTGTTTAGAGCATCCAAGTTGAGTCATCATCACATTCATGGAGTCTATCCCGAGATCCTTTGTACCCCGCTATAGTCCTCCATCCTTCATTGCTTGATCCCTTTCTTGTGTCGCACATTATGGCCTTCAGTCCCACTGTCCCCTATCCCTCATGATCTTGTGTCAGTCGCTGCCATGTCATTCCTGCCCTTTATGCTCTAACAGGGGAAGTCGTCCATTCGCTACTTAGTCCCCTCCATTTCACCATCATCATTGGTATTAGTCTGTCAGTCGCTCGACTATTTTCTCTCGCGCCTTAGTTGAGGATCTCTCATTGCCTCACCTATGGCAGACCTCCTTCTGTCGACATCAGCTCATTCATTCCAGAAGACCGGTCTAGAGGGCGGTGTACCTTGGTTCCAGCTTCCACTCTTGTTCGGTGCCTCGGATCAGGCAAAGGGCTTTCTCCTTACCCTTTTACTTGATTGTTTCTCAGCTCCAGCTCCTTTCAGCATGATCGAGATCCGTATACTTGATGGTTCAATGATGCAGCAGTAGCTCTTGGTGATTCTCGGGTATGTGTGAGATGTCTCAGCCCTCATGAGGGGGTGGACCTGCAAGTAGCCCCCCACATGCCCCGATGACCTCTTCATTACAGCCTTTGCTGCAGCTCCATATATTTGATGATGTCGGCCTTAGTCGCTTGCAGCACCTTTCTGATTTACATGTATCATTCAGATTTTGCGAGCCCTTCCCCATTTTCAGGGGGCATTTGGGTTGTATTTGTATCTCATGTACTCAGATATTATTGTATAAGTCCTGGCTGTTATCCCAGGCACAACATGTATGTGGGATCCTTCATTGTATTTCTATCTGGCTCATGTTTATGCCGGTTGTACTTTATGGTTTGGTCCCTTGTTTACTGGACACACTATTCTTTTGTACTTTGTCTCGGCGGGCATAGGTATGCCTCCCCCGCTGCCTTTAGCATAGGTACCCTCTCATAAAAAGAGACTTGTTGCACCTGCAAGTCTCGTCTCCTCAGGGTCTAGTTCTTCAGCACATTAGTCTACCTTACATTTCTCTCTCTGACTTCCCTTTTGATGTTTGGTGATTGAGTTCTTACAACGTACTTCGGTCATACGATTTTCTCCTAACACTCGCACGCTGGGGGGCAATCTGTTACACCATTTTTTGGTCATCTAACCTACTATCATTAGATGGACCCAAGTACACCATGTAAGACCAATTTTACCCTAAGTAAAGTGTCCTTCACTATGTAAAATAACTTAATAAAACACATTTATTAGGTTGTTTATGGTCTAAACAGGAAACCCCAAAAGTAAATATTAAACAAACCTATATTTTTTTTATTTTCCTAGTCATGTTTAACCCAAAACAAAGAAATTAATTAGATAAATCTTTATTTATGTTATTATTTTCTAGGAATAATTATTTAAACCTTATTTAAATAATATTCCTTGTTAAATATGACTAAATCACCCATAAATAATTAAATAAATCATTATTTATTTGATTATCTTTTAACCACCTCCTTAAAATGATAAATAAATCATTTTTTTATTTATTATTCACAAATAAAGGGATTTGACCCAAGTCAAATACTTTTTCCCTCCAACAAATATAATTAAATATTCCATAAAAGGTGGATCTAGATTTGCTTAACATTATTTTAATCATGCACCAAGATCTAGAATGACCCAATATTTTGTTATAAATAGGAGGGGTTTTCCTACCATTCTTCACCTTTTGTTGCCTATTAGATCACTCTGGATCTAAACTCTTGGTTTGACTTTGAGCCATTATCATTGTCATATTTTCCATTATTTGCTGTGTGAGCTCCCTTTGAGTTCTATCTTTGTCTGGGTTTTCTACACCAACAGGAGAGAGAAATGCTAGATCTGAAGTGTTGAGGACTTCCAAGAACCCATCCCATTGAGGAGAATTGGAAACATCTTCTTGTTTTCCTCCCAGGTGCCCTAAATACAAAAAATTCTTTCAAAAATTGTTCTTGTCTTGTCTATTGGATATATGGAGCAAAACCTTCTTTTTACTGCTTAATGTCTTTCTATGCATAGATCTGGTTTTTGCAGCTCTTGTCTTGATCAACTAACTACAGATCTGAAGATATTGGCAGCCATATTTGATGTTAGGGCTATTATTTATGCGTAGCTAAAGTGGTCTTTTTTCGTACACTTCGACAAAGGATTCATACTAACAAAGATGTTGCACGTACTGGATATATATACATTATAGAATGCATTTTTAAATTTTTATGGTTGTTTGACACATCTAACAAGACCTATAATCTTATGATTGTTTATATATATATATATATATATGGTACTTCAATCGTTTTAACATATATATTCAAACATGTGTAAAATCATTTCTACATGTACATATATTCATGTGAATTTTTTGTTTGTTTGGAAAACGACAACTTGAATTTTAAAAACAAAACATAATAGCATAATCACATGCCAAATGTAGTTCAACCATCCAAAACTTGACTTTTAAAAGCCTCTTGATTATATCACAACATTACTTCACATGCCATGCCAATTTTAGTTCAACTATCCAATAAAAACAAAACATTATATCACATGCCAAATGTAGATCAACCATCCAAAACTTAAGTTTTAATTTAACAAAACATTGTAGATCACAACATTACTTCACATGCCAAATGTAGTTCAACCATCGAAAACTTAAGTTTTGAAAACAAAACAAATTATAACACAACATTACTTCACATGCCAAATATAGTTCAACCATCCCAAACTTGAGTTTTAAAAACAAAAAAATTATATCACAATATTACCTCACATTGCAAATGTAGTTCGACCATCCAAAACTTGAGTTTTAAAAACAAAACAAATTATAACACAACATTACTTCACATGCCAAATGTAGTTCAACCATCCAAAACTTGAGTTTTTCAAAAGAAAAACATTAATATAGATCACAACATTACTTCACATGCCAAATGTAGTTCAACCATCCAAAACTTGAGTTTTTCAAAAGCAAAACATTAATATAGATCACAAAATTACTTCACATGCCAAATGTAGTTCAACCATCCAAAAATTAAGTTTAAAAAAAAAAACAAATTATAACACAACATTACTTCACATGCCAAATGTAGTTCAACCATCCAAAACTTGAGTTTTAAAAACAAAATATTATAGATCACAAGTATCAAGTACCACGTATCAAGTAACATTACTTCACATGCCAAATGTAGTTCAACCATAACACTTTAAAAAAAAAAACAAATTATATATAACATTGTAACATTACTTCACATGCCAAATGTAGTTCAACCATCTAAAACTTAAGTTTTAAAAACATTATATATCACATGTAGTACACATAAAATATGTCCAAAATTTGTAGATCTCACAATTATCAAGTATCAAGTTATATATGACTGCATCTAGATAAGACTATATATAAAAAAGTAAATTTAAGACTAAATCTATTGAAAATATAATGCTGCACGTGTGCATGGGCATCATCCATTAAATACAGATGGTTGTAGTGTCTCTTCGAGCAAAGTCACAATCCTCGAGCTATCCTGCAAAGCATGGGGAACTTGTACACAATGTATACAAACATTAAAATTTGATGTTTTAAAATTGAGTGAGAATATGTAGAAGTTCATGTAAAAAACAAAATGTAAAAAAAAATCTTGCAATACCTCATGAGGTTCCCTCTCCATTTTTTGCTCGTCCACTAAAACTTCCCCCACAGGAACATCTCCAACAGTAAACTGTAAAATATACATTACAATTATATATATATATATCTATATATATATATATATATATATATATATATATATATATATATATATATATATATATTTCAAATGAAAATGCATATATAAACTTATTTTCAATAATATTAAAAAAAAAAGTTAGACAACTTGTTCAAATGGTTGAAATGGTGTGGATGTTCCTGTTGGGTATGTGTTATATTCTTTCCACGACTAGTCACGCGCGGGGGGTGGGGGGGGGGGGGGGGGGGGGGGGGGTGGGGGGCGGACGCGCCCCAGGAAATTTTTTTTGGTCCTTATTTTCCGGTGGGCGGACCCGCCCATGGTTTTGTGCATGGGTTTGCACATGGTTTTGGGGCATGATGGTTTTCGGCCCCTATTATTTTGTAGATCCGGTCAAGGGAACTACGGTTATGTTCTAATCCAGGGTTAATGGATTGGGGTTTATGTATGCTTCGGCATGTATATATATGTGTTGTAACACTAAAAGGAATATAATGAAAAATCAAGCTGGTCGTCCCGATTTGGGATCCAGGGGAAAATCTCTATTTTTATCTGTTTTATGTTTTATGTTCTCATTATTGTTTATTTTCTGTTTTTAAGATTCGTTTGCAGATAATTTTTGTACAGGGTTAAAACCTAAATTTTGTATCATAGCATTTTTGGCTTCAAGGGGATGCCTTTGCTGCTGAGGGGTTTTTGCTCGGGCCTGAGGTAGACCCTGTTCAGTGGGAGATCTGCGAGATAAATTCTTGCGGTGAAAGAAGATTGCGAGCGGCAGGAAGATAGAGATCGAGAAATTTAATGGTCAGAGTTTTGAGTTGTGGAAGCTCGAGATGGAGGATCTGCTGGTGGATAAAGGTTAGTGGATCATGGTAGATCCAGGTATTAAACCAACGACAATGTCAGATGAAGACTGGAAGAAGCTGGATCGAAAGGTAAAGAGCACAATACAGTTGTGTGTCTTAGATTTAATATTGTTGAATGTATCTAGGGAAGCTACGACGAAGAACTTGTGGGACAAGCTAGGGACTTTGTACCAATCTAAGTCTCTGGTGAATAAATTGCTCCTGCAAAAAAAGCTATATAACCTGAGGATGAAGGATGGAGACTCGGTGACAGAGCATCTGAACGCCTTCAATACTATGGTAATTCAACTGTCATCTGTTGATATTAAAATCTCAGATGAAGATAAGTGCATTATTTTTTTGTTTTCTCTACCAGATTCGTGTGACATTCTGGTTATTGCAATAGGTAGAAATACAACTACCTTGAATTTTTATCACATTGTCTCAGCCTTACTGTCGGAGGAAATGAGACGGAGAAATATGGAGGGTCAGAATGGAGATGCCTTATCTATATGAGGAAGGTCCCAGAACAGAAACAAGAATAAGGTTTCGAGTGGGAGATCTAAATCTAGAGTGAGATATAAATCTTCTGGAAATTTTGTAAAGGTGTGCTGGAAATGCGGAAAGGAAGGGCACTATAAAAGGGACTGCAGATCTAAAGCTCCTGAGAAAGGAAAGGGATCTGATGATGCTCCTTCCGCAGAGGTAAAAACCACCTCGGATGACGGTGGGGATGTGTATTTGGCTTCTTCTTCAAATACACATGTAGATCATGAGTCATAGTTGATTGACTCAGGTGCATCCTTTCACTTCACTCCCCATAGGGAGTGGTTCTGCAAGTATGAGAAATATGATGGCAGTGATGATAGGAAGGCCAAAATCGTCAGACATGGAAAAGTCAAGCTGAAGCTGCAAGGTGGAAGGATTAGAACACTTACTAATGTTCTGCACATTCCTACATTGGCCAGAAATATGATTTCTATAAGCAAGATGGATGATGCAGGTGTAAAATCAGTGTTCGAGAAAGATGCTTATAAGATGGTTTGGGGAGCACTGGTATTAATGTGAGGAGTTCAGATTGGAACTTTGTACAAGCTTCAGGGCAGCACTGTTATTGATGGGTGCAACGGTTCTGTGGTTCCCGAAAGTGGAGCGGCAAGCCTAGCGGTCTCTGGAGAAAAGACCATGCTATGGCATCAAAGGCTTGGACATATTAGAGAGAAGGGTCTTCGGATACTGCATGGAAATGGTATGGTAGAAGGTATGTCTAATAGATCTCTGGATTTTGATTTCTGTGAACATTGTGTATATGGGAAGCATAATCGGGTGAGTTTTCCTTCTGGTGCTAAGAGGGCAAACAAGATATTAGAGCTTGTGCACAATGATGTGTTTGGACCTATGTCAGTTCCATCACTGGGTAAGTCTGTGTACTATGTTTCATTCATAGATGAATTCTCAAGGAATACATGGATATATTTCTTGAGGAAGAAATCTGAAGTATTTGACAGATTTAAAGAATTTAAGGCTCTGGTGGAAAACCAGATAGAGAAGAAGATAAAGGTGCTAAGGACAGATAATGTTGGGGAGTGTTGGCTCAAGGGGTCCTGAGCCAGGTTCGGTAAGCAAGGTTTTCCAACAAGCCCTTATACTATTGGCCCTTTCGGCAGTGACCTACTTTCGCAGGTCAAAGTATCACCCGAAGTAGTATGGGTGGGTACTGGAACCAGGTTTCTGCACCTTTAGAAAGGATGGGTAAAGCAAGCAGAGCAGTGCTAGGTCCTGTAACCCCTGGTTACCTTATTCTACTCAGAGTTAATTAAGTCTCTATTCTCATCCACGTGCACTAGATCTATAGTTATATGCTTGTTATAACATCAACACAACAGTACATAAATAGAACATAATAGATCTAGATCCAATAATGCAGTATACATATATTTCGCAGCTTAAAGACAGAGAACACATAATACAACAATTATATGTAATTCACATAAAAGTACTCACAGATTTAGTTCTCTAACAACCTTTCACATTCGTTCATTCATCAATTCTTCCTTACAATTCCAATTCCCTTCCCAACCTGCGCACACAGTAGCAGTGTCCGCACAAGCTAGACTTAGATCTCCGCGCACATAGCCAACAGGAGTCCGTTCCCCAAAACCTAAACAGATAGCTTAAATCATAGTTCGCATCAATAGCCCATCATATCCTATCCTTTACAATACAAAATGCATCTCTATTTATAACAATCTAGCCTCGACTTTCCTATGGTCTGCAACCCATGGTTTTCGGACCCCTAGTTTACCCTTTGACCCACCCCAAAACCCCTCCGCTAGGCTAAATATAATAAAAAATATTCAAAATGGACCAGTTTCGTAGCTTGTTAGGAGACCCCATTCCAACAGTCCCCCCACAGAATCTTGTGACTCGTCTCGAGTCACTGTAGCTGTCATATAGTCATTGAACCTGGTAAGGCTTGAGTCGACTACCATTGACAAAGCCTGGTATGATGTCTCCGCGCAGGGTAGCTAGCTGGACTGCTTCACCATTCGTGATTTCTTTAACTGTGTAGGGACCCAGCCAGTGCTGTCAGAATTTTCCTGAATGTTTTTCAAATTGGCTATAATATAAAAGGACAAGGTCACCTGCAATGATCATCTTTTGGTGAATATGTCAATCATGCCATGCTTTGTCATGAGCCTTCTGAACCTGTTGATGAAAATTTGCAATAAGCCGATCTTCCTCCAGAGCCACAAGTTGCGCAAGACGCTCCTCTATGATATCGGGGTCCGCCATATTGGTAAATGCTGCAATGTGTAGGCTAGGAACAACGTATTCAATGGGCATAATGGCCTCTTTTCCATCGACCATCTAGAAGGGGGTTCTACCTGTTAGGTTCTTGCAGGTCATTCGGTAGGCCCACATAACAGAGGGAATGTGAACGTCCTAGTCACTACAATCAGCATTGTAGACCTTAGTTAATGCCTGTTCCAAAATTTTTTTAAGAGCCTCAACCGCCCCATTTTCCTGAGGGTGGTATGGGGTACTCTTAGCATGGTGGATATGGAATTCCTCATTCAAGGTTTGAATCGTCTGGTTGAAAAAGTGTGTACCTCTGTCACTCATTAAAATTTTTGGGCAGCGAAACCTGGTCAGGATCTGCTCAAAGATGAAGTGTGCACCAGTATCTGCAGTATAATCCTTCACCGCTTGTGCCTCAGCCCATCGAGTGACGTAGTCGGTGGTGGTGATAATGTAGCGCGTGCCTTTTTTCTTTCCGGGAGGATTTATGGGTCCTATAAAATCAATGGCCCATTTGTCAAAAGCCTATAAAGCCACTTGAGGCTGTAACGACATCTCATCTCAGTGTGAAGGTCATCCTGTGCGCTGGTAGGTATTGCAAGATCGACAATAGGTGTATGAATCTTGATGCAACGTAGTCCACCATAACCCAGCCCTGAAAATATTTTGTGTGGTTTCACGTCCTGCATAGTGGCCTCCTGCAACACCTTCATGTGCTTCTGCTAACATGACAAGTTGTTCATGCTCGAGGACATATCGGCGTAGTATTTCGTCGGTACCTAGCTTGTATAACTGACCAGCGAGGATAGTAAAGTCCACGGCCTGAGTAACCAATTCCTTCTTCTACTGTACCAAATATCCAGCCGGGCCATGCCTGTAGTGAGAAACTCAATGATATCAACAAATTGTGCATCAACCACCTTAATGGTAAACAGCTGCGCATCCGGCAAGCCTTCGTCTGAACTAGTAGGCTCTTCTCCTATTTTAATGCGAGACAGATGGTCCGAGCCAGCATTCAACCTTCTAGGTTTGACAATGATCTCAAAATCATACTCCTGGAATAGCAACAGCTAGCGGAAAATATTCCCCCCCAACACAGGCTTGTTGACCAGGTATTTTAAAGCCGAATGATCAGTGAAAATTTTAAAGTGCCCACCCAGTAGATAGTGCCGATATTTCTGTAGTGCGTAGACCACATCCAATCCTTTGCACTCAGTGGTGGAGTAGTTCCGTTCTGCACCCGAGAATTTCCGACTCGCAAAGGCAACCGGGTGGTCGATATCTCCTTCTCCAGGTTGAGTGAGAATAGCTCCCAAGGCGATACCTGATGCATCCACATGTACATGAAATTCCTTTGACCAATCAGGAAATATTAGTATGGGGGTAGAGATCATCTTCTCTTTGAGAAGTTCAAAACTCTCCTAACATTCATCATCCCAAAAGAAAGAAACATATTTTTTAATATCTTTTCCATAGGTGTTGTAATCAGGGCGTACCCCTGAATGAATTACCGGTAATACCCAGTGTGTCTGAGAATAGAATGCAGTTGTTTCTCCATTGTGGGGACTACCAGGTTTATAATTACAAGTACCTTTGCAGGATCAACCATCAATCCCTACCGACAGACTATGTGTCCAAGCAGGATTCCAAATGGCACACAAACAATGCACTTCTTAATATTCAAGGAGATCTGGTGCTTCTGGCATGCATCCAACATTAGTCGTAGGTTAGAGACATGTTCCTTTACTAAGCCAAAAACCGTCCAATCATCGAAATAAACCTCCAGGAACTTATAAATAAATTCCTTGAATACAACAACTACGACCCTGGAAAAAATAGCAAGTGCATTTTTTAGACCAAAGGGCATGACCGTATACTGGAAATACCCCCATTCAGTTGCGAAAGTAGTATTATTGTGATCTTCAGGTGCAATCCAAATCTGATGGTACCCTGAGAACCCATCGGTGAAGGAATAGGCCTCCTCTCTGCTCACGCTATCAAGGATTTCATCGGAGAAGGGTGTAGGAAAGGGGTCATGGACACAGGCGTCATTTAACTTGCGTAGATCCAAGCAGATGCATATTTATCCCTTGGTCTTCTTTTCCTGGATGACCATTGGACTTAACCAGTCTGAATGCTCAACTGGTTTAATGATACCGGAAACAAGCATTTTATCCAACTCTTCCTTGACCTTTTGCTTGTATTTGGGATTCAGTCAGTACGGCCGCTTCTTGACGGGCCGCGCCTTAGGTTTCAGGGTGATATGCATAATACCACGGTCCCCGGTGATGCCCTTGAGCTCAGATAACTTCGTCGGAAATAGGTCCTGATATTCCGTGAGTAATTCTGTGATTTTTCCTACAGTCCCCTCATCCCAATAGTCCCCAATCTTAGCCAGCTTAGGGTGTTCCTCTGTCCCAATATTAACGTCACACATCTTAAGAGGCTGTGTTACGTCAATATTCTGTAGCGATGGCCCCACAACAATGCGTTCTCCTTCAGATTATAGGACGGAAATGTTTCGAGGACTATCCTCATCCTCATCAATCGCCAAGCTTCAACAATTGGCTATGTCGTGCATCTGCGTGTCCCATGTCGAGACTGTTGGGGCGGCGCGGTGGGGAGTATTCTTAAAGACAAACACATCAATGTCCTGCAAAGCTTCGTCAAGTGTCTCTATTCCTCCAATCAATCTGAATGTCCCGACAAAGTCCTCCTTTAGTGTTTCCCAGTGGCGGGTGCGCTGGTGCAATTCCGCATCTAAGTACCAAGTGGCCAGGATAGGACCCAAGGTATGAATAAATAGATGGACCCATTCTTCTATATTTCAGTCAGACCACTTGGTCATCCAAACATGCAGATGTGCGTGGGGATCCCCGTGTCCAAGGAACACCCTGGTGCGTATGTCAGCTGAAGGGGCAGACCGTAGAAGCATCCTTTTCCGACACGTTTCCCAATCTAGGAAAAATTTCTTATGGGTGTCCCACCAATGCGCAGGTGTCCCGCACATAGCCAGATTAAGGACCCAGAGCCATCATTCTCTTGGAACCCTCGCTTCTAGTGCCCTTAGGAATTCTTGGACATTATCAGCCTCATCAAAGTGGGGTAGATCTCTTACCTCTGAGGAAATGCAGTAAAGGGTTCTTGCGACCTGGGGGTAGTGCAGTTCCGACACCTCGTGTAACCAGTTCTGCCAACTTTCCAGTTCCTCATCAGCGTCAGAAAAACATTCAATATCTCTCCAGAATATCCCATCTATTACGGTTTTACTCCTGTCTTCATCTTGCGTAGTCAATTTGTAAATGTGGTCTAGTTCCTCCTGTTCGTAGGTCGGTTTCGTATACTGTGCGCCTTCTGCTGGATCTAGTGGTACTATTACGCGTGTACCATTGTTTTCGAACACCATGCTGTGATTTTTGAGATTGATGACACCCCCCATGTCTATATTTTAGTCTAGCCCGAGTAGCGCAGGGTACGGATCCGCATATTCCATGATTTCAATGACCTCAAAGTCAGCTAGGACTTTTACTCCCGCGATATCTACCATGACTCTTGGCAACCTTCCTAGCGGTATGATATTCTATTGATTCGCCATGCGCAGATGGATAGTGGACCATTCCAACTTAGGTTCACCCATTCGTTGCCATGTCTTCTTTGGTAGTACGTTCGCATCCAATCCCAAATCGAGAATAACTTGGTCCATCTCGTAGTCGCCAATATGCATAGTCAGCGGCATTTCTTGTCCGGTGCGTTTCTTGTAGCCATATAGCCGGTGGACACCTCGGGTATCAAGGATTGTGTTGGGCTGGGTTGCGCAGTTACGCAGTAATACTTGAAGATTTTCTACAGCGATTGGTTATGTAGCAGTTTCAAGCATGCCGTTAGAAGGGGCTCAACTCCCTCCTCTATCTGAGGTTGCGTTGGCAGCTACTTGGGGACTATCAGTGGTGTTTGTTCTTTGAAAGGCACTCCTTCCTGGGAGGCAAGCTCCTCTTTTTCTCCCTGGGTGACCAGCCTGCTGCGTAGCTTAGTTTTAACCCTTTGCACATTCTATGTAGGGGTGGGATGCTTGTTCTGCATCTTGGCTATTAAAATTGGGCAATCTTCAATCTCATGGCCTAGCTGTCGGCAATATTTGCAGGATTTCCTGGTGGGATTTTGACAGTCACTTGCAAAGTGCCCTATTTCTCTGCAATTATAGCAGATCAGCTACCCCCGACCCCGTCCTGTGCTTCCTCCCTGACCTCCCCTACCCCTTGCGGGGGAGCCACCAAAAGTCGCAGGGGATCTTAGCAATGCGAGATCTGGCTATACCCTATAGAGGTTTCCTCGATCTACCAATAGCTATAGTTCTACTCATCGTTCCCTACTAACCAGCAGAACCTGCACTATTTTTGCTTTAGATCACCCATACTTAGCCAAGGGCACTGGGCCGTATCATGTAGTCCCGATACCCAGAATTCATCGCACCAGAGAGTAGGTTCGCCGGATCCAAGGCGCAACGGACTAGGTCCCCTTGTCTGTAGGTAATCTGCCAATAGGGGACACTGGTCCTTAGTATGACCATACACCCGACATCGTATGCATAAGAGGTCTATGCTAACTCCTTTTCCCCGTTCCGTCCGCAAGCTCTATATTTCCATGTGAATGGCTCCGAGCTGCTCTTGAATCTGCTATACTCCCCCCAACGTGTCATTCTTGGGCGCGACTTCAAGATTCATAGCGGTTTCTGGGGCTTTTTCTTGTGTATCGAAGGTCTGCTGGCCCATTGGTATGTGTAAGTAAGGTAGAAACATGGCGATGAACCATTACGTGTGTTTTCTGTCATCATACTTGAACCCCCCTTCCCTAATTATTTTCTTCAATCGTTGATCAGCCTCCCACACCGACTCAGACGTACCTTTCTTGAAGTCTTTTACTTCGGCTACCAACTGAGAGTATGACTTTGGCTTCCAGAATTGTTGTTTTAGGGCATCCTTAATATTTTGAAGGGATGCGCTTCCGTTTTGAGATATGTACTGCATATACCAATCCAACGCTCTATATTCAAAGGCCAAGGACAACTGTGCTTTTTCCACAGTATCGCTCACCACCCCCTGTGCCGTCCATACCGAGTTGGCCACGAAAAAAAAACGATCCATGTCTTCATCAGCTGCACCTTTAAAGGTAGGTAACTTCAAGTGTACAACCATGTCTCCTTCTAACAAGGCTCCAGTTGAGGGCTTGCCCTCTTGTGAGCCTGACAACCCTTGCGTCGTTGGTCTCCTTGGCAGGCTATGGAAAGAGTGATTCTTTTCTGGATTGGTTTGATAATACCTACCACTCTGTGTTGTATTCTCCTCCAGGGTAGCGCTAATTCACGTTCACATCAGATCTTTAGTATTCTCTTTTCATTACCCGATTCCTCTCTCAGACTTCTTCAGGTCCCGGCAACGAAACCATTTGTTGGCTCGAGGGGTCCTGACCTAGGTTCAGTAAGAAAGGTTTTCTAACAAGCCCTTATACTACTGGCCCTTTCGGCAGTGACCTGCTTTTGCAGGTCAAAGTCTCACCCGAAGTAGTATGGGTGGGTGCTGGAACCAGGTTTCCGCACCCTGAGAAAGGATGGGTAAAGCAAGCAGAGAAGTGATAGGTCCTGTAACCCCTGGTTACCTCATTCTACGTAGAGTTAATTAAGTCTCTATTCGCATTCATGTGCACTAGATCTATAGTTATATGCTTGTTATAACATCAACACAACAGTACATAAATAGAACATAATAGATATAGATCCAAGAACGCAACATACAGATCTTTCGCAGCTTAAAGACATAGAACGCATAATACAACAATTATCAGTAATTCACATAAAATTACTCACAGATTTAGTTCTCTAACAACCTTTCACATTTATTCATTCATCAATTCTTCCTTACAATTCCAATTCCCTTCCCAACCTGCGCACACAGCAAAAAGGTTTGCACACAGCTAGACTTGGATCTCTGCGCACACAGCCAACAGGAGTCCATTCCCCAAAATCCAAACAGATAGCTTAAATCACAGTTCACATCAATAGCCCATCATATCCTATCCTTTACAATACAAAATGCATCTCTATTTATAACAATCTAGCCTCGACTTTCCTATGGTCTGCAACCCATGGTTTTCGGACCCCTAGTTTACCCTTTGACCCATTACAATGCGTTTGGGGCTTTGACCCACCAAAAAACCCCTCTGTTAGGCTAAATATAATAAAAAATATTCAAAATGGACCAGTTTCGTAGTTTGTTAGGAGACCCTGTTGCAACAGGGAGTTCTGCAAGAAGGAATTTCAAGAGTTCTGTAAGAATTGTGGTATAGCATGACATAAGACTATTCCATATACACCTTAGCAAAACGGAGTTGCAAAAAGAATGAATAGAACATTGATGGAAAAGGCAAGAAGAATGCTCAGTGGTACCGGGTTAGGACAAGAATTTTGGGCAGAGGTAGTGGAGACTGCATGTTACTTGGTTAACAGATCACCTTCATCAGCGTTGGAGGATAAGACTCCACATGAGGTATGGATTAGTAAGAAACCCTCTCTTTCACATCTAAGGGTATTTGGATGTGATGCATATGTACATGTTCCAAAGGAGAAAAGCAGCAAGTTGGATAATAAATCTAAAAGGTGCATCTTTATTGGGTATAAGGATGGTTTAAAATTTTAAAAGCTTTGGAACTCGAAAACAAGGAAGGTTGTGTACAGCCGAGATGTGGTGTTTAGAGAGGTGAAAGATGTTGTTAAACATGAATTCCTACCAAAAGAACCTAAAAATATAGAGTTTGAGCTAAGGGAGGATGAATCAGACTCTACAATAGAAGAAGACTTAGAAGAGGATGAGCCACAAACTCCAGCTGTGAGAAGATCACCTCGGGAAAGGAGACAACCAGAAAGGTATAGTCCATCTACTTTTTGTTCAATTTTTTCTTTAACTATAACTGATGATGATCCCAGAACCGTCAGGGAGGCAGTAGATTCAGAGGATAGAAAACTTTGGAAGGAGGCCATGGTTGATGATATGGCATCCTTGCATAAAAATGAGGCATGGGATCTGGTGGAGTTGCTGGCTGGAAGGAAGCCCATTGGGAGAAAATGGGTGTTGAAGAAGAAGATGAATGTAGAAGGCAAGGTGGAGAAATAAAAAGCTCGGTTGGTAGCAAAAGGTTATTCCCAGGTGCCGGGAATTGATTTTGGTGATATTTTCTCTCTTGTTGCCAAAGTCACTTCTATTAGAGTACTTTTATTTGTTGTTGCTGCATTTGATTTTGAGGTAGAACAGATGGATGTGGAGACAACATTTCTTCACGGGGAACTGGAAGAGGAGATCTACATAAAACAAACTGAAGGATTCATGGTGAAGGGGAAGAAAGAACTAGTATGTAGGTTAAATAAGTCTCTGTATGGGTTAAAACAGTCACCAAGGATGTGGTATCAGAAATTTGATACCTATATACGGGGACTTGGCTTCGCCAGAAGCAAGGAGGATCACTGTGTTTATTTTAAATTAATTGGTGACCATGTTATTTATTTGGTCTTTTATGTGGATGATATGTTGTTGATTGGAAATGACAAAGAAATTATCCAAGATTTGAAGACCCAATTGTTCTCTAAATTTGACATGAAGGATCTTGGTGCTAAAAATTATACTTTGGGCATGGAAATTAAGAGAGATAGGGCAAAGAGGAAGCTCTGGTTAAACCAAAGGAACTATGTCGAGACTATATTGCAGAGGTTCAATATGCAGGATAGTAAACCAACGAATGTGCCGATTCCTGTAGGTACAAATTTGTCTACTGAACAGTGTCCCAAGACACAAGAAGAAGAGGAGGACATGTCCTGTGTTCCATATGCAAGTGCAGTGGGTAGCCTAATGTATGCAATGGTATGTACTAGACCAGAAATTGCACATGCAGTGGGAGTATTGAGCAGGTTTATGTCAAACCCAGGGAAGGAGCATTGGACACCAGTGAAGCGGCTTTTTAGATATTTGCATGGAACTAGTGATTATGGTTTGTGCTACCAGGGAAGACCAGGATTGGAAAGAGTGTTGGACATCTGTGGTTTTGTTGATGCAGACTGGGCTGGAGATCTAGACCAAAAAAGATCTACAAGTGGGTATGTGTTTAGCCTATTTGGAGGTGCAGTCAGTTGGATGAGTAAAAGACAGTATGTAGTCGCTCTTTCAACTACATAGGCAAAATACATAACAGCCACTCATGCAAGAAAATAATTTGTTTGGTTGGAGATATTGTGTTCAAGTATGGGTTGGTGCAGCAAGCTATAAGGATAGACTGTGATAGCCAAAGTGCAATTTTCTTGGCTAAGAACCCTTCTTATCATTCAAAGACAAAGCACATTGGTGTTCAATAACACTTTGTGAGCTGTATGGTTGAGGCTAAATGGGTGTTGCTGGTAAAGGTGGACACTTTGAATAATGTTGTAGATGCATTGACGATCTTTGTGAGCACTTAGAAGTTCTCTTGGTGTAGAGAAACAATGGGTGTTGCAAAGCTAGGCTAATGACTCAACTCTCCTATGACCACTTGTGGAAAGAAAACAACAAGTGGGAGAATGTTGGGTATGTGTTATATTCTTTCCACGACTAGTCACGCGCGGGGGGGTCACAGCGGGGGTGGTAGCCCCCCTTGTTGAGGTCCGGGGCAGCGCCCCGGGAAAAAAATTTTGGTCCTTATTTTCTAGTGGGCAGACCCACCCATGGTTTTGTGCATGGGTTTGCACATGGTTTTGGGGTACGATGGTTTTCGGCCCCTGGTATTTTGTAGATCCGGTCAAGGGAACTATGGTTATGTTCTAATCCAGGGTTAATGGATTGGGTTTTGTGTATAATTTAGCATGTATATATATGTGTTGTAACACTAAAAAGAATATAATGAAAAATCAATCTGGTCGTCCCGATTTGGGATCTAAGGGAAAATCTTTGTGTTTATCTGTTTTATGTTTTATGCTCTCGTTATTGTTTATTTTCTATTTTTAAGATTCATTTGCAAATAATTTCTATATAGGGTTAAAACCTATAGTTCCTATCTCCATCGCTAGAGTCCGTTGAGAAAATAAATCCTCTATAGAAACCTAAAATTCAAAAAATTTAAAAGTATAAAATAACTCAAGATCAAGATCTAAATTTATAATAAAACTTTTAATCTTCAATTTATAACTTATAACTTAAAAACATTTATTTAAGTGAAAAATTGAATACTTCTACTGGTGTATTTGACACGTCTCCTAAGAGAGGCTCCAAAAGAAAATCTCGAAAAACCTAAAATTCAAAAAATTTAAAATAACTCAAGATATAAATATGTCTCATTTTTTAATGGAACTTTTTGAGGTGGAATATATAACTTAAAAACATAAATTTTAAAAGTGAAAAATTGTCCATACTTGTGATTTTGGATTTGGCACATCTCCTAAGGAAGTAGAAGATACATCTCCCAAGGAAAAAGAAGGTACCACCATCACAAAAACATCAGACAGAATCAGAATCTGTTAAAACATTTTATTATATATATGTACATGTACATGTGTGCACAATTATTTATTTTAAAAACATCTCATCATGTTTCAATATATATAATAATAGATAAAAAATAATTGTACATCATCATGTTCACTTAAAAAACACTAACATTTTCCAACATATCTTGACAGTTTTAACCATCTTGATTGTATGATTGATGGTGAGACCCATCTTGATTGTTTGAACCAGAGGCTCCAACCGTGATATTAACATTTTATTCATTCATCAAAAGTGACAACTGTAAATGGTGTTAACATATAATGATACATTTTTGTTAGATTACTGTATACAAATAAATGTATGTATATATGTATTTATTACAAATTGTACATGTGTTAAAAGAATTGAACCCTAACCATTAACACATACCATTCCCATGCCCTCTTCCTCATGAACAATTAGGTCCTGCCAACCATTGCGACAATTCTTTGCATATGTTTTGAGATCTTTAACACTCATGTTGTCAATCTCTTCATCTATATAATACACAAAATTAGTGCGTTCATTCTCACGTGCTCTTTGCCGATTTAGAAAAACATCGACTCCACCCAATCCACTGTGAACATTGTCAATGATGGCATCCCTTGCTTCTCGACTAATTTGAGAAGTGGCTTCCATATCTGACTGCAAAGTTTCCACATGAAAATTTTGACTAACCAATGGTGGCTCAGAGCGAGGCAACTCAACATCACACCTAGCGTCCCTACGGTCACACAATCAGCCTTTCCAAGAGCCAAAAAATTCAGAGGGAAGGTCATTGTAATTGGGTTTCATTTGCAAAAATAATTCTACATAAAATAATTTTTAAAAATAAAGTGGAACCTCGTCGTTCCATGGGAGTCTTCCATAGGCCACAAGGTGTCTATCATACAAATAGTGAGCTATATTAGGATGCTTGAAATATTGCACCTTCAACATATTTATTTTTGACCCTTCTTTGAAATTAAACATAGACTTGGCCATTTCTGTTGTAACTCTTTGTTTAACAACCTCCCATTTATCAGGATCCATCACTGTTTCCTTTCTTTTTCTCATGACTTCTACAAAATTATCAGTGGTCGGCCCAAGCTTTTGATACATATCTACTAGTTTGCCTAAAGAGTGTGTAACTATTTCCAAGATTTGTCGACTCTCAATAGGTAGAGTCAAAGCCACGAGATATCTCTTCAAATTTGCACGAAGATGTTGACACCTTTCTAAGGTGCATTGTTGCATGTTTGTTTCCCAAGGTATATCGGAAATGTTCGTCGGATAAGTCATGGTAGGTGGACAACCTTATTCTTGAATGAAACGTTCTACCCTACGTATTTTTTGAGAAACATTTTGAGAATAATTTTCAGCCTCTGCATCAATATATAAAATTTTGTATATTAAAAAAACACATGTAAACAATTTTTTACAAATTGAATGAAAAAAATATTCAAATTGGTGGCCACCTCGATGTGGTTGGCTAACATCTTACCCACCTTGAGACTGTTGAGAACTATAACGGCCCTGCTGAGGACCAACACGACCATCCATTGATTGGCTTCTATGGGAATACATATCACCACCTTCACGAAACCTGCCAACACTTATTGATGACCCTCTAAGGGAATCTAAACGACCACCAACCTCACGAGATGAGAGAGAAGCTTCATAAAAAAATATGAATTTATAATGAATTCAAAAATACATTCATACATATAAATACATGTACATATTCATTGATTAAATCGCGTGAACCATACCACGATTGCGTGAACCATGGGCATGCTCCATTGATGGAGTAGACACCCTTCTCGTCTTGGCTCCTAAAATATAAAAAAAGAAACTTATTAACAACTAATTTAACTCACAAAATTGATAAAAAATCAATTCCATATGTACACACATGTATGTATATGTATGGAGATTTAAGATTATATTTAAATAACATGAACATCCCTCAATCCCTGATCCCCCTCTCTTGTAGAGATATGGGATTCTGTTGATCTTCGTCGTTCATCCTCCATGATATATATATCTACAGTGGAAATTTACAATTATTTTTTTAAATTACTATTTAAAATAAATTCAAAATAAAGTTCAGAAAATTAATGTAATTTAGTGTACACAAATTATGTAAAACACAAATTTCAAAGAACTAATTGATGTGTGAAACTCAATTTAAGCAAAAAAAATTATAAAAATGTTAAGTGCACCAAATTGCGCTTTACATGGTGGGAGAAAACTTGGTATAAAATTGAAAAAAACACATGGTCATTAAAAAAGAAGCGTGAAACACCATTTAAACAAAAAATTGTTGAAGTCCTCGCATTTTAATTTTATAAAAATGTGAAGTTCACCAAGTTGCGCTTTACATGGTGTGGTGGGAGCACACTTGGTATATAATTGAAAAAAACACATGGTCATTAAAAATGATGGATTTATAAGTACAAAACACACAAATATCCAAGATATGTTACAATGTCCATCAATAAATTTTGAAGGAGAGCGTCTCAACACTAATTCATCTTTGAGAGATGAATCTTGAATTTTTGAAGAAGAGCGTCTCAAAACTAATTCATCTTTGAGAGATAAAACTTGAATTTTTGAAGAAGAGCGTCTCAAAACTAATTCATCTTTGAGAGATGAATCTTGCATTGGCATTGCCCCATATAATTCTAATTCATCTATTAATTCATCTTTGATAGATGAATCCTGAATTGGCATTGCCCCATGCAATAGATCAACAAACATCTTATTCACATTTGTACAATGTCTTATACTAAAAAATTGAAATTGGCTAACAATATTGTTTTCTATTCCATGAAGTTATTTTAGCTTCTCCTTCTTAACTTGGTACACACCATTCATCTGGTTGCACACAAGTTCAGAATTGGTGAAAACTACAATTCCATTTGATCCATACTCCATAGCTTTTCCCAAGCCTTCTATCAATGCAATATAATATGCCTCATTGTTTTTTGTTCTTCCCGGTATATTCATTTTCCTTTGGATGACTTTGCTAGTCGCAATATTGGAAAGCACATATGTAATCACTGCTTTCCCTGGATTGGGATAACAAGAAACATCTATGCATAATTTCCATTTTTCAACCATATTTTGTGGGTTTTTTTATCTCTGAAAAAAAAATTCAATAAAAACATATAAAATTGACATTTATTGAAAATGCATGGGAGAAATGACACATGTGCATGAGATAAATGACATGTGCATGGTTTATCTTAAAGTTTGACTTAATGTTTATGGTAGAATTCACATCTAGAAATGAGATTCGTTAAATATTGCATTTCCTAGAGTTTAAGGGAGATTTATGACACATATACTTGGTTCATGCATGGTTTGCATGAAAGTTTGCCTTAAAATTTATGGCAGAAATCACATCTAGAAATAACAGGCCTTAAGAAAGGATGAGATGTAAAGGCTACCTAGCCTTTTATAGATTGCATTAGAACTTGTAGAAGTTAAGACTCAACCAACAAACTAAAATCCTATGGAAGTTCAACCACTTTAGGTTCAGTTTTTAGGCCTTAAATTTTGCCTTGAATTAATAGGGAAAAGCCTGAGTTTGGGGGATACTATCCTATGAGAGTTCAACTAATTTAGGTTCAATTTTTAGTCCTTAAATTTTTCCTTGAATTAATGGGAGGAAGCCTCTAGTTTGTGGGAGAAATGACATTTACATGGTTTGCAAAATTATTTTATGCACTTACTAAAACAACTAGTTATGTCAAAAGTCACACCTTTATGATTTTGTAGGAGAAATGAAATGGAAATGACACATGCCTTAAATTTTTCCTACAAGTTTATGGGAGAAGGGAGAAATGACACATATACAAGGTTTTCCTTAGAGTGGTAGTGGTTTATGGATATTAAAATGAAGAAATTCTATTTCTGTTCTAGAGATTGACTGTAGGGGCATTTACTGGATATGTCACCTTTGAGAAAAGATGAGATCTAGAGGCTACCTGGCCCTTTATAGACTTTGTCTTTAGAAATTGTAGAAGTTAACACTCAATATATAGACTAAAATCCTATGGAAGTTCAACATCCTATGAGAGTTCAACCACTTTAGGTTCAATTTTTAGGCCTTAAAGTTTGCCTTGAATTAATGAGAGAAATCCTTTATTTTGTGGGAGAAATGAAATTTACATGGTTTGCAAAATTATTTTATGCACTTACTTAAAAAATGCTTTAAAGTTAATGGGAGAAAGCCAACATGACACATGATTTAAAAACTTTTTCCTAAGAATTTATGGGAGAAATGACACATGTACACAATTTGCCTTAAAGTGGTTGTGGTTTATGGATATTAAAATGAAGAACTTATATTTAGATCTGTTACAGAGATTGACTGTATGGGAATTTACTAGATATGTCACCTTTTAGAAAATATGAGATCTAGAGGCTACCTGGACCTTTACATACTCTTCCTTTAGAACCTATAGAAATTAACACTACCTAGCCCTTTACAGACTCTGCCTATAGAACCTTGTAGAAGTTAACACTCAACAGACAGACTAAAATCCTATGGAAGTTCAACCACTTTAGGTTCAGTTTTTAGGCTTTAAATTTTTCCTTTAATTAATGGGAGAAAGCCTTTACTTTTAGAGTAACCTTATAAAATTCTTTAATGTGAAGATAATACTTTACCTACAAAACAATGGAATTGAAGACTGTGCTTATATATCAAATTTTTGTTATGACAAATTAGTTATGTCCTTAATAAGAAGTATGATTTAGCACTTATCAAATTGTTTAATAATTTATAATAATTGATATGTACAAGAATTTTACAACTTCAACATCAACCTACACTATCATCATATCACTGTAGCCATGTCAATCTGGATTATTTATATCCATTACATCATAAAACACTCCATTTTTAACATTTTAAAAGAATAAAGCAACATGGAAGGTGTTAATTTAGGTACATTAATCCACTCCACTTTTAACATTTTACAAGAATAAAGCAACATGGAGGGTGTAAATTTAGGTACATTAATAAAATATAGCCATGTCAATCTAGATTATTGTGATCCATTACATCATATTTAACACAATCTAGATTATTTATATCCATTACATCCTAAAAAAACTCCACTTTTAACATTTTAAAAGAATAAAGCAACATGGAAGGTGTAAATTTAGGTACATTAATAAAATACAGCCATGTCAATCTAGATTATTAAGATCCATTACATCATAAAACACTCCACTTTTAACATTTTACATTTTACTCACCGTAAGCTTGGGGGATACTATCCTATGGAAGTTCAATACAACCATGTCAATCTAGATTATTAAGATCCATTACATCATAAAAGACTCCACTTTTAACATTTTACATTTTACTCCATTTGATTTTGGGGGATCCTATCCTATGGAAGTTAAGCTACTTTCAGTTTTTAGGCCTCAAAGTTTGCTTTGAATTAATGGGAGAAAGCCTTGAGAAATGACACATGCTTTAAAGTTTTCCTTAAGAGTTTATGGGAGAAATGACACATGTATGGGAGAAATGACACATGTACATGATTTGCCTTAAAGTGGTTGTGGTTTATGGATATTAAAATGAAGAACTTATATTTAGATCTATTCCAGAGATTGACTATAGGGGCATTTACTGGATATGTTACCTTTCATAAAAGATGAGATCCAAAGGCTACCTGGCCCTTTACAGACTCTGCCTATAGAACTTGTAGAAGTTAACACTACCTTTCCCAATTAGACCCTATGAAGTGTGTAGAGGACCCATGGAATCACTCACACTACTTTACGTAGACATAAGGGTGTATAAGAGTGTACTAAGTTAAAAAATATGGTCATATTATTGGATATATTTCCCAAGAGCCCAAATGTACTCATTAAGTATATGTGCAGTCTATATAACCATCTACAAAAGCAAGTGATTGTTTCCAAGCTAAGGATAATGTATGATCCATGTGTATACACACATGATCTAGAAACCATAGGCCAAAATAAATGGTATTTAGGTGGTTTGAAGAAAAAAAAGCACCAAGAAGCTTTCGAGGAGGGGAATAAGAATTGGAAATAGGAGGATAAGAATAAAATAGCCACTAGAAATCCATGCAAGGGTAGTAGAAATAATTCTGACCATTGCAACATTGATGGTCACATTAAGAAGAATTATTGGATGTTTGGTATGTGTTATATTCTTTATGTGAATACCCCCATGCACTATATATTTTTCTAAGCATAGTGGTGGGAATAAAATGGGAGGAAAGGACCCCCACTTTAGGGTTTCATAGAGACAAAAATCCCCCACACGTAGGTGTTTAGGGGTAGTGCCCATTGAATATTTTTCATTTTATTAAGAATATATTTGAAACTATTAACTATATAAAGTTAAAACCTATGTTTTGTATCAAATTACTTTTTGTTTCAATGGGAAACTTTTATGGCTAATGTGTTTTTCTAGAAATGTGATAGACCCCATTAAAATGGGAGATATATCAAAATGATTCCTATGGTGTAATAAAATAGTTGAGTAGTTTAAAGATATAGATGCATAAATTCAATGAGCATAGTTTTGAGATATATAAGTCCAAATTGGAATAGTTTTTGGCGAATAAATATCAGTGGATCACTATGGATATATCTGCTTCATTAAAAGGGATTTTCTAGAAGGATGGACTAGAAGTTCGGAAAGAGGAAAATATCACAATTATATGTTAATGCATGTGTTTTACATTGAATATTTTTCATTTTTATTAAGAATCTATTTGAAACAATTAACTATATAAGGTTAAAACCTATGTTTTGTATCAAATTACTTTTGGTTTCAATGGGAAACTTTTTTGGCTAATGTGTTTTTCTCGAAATGTGATGGAATCCATTAAAATGGGAGATATGTCGAATTAATTCCTATGGTGAAATAAAATAGTTGAGTAGTTTAAAGATATAGATGCATAAATTCAATGAGCATAGTTTTGAGATATAAAAGTCCAAAATGGAATAGTTGTTGGTGAACAAATATCAGCGGATCACTATGGATATATTTTCTTCATTAAAAGGGAATTTTCTAGAAGGATGGACTAAGTTGGAAAGAAGGGAACATATCACATTAAAATTGTGTCTCTTAGATGTTGAATAATGTAGCTAGGTTCAACCTTCATTATTAATATATTTCTCAAAAAAAATTTATAATTATTGTTTCCTAACAAAAATCTATAACTATTATCAAAACAAAAATTTTTGTTAGGAAACAATAAAAGGCTAGACAAGTGACAAATGGCTATACTACTGATCAAAGAGTGAGACCTTCAATTTAGGAAGGTTGTATAGTATGTCTCTTCCGATGCACTACAACTTTTAAGTGGACTAATATTAAATTAAAAATAAAAATAAAAATAAAAAAATTTCTAAATTAAAAAATAATAATAATAATAATAATAAGGCCAATGAACAGGTTGTTGGTATTTTGTAATTGAAATAATTTAACTCAAGAAAAATCTACTCAGATGGAGGCAAACCGATGGTCTGTGTAGGAGAGAACGGGTACAGATTATAAGGCAAAGTATTCAACCGGTAATGAAAAGGAACCATATGGAGGTGCAGCTGGCCATGGAAAATTTCAGTGGAAGAAATGAAAATAGATATCTAAATAGTCATTTCTCAATTTGTATTTGACAGAAAGATATTTTTTCTCTGCTTGCAAAAGTCTGTTTTTCAGTGGAAGAAATGACAACACTAGTTAGCCATTTATGAGGGAAATGGATGTAGCTCACCTAATTCTAATGTATGCAAAAAAATTATAATGCAAAACAAATTCGAATGCAGGACCAATTCTCAGGGCCCACAATAGCCATGCTATACAAATCGTAAGGGTTCACAACATCCATGCTATACAAACCTGCAACCTCCAAAGGGCCCGCAAGGCGTGAACCCTCCAAGCCAAAGTGACACATCAAACTGTTCAACAAAGAATGAAACATAAAACTTATATACATCATTAATGATAATGTGAATTTTTTTGACATAGATTCAATTCTAGCATGTCACAGAATCTAAGACATGCACGTGATAGTTCAAACTGCACAGTGCATGAGACCCTCACTAATATCTATTTTAGTCACTAGGTTCTGTGTATATTATAAGGATCAGAGTAGGCCATAGATCCTGTAATCACCTAGGGAAGGTTCCAAACCAAATTGGAATATTAACATAGTGACATCGTTAAGATAGTGACAATGACAACCCAGTATCAGTCATTTGGAGAGAATTAACATAGTGATAGTGACAACCTAATATTAGGTGTTTGGAGAGCAATAACATAGTGACGGTGACAAACTAATATCAGGAATTGGGAGAGTGGATTTGGCATGACAACATTCTCATTTGGCAGGTTTGGAGTGAAACATTTCTAGAAATCTTCCTTTTAAACCAGAAAATACTACTTTCTACGATTATGAATATAGCTCACAAATTTATGATGTAAAATTTTAGTCCTTATTTTGACATATCTGAAATGAAAATTTGAAATTAGAGTTTACTATGTACTATAAATCTGATTTCTTGTTAAATGTTTAACCATTTAATATTCAGAAATAATGAATTTTAATTCTGGAATTTGTTTATGAATTATTTTATGAATGATGAATCTGAATATAGAATAAGAATTGTGACTATATGAATTATGAGTATGAAAAAAGAAGATGCATTGTGATGGTATGAATGATAAAATTAGAAACATGGTAATCTGTAATTTTTATGATTTTTTCCAAAATTTGATTATTTTGGAAAATTGGTAATCTATAAGCTGTAAGCCAGACGTGGAAACAGAGATAGAGGAACTAGACACAGAGATAGAGATAGAGCAACTACAGAGGTTGGGTCCCGAAACCAAAACCTTCATAAGGCTGTAAATTCAATGACAGAGGAGAAGGATAGCATACCTGGAAATTCGCAGACGACAAGAGGACGAAGCCGCAATGAGAAGATGAGTCGGGAGATCATTGAAGACGTTGTGGAGGACATAGACCAAATTCCTTGCGAATAAAAAAAATTAAAATTAAAATCAAACAAAAAAAATCAACAAAAAAAAGTTACAAAAAAAGGAGAACAACACCTCACCTTGTCATCGCAGCGGAACAGAGCAACACCTCACCTCGTCGCCCCTACAAACACACAGACGCGAGACAAACAGACAATGGTAATACGCCCGAAAACTGTTAAGGTTTGTGGGTTGGTATATTTATAAGAATAAGTTCGTCCAAACTATTTTGAAAGTTCGGCCGAACTAATAGTTCGGTTGGAATATTAGTTCGACTGAACTTTTATTGCCGGTTTTCCCATCTCCGGCCAAAAATATGTTTTCCCATGCTATCAGTACACCATCAATGTAAAAGGCAGAATGAGTTCGGCTGAACTAATTTCGAAAGTTCGGCCGAAATTTTATAAAAATTCGACCGAATTGTTGAGAAAAAAAAGTTTTCCGCCACCGATTCTCACAAAAGTGTAACCCAACTTCACATTTTTACCCAGGTGTTATCACTCCAATAATTCTCAGGGTTGTTAGTGTTAGAAATACTAAGGGGGGGGGGGTGAATCAATATTCCTTTCAATTAGAGCATTATTTAATCTTCAATTATTATCAGTGTTTGTATAATGATAGCAGTAAACAAAAGCAACACAAATGCACACAATTTTTAAGGTGGAAACCCACTCCAGGACAAAAACCACCTAATATTTTTCTAATAATTCTTTAATATTCAACTCCAATTGAAAATAAAGATCCAAATTCCTAGAATCTAGAAAATAATTCTTCTCCAGCTCCCATTGGATGGACGCTCCAACACCCAAGATTCTTCAGTAGTCAACTGAACAAAAGTCCCAACACCCAATGAGCTACAAATCACCCTAGCACCACCCTACCACTCTATAGAAGAATAAAAGAATAATGGACTCCCGTACCAGGGAAAATGGTCCACTTTACAATGATATAGAATGATGTAGAAGCAGAAGACATACTAGAACATAACCCCAACTATGACACAACCACCTAGTGATGATCCTAGACCTCCCGACACTATCTCTTCAACTCTTGGTAGATAGACACTAGTACAATTTTTACAATAATGTATTTATAATGACTTAGTACAATGATACCTTTACAATGACTGTATGCAGTGTTGCCCACTTGAAGACTTCATGTGATGAACTTCTTGCTTCTGTTCTGCACCTTGGTTGCTGCTCTTGTCATGCTACCCTCTACCGCACCTTGGTTTCTGCTCTTGTCATGCTACCCTCTGCTACACCTTGATTTGCTTTGCTGCACTAGAAAGTCTGGTACTTTACAGCCCTTCACAACAAATGATCTAGCTTTTTCTTGCCTTCTAGGAGCTCGATAATGAATCTGGTGTATCTCTGTTATTTCAGATCCCCAATATGTCATGTTCGGTCCTGTAGTAGTCCTTTGAGTCTTCTTTCCAATGCCATACGTTTGACACAAATTGGATCCTTCAATGGAGAGTTATGCCCAATCTCTCACATTGCCCTAATTATGGACTATTTCAGTAGAGTGAACTTCTATGGTGTGCCACGTGTCACTTTTTTTTCATTCGGCTTTGAAATTGATAGAGTGAAAACTACAGTCCATGCACTATTTTTCACTTTCTACATAATTCCAATCAGATACTCAGAGAGAGGGTTATCTCCGAAAATATTGGGCACCTTGATCTGAAATTTTTACAGGAGCTTCCTTAGGATTTCGGCTTCGCCTCATAAAAATTTCAGCTTCTGAACCTTCGTAGAAACAAAGTTAGAGCAAAACGTCCATGATGACCTGTTTCAGATAGTGAAATCCCTACATAAGGAGGATATGAGGATCACAATTTATATACATGCTTAGGTTGAGAGGGGCTTCAACAAGTGAACGTGGGAGGGAATTTAGGAGCTTAAAAAATATTAATTATGAATTTTCAATGAACCATGCCAGAACCCCATGGTGTTTTATCCCACTAACTGGGGGTAAAAACTTCAAACATGAATATCTCTCAAACTGTGAAGAATTACGTGGCGTGCCATATATCAACGAAAACATCGCGACAAGTAGAAACCATAGAAAGCATTCTTGACCTAGAATATATTAATTTGGTAGGTAAAAATTCCCATGCAATATTGGGGTAGTCCCTAGTGCTGCTTGGGTTGACATCAATGACAAACGCTGATCAACAATCTCCCCCTTTGGCATTGATGGCAACACAAGTACTCCCCCTGCGATCATGACACCTATTCCTACAACATTCTCTCCCCCTTTGACATCAATGGAAAAGGGTAACTCTCCTTGATACACAACCATCCTATGGACCTGTACACACTTCCACTCCCCCTTTATATTCTGAATAAGGAAAATCTAATGAGAACTTGGAAGAATCCCAAGCTTCTGGCGAAGATATTAGCTTCATGAGTACTCTCACGATAATCAACGCTTCCTTCCCAATCTGCACCTGTAAAGGAATGAATAATGAAATTGTTACCCTTTGGATACCACCAACCATATTCTATTGTTCCCTTTAGATATCGAAGAATTCTTTTGATGGGAATAATATGTGATTCTTTTGGTGCTATTTGGAATCTTGCTACTTATCCAACTGCTTGCATAACATTTGGCCGAGAGGTTGTTACATATAGAAGACTACCAATCATAGCTCTGTACAACCTTTGATCCACATCCTTAGATGAGTCGTCTATGTTCAATTTGCAACCTATTACCATCAGAGTAAGGATGGGTTTGCAATCTTCCATTTTTTAATTTCTTGAGAATTTCCTTGATGTACTTGGCTTGACATATAAATATTCCTTTCTCTTGCTGAGATATTTGAAGCCCTAAGAAGTATGCCAGCTCACCAAGTAAAGACATCTTGAAATCAATTTGCATATTTGTAGCAAACTTCTTACTTAGTCGATCATCATTGCTACCAAATATTATATCATCCTCTTTAGCTATTAGACGTGCTTTATTTGCTTCATCCAGAACATATATGTCGTTTGGAGCTCGACTTGCTGTAGCCACAATTTCACCATACCTACCTTTCTTGATTTCACATTTTGTGGAGTTGAATAGTATTGTGTGTCCTTGATCACACATTTGTCCAACACTGAGCAGATTGTGATTCATGTTTTCAACCAAAAGAACATTCTTGGCTAGAGCATCTTTTCTTTCGAGAGTGACGGTACCTGATCCTATAAAATTTGAAGATCCATCACTTCTAAAGGACACGGTTCCATCTTTCTTCTCTTTCATAGATAAAAAGTTCTTTCTATCTCTAGTCATATGCGTTGAGGAACAGCTATCAACATACCACACATATTTTCTGTTTCGAGCCTTGAGAGTGAGAGCACGATTATCAGTCTTCTTCTTCTTCCATGTTCGTTCGTTCTGTGGCTTCGAAGATTCTTCTGGAGGATTTTCAAGTTTGCAGTCTCTGGATATGTGTCCAAAGTTTTGAAATTTGTAACATTCAATATTATTTCTTAAATGTTCAAATCTATTGATGATTTGCTGATCCTTGGGAGGTTCATATTTGACAGATCTCCTAGAATTATATTCGTTCCTGGGGCACGTGCGACATTCTACAGCTTTATGACCAAATTTTCCACATGAATAACAGTAGCCATAAAAAATATGTTGGTACTTGGATGTAAATCTTCGTCAAGGAATTGTCTTCCAAGGCTATTCTTGCGAATCTTGTCCTATGAAGTCTACATGCATGTCAGATCTCATAGGTTCATTGTATTTTGTTGTAGAAGGTCCCGCTTCTTCTTCTTTGTAACCGATGCCAGTTATGTCGTTGTAAGATCGTTGATTGTTGATGAGTTCTTCCAATACCTTTGAGCTGTTGGCATAGTTTTGGATAGTTTTTCCTTTCTTCACTTCCTTACGTAGTGAGACTACTTCGGCTTCTAATTCTTCCCTTTCTTGGTTGCTTTCTTCCAACTTGTTTTGAAGTGACTCTTCAATGCATTTGTGTTCTTCAACTTCAATTTTGAGACCTTGAACTTGTTATTCAAGAGTATTGGAATGGATCTTCTCCGCCTTGAGCTCTTTTATAAGCTTGATTACTTCCTTAGAAAATTCTTCTATGGTCAATCCTTCTTCTTCATTATTTGATACCTCTTGTTTATTGTGCTTGGCCATAAACAATACTCTCTCATTGGCTTCTTCTTTGCTGTCATTGTCTTCATTAGATGATGAGCTATCTTCTTTAGAGAGAAAGTTCCTTTTGGATCCCTTCTTTTTGAATTTATAAAAGCCTTTCTTTCCTTTTGAGTTGTCATCACTTCTGTTCAGACATTTTGATGCGAAATGCCCAACCTCACCACAGCCAAAACATATCAATGGAAGTTTACCTTTGAATTTTCCCTTACCAATTTTTAGTTTTCTCGTAAAGTATGCATATTTTTCATCTGAAATACCTTCTTCATCATCTCCTTTTTCTACACAGTTGCAGGTGCATGTCTATTCAATTGAAGGTTGTTTGTCCTTATTGATTTTCTTAGATGCAACGAACACAATTTCTAGATGCGAAGTACCCTCTTCTTCATCAAGTCTTATTTCATATGCTATGATAACTCTATGTAATTCCTCTTTGCTGAGTTTGTCCAGATTTTCACTGTATTCTAAGACCGATACCTTTGGGTTGAATCTCCCTGGTAACATTCTAAGAATATTTCATATAATAGTCTTCTCATCAACTGGCTCTCCCAATCCTTCCAGAGTATTGGTTATCTCATCAACGCATTGGAAATATGCAACAATGTTGCAATCTTCTTTCATTTTGAGTTGCTCAAATTTTTCTCTATAGATTTGACTCTTTGCTTCTTTGACATTTGAGTCACCTGCATATATATTCTCAAGCTTGTCCCATACCTTTTTGGTGGTTTTACAACCCAACACCTTATGATAAGCAGATTCAATAAGTCCACTGATAATAATATTATTTTCTTTTGCATCATTTACCAAATTCTTCTTACCTTGTTCATCCGTAGTTGATGTAAATCCATTTTGAACAGTGTCCCATACTTCGTAACCTTGCACCAAGAGATATACCTCCATTCTTCCTTTCTAGAGTGCATAATTATTTTCATTGAACAAAGGTACACCATTCTTGGTATGCTCCATGACCTCCTTCCAGCTGTTAAACTGTTATTGAAGGAACCAAGCTCTGATACCAATTGTTGGAAATAATGAGAGGGGGTGTGAATCAATATTAATTTCAATTAAAGCATTAGTTAATCTTCAATTAATATCAGTGTTTGTACAATGATAGCAGTAAAAAAAAGGAACACAAATTCACACAGTTTTTAAGGTGGAAACCCACTCCAGGACAAAAATCACCTAATGCTTTTCTAATAATTCTTTAATATTCAACTCCAAATGAAAATAAAGCTCCAACTTCCTAGAATCTAGAAAAGAATTCTTCTCCAGCTCCCACTGGATCGACGCTCCAACGCCCAAGATTCTTTAGTAGTCAACTGAGAGGAAGCCCCAACACCCAATGAGCTAAAACTCACCTTAGCACCACCCTACCACCCTATAGAAGAATAAAGGAAGAATGGACTCTAGTACCAGAGAAAATGGTCCACTTTACAATGATATAGAATGATGTAGAAGAATAAGACACACAATGATACCTTTACAGTGAATGTATGCATTGCTGGCCACTTGAAGACTTCATGTGATGAACTTCTTGCTGCTATTCTGCACCCTGGTTGCTTCTCTTGTCATGCTACACTCTGCCGCACCTTGCTTCCCTTTTCTTCCCTAGAAATTATGGTCCTTTGCAGCCCTTGAAAACACATGATATAGCTTTTTCTTGCCTTCTAGGAGCTCGATATTTAATCTAGTGTATCTCTGCTATTTTAGATCCCCACTATGTGATTTTTGGTCTTGTAGTAGTCCTCTGAGCTGTCTTTCCAATGCCATAGGTCTGACCCAATTTGTATTCTTCAAGGGAGTGTTATGCCAAATCTCACACAATGCCCTAATTATGGTCTGTTTCAATAGAGCGAACTTGTACAGTGTGCCACGTGTCACTGTTTCTTCATTTGTCTCTGAAATTGATAGAACGAAAACTACAGTCCATGCAATATTTTATATTTTTTACAAAATTCCAATCTGATTCTCAGAGAGAGAATTATTACGATTTTCACAAGGTCACTTCTTTGAGATGAATTTCAGGAGCTTGCAAAAACACTGACTTCCACAGATCATATCTCTGAAAGTATTGCGCACCTTGATCTAAAAATTTTATAGGAGCTTCCTCAGGATTTCAGCTTCGCCTCATAAAAGTTTCAGGTTCTGAACCTTTGTAGAAAAAAAATTTAGAGAGAAAATTCCACGATGACCTGTTTCAGATAGCGAAATCCCTACATAAGGAGGATATGAGGATCACAATTTATATAAATTCTTAGGTTGAGAGGGGCTTCAACAAGTGAACGTGGGAGGGATTTTAGAAGCTTAAAAAATATTAATTATGACTTTTCAATGACCCATGCCACAACCCCATGGGGTTTTAGCCCACTAACTTGGGGTACAAACTTCAAACATGAATATCTCTCAAACCGTGAAGAATTACGTGGCATGCCATATATCAACGGAAACATCTCGACAAGTAGAAACCATCTAAAGAATTCTTGACCCAGAATATATTAATTTGTTAGGTCAAAATTCCCATGAAATATTGGGGTAGCCCTTGGTGCTGCTTAGGTTGACATCAATGACAATCGCTGATCAACAGTTAGTATTTTTGGTTTAAAGAATATTAGAGGTAACCACAAACCTACTTTTAAGCTTTAGGATCTAGCCTTCCTAATTCCCAGAGAGGGCTCTCTCTATATGATTTATCTTTGTTGATTTTAGGCTAGTTATGTAAGATTGATTCGGATTTTGATTTTGGGTTTGGTTTGGTGGTCGAATCACTTATTCATATGGAGAGATGTAGGTCTGTATTCCATTTGTCTAATGGAGTCAAAGTGTCAAGTAGTCAGAGAAAAATCAAGGTTCTAAATGGAAGTGTTCACAGGGCAAGTTAGCTGAGTAACTTCAGATCTTTAGGTTGATGGTGAAATGGTTTCATTCAGGATGAGAGAGAAATTAAGGGTTCTCAGATCTAGATAATGAGGGAAATGACAGAGGTCAATCGAAACTAGGGAGAAATTAAGAATTCCTTAATCTGGATATTAGTAGAAAACATGAAAGTGAAATAACAGTTCAAGACAGAGTGCTTTTAAGCAAGTTCTAAAGTAATATTCCTGTTATACATTTAGGTTTAAAAAACATGCAAGTATGTGAAAACTTTAGATAATAACAAAAAACAATTGAGAGTACATCACTGAAGTGGCCCAACACATGAATCTTGTAATATAATCTATTTATTGCTCAATTCAGTCTGTTGACTTGAAAATTGTACAAAGAACCCTCTAGTTCAGATTAGTACATCTATAGAAATGCTTAGCAATCCACAAACCACCCATAATACTTCGAAATGCGAAGTATTTATACATAAAATCTTACAAAATATCCTAAAACAATCTTAGGAATTTTTCAAGGAAAAATAAATATTTTCATGCAAGAAGATAGAGACAACTATCTAACTAATGCAAGTTGTCCCTGATTTTATTGATTTGTTGTTTGATCTTTTGCTGATTTGTCTCTGACTGTTTTCTCAATGAAAGCTGTCTTTTAGGAAGTTGACTTTCCTTCACATTGGCTTTATCTTTCACTCTAGTTTGACTTTAACCATCTGAGTTTCATCTGATACTCTTTGACTGTCACTGTTGTTTTTTACTTTAAACTTTGACTGCCCTATTTACTATTTTAATTTCAAAATAAATCAGTCAACTTTTCCCACTCTTCTGCTTCTGGTAATTTGATTTTCACCATTCTTCTGAATATCTCATCATCCTCTGTATACTTTGTAAATGTAGGCTTATTGATGAATAAATGTTTTACCTCATGTTGTAGGTAAAAGAGGTTCTCAAAAATTTTGTAGAGTACATTCCTTGTTGGAGTTCCTTGCATGATTGTATTGTTGGCTTGTTCTTTTGCCACTTTTCTGATTTTTTTTATCATAATATTTTTGTTTCATCAACCTGGACTTTATAACTAGTGGATTTGGAAGGCATTTCAGCCTTAAAATATAAAACTTCATCATGAATCTAGTTATGCCAAGCTCCATGTTCTGACACTTTTCTTCCAGCTATACCATTGAGTTTCTCTTTGAAATCACCTTCTTAACTTATAGGATTGTTTCTGTCCTATCACTAATTCCAATATCTTCTAATTCCTACTTATTCTTGAAATTAAGAAACTTTATAATTTCATTAGCCTCTTTTGACTTCTTACCAAGTTCTTCTTTGATTTTTTGGATGGATTCTCATGCTGCTTTGATTGAATATTTTTGCTCAAAAATAACCTGAATGGATGGCCAAATATCATTGAAAGATTCAATGATATTGGCCCATAGCTATTGCTTGGCTTGTGCCATTGGTTCTTTTAGTGTTAAATCTTTCTCTAACTTCTTCAATTTATCTGTCAACATGTTTATTTTCTATACTTCATTTTTATGCATAGTCTGGACTAGTTTCTTCTCATCATCCAGAATTTTCAACTGTTCTTTAATTTTGTTGATTTCATTTGTTTGAATTGAAATTTCCTGCATTGCTTTAACTAGTTTTCCTACTTCATCACTGGGTCATGCTACTGTTGAAGATGAATCTATTGCTAAAGTAGTTGCTGATGTAACATGAAGTGTTGTAGCTATTGGAACTGAAGGGGCCAATGACTCTTCTAAGGTGGAAGGAACATATGTAGTGAATACATGAATAAAAATGACATTGACTTCTTCTAATCTAACCTTTTTCTCCTGCACTAACTTGTCCATCTCATTTTCAATTTCTTTTAGCTGGGCAGTTAATTGAAGAATGAGGTTCATCATCTCATATTTTTGTCCTTAATTTTCTAACACTTCCTTTGCTTGTGGATGTTCAGGAGGAGGTAGTTTTAGTTGCTTCTTTAATGCAGCAATGTTTGCATTATTTTTCTTTATGAGTTCATTTGCAACTTTGACATTTGTTGGATCATATCCTACTTCAATAATAAAATATTCTAGAGATTTAATTCGGTTATCCTTAGCATGTGAGGATGCCTTTTCTAACTTTAGCGAATCTCTGATGTTCGCTAGAGTGTTTTGCAGCTTCGGCACACTCATGGCTTTATTGGTCATGTTAGAATACAACATTTCAATAGCTTGCTTGTGAAATTATATCTATTCTACAGGATGAAAATATTTTTCTTGAACTTCATATGATGTATTTTTATGATCTACTGATGATTTAGGATGTTTTACTGTGGGCTGCAAGAAGGTCATCTACATCTTCCTAGTCTTGTAGTCAAGTGCAGAAAGCAATCTGCTTTGGTCACTAGGTGACTACATATAGTATTGGGTGTATGTATCTTCTTTTAATGCCTCATTTCTGATCTTGACCTCTTTATCCTTCTGCATAATATCCTTCTCTTTCTCTGCTAGTTTTCTAGATGAAGACACTTCAATACTATGTTGCTTTTGAATCATTTGAGTGTTTGATGTTGAAGTTTGGTGAGTTTCTTCAGAAATTGCAGGAGGTGCATTGTCTTTTACCACTGTATTTGTGTCAATCACTTCAACAGTTTCCACTTCTTCATTTAAAGGATTTAATTTTGGCTTTTTCCTGTACATCAGTTTAAATTTTGTTTCAATGGTAGTTTGTGCTGAGTATGATCCTTCTTCTCTTTCTCTCTTGGAGTTCATATCCTATGGGGCTCGAGTCTGCAAAATGGAACTAGTATCACCTTGCTTCTCTGCCTGTTTCAAAGTGTTCTCCAACCATTCAGACTGATTGGAGTACTTCTCAATGTCTAGCTTGGATTCATTTACACAAGGAGTTAATTTACATTTGACTCTTAACTTGATTATTACTCCTAAAGGATCATAATACCATTGGAAACTTTGATTGAACTTAAATTCCTGCAAATATTTTTCTGCTTGTGGGCCTGCATCTCTATTGTTGCAAATAAAAGGACCAACCTGATTCTATATCTTAAACTATGTCTTCTTTTTGGCTGACAATAAATTTACTACATCAGAGTTAAGGATATGCCTGATATACTCAAGTACAAATAACCTCATTGGGAGGTATTTGGGTAGCTTATATGGAAAAAAATTAGATCCATATACCATAATCTCTGTGTGATTCTAATAGAGGTACCAATCTCCTATCCTACCGTGTTCTGATAACTGCAGGACCTTTTTTATATCATCACTGACTCTTGGTTGAATGTTGTTGTTCAACATGTTGACAATTGGATGGATAAAGGAGTCAATGAAGTCTATGTATGTGGACTGTGTGGAATCTTTCCTGATTAATGGAGTCCAAAATATTAGTGACTGTGGATTACCTTCAACATCCAATTTCTGAAAGTTGATGGCAAATATTTCAGGTTGAAAGTACAAGAAACATGTGGAATAAAATAGAGGAATACTTGAAGACACGTTCTTTAGGTAATTTGACCAATTGTTCATGAATTGTATCAACAAGGTATTGGGAAAAATTGAATATGGTAGTAGGAGGCTGACCAGGGGTAAAAATAGACAAGAAACCTAAGACTAAAGCATCAACATGCTCATCAGTGAAATAACCCAAAATAAAAGACAACATGCTAATAACATGCTTGGTTCTCTTAGAAAATATAGTTGCTGGACAAGGAGGATTGGTTTTGGGAGTCTCTACTGATGAGGGAATGAAAGTTTGGAATATTTGGAACCTCTTGGGGAAGTCTAGATTCATATATAGCAGTGTGAGCATCTCAATAGACAAAGGGGTTTTATCAGGCCTAGGTTGGATCTGCAACATCTGATTTATTGATTCAACTGTGATAGTGAATAAGATTTCTTTTCCAGGGGTTATAATGGCTCTTTGATAAGGGAAATAACAATTTTGGCAAAGTCTAATCACCTCTAGACACTGGAAGGTCTGTGGGACAATGTACTTAGGAAAATTCGACTCCGAAAGGAAAACTTCATCAGCTTGGTCAATTGATTTGTCATGGCTCCAGCAGTGGAGCTCAAGAAGGTTAAACTCAGTGACAGGGTCACTAATTTAAATTCTTTGTCTGCTAAAGGATTCTGTTCCACATCTACAACTGGAGGTCGCAGGGGATTAATTGATACAATGCTTTGAGAAGCCAAATTTATTAATTTTAATCAATTGATTACTCTTTTGACTTAGAAAAACAGGTTTAGGCTTTTAGGAGCACCTCTGAAAGATATTTACAGTCTACAAAAGGGTTTGGGAAACTAATTTATCAATTATTACTCTCTGTGATAAAAATAGTCTCAGGCCTTGGGAATTATGTGAAAAGATGCCTAGGGTTTGAAAAAAGAGGATTGGGAAGCAACAGGGGTTTTCTTTTGGTCTACAAAGGCTCATAAATTGATTCAATTACTTGTTACTTTCTTGCAGTAAATACAAGCCTCAGTATTTTCAGGAATACCTAGAGAAAACAAAGCTTTTGGTATGTAGAGGAGGTTCTAGGTTTGCAGAATCTTTCTGAGGATTCAGTGATCTTTATAATGTTTAAAACAGGTTCTGCAACGTCTTTGGCAACAATTTTGTTGAATTCTAGTTGAAATGGCTTGAAAACAGGTCAGTAGCTATTATTTAGCTCTGGAATAGGTTGGCAATAGCTCTGTATTCGGAAACTGTAACAGAAATAATAGTGAAAGGATGGAAAGGGCGGATTTATGCATTTTTAACCAACAATGGTTAATCATTAATGTATGGGGTCAATTCAAATGGGAACGATGGTTTTGATAACGGGCAGAAATACCATTTGGAAGTTTTCGCATCAGCAAAAGTGGTTGGGCGGTATTATTTATGAGGATGTGATGTAATGAAATATTGCCACATAACAGGGAGTCGGGCTCCAAAAACTACTCATTTCGTAAGGTCTTAGAGTGGTTAAATATCAAGCTTTCGGGCATGAAAAATGAGTTATTGGCCATTAGATTCTATCAATCAAGATTTGACGGTTGGCAAATAGCAAGGAATTGTCAAGGATTTCAAGAGGCATAGGGCCCAGGTTTTAAGGCAATGCGAGATTTATGTGATATAATAATATATGAAGGGATAGGGACTTTATAATAGGTAGGGTTTATAACAAGTGGGCCCTGAAATATATATAGGGGGATAAAAATATATATTAAATTAATCATAAGGGGTTGGGGAGATATATTTAAGCGAGGAATTAATATAAATATGATATTAAGGTTTAATGGGAGTTAATATATAATGGTGGTTAATAAAATATACAATGAAATGTTTAATAAGTTTCGGGATTTTAAAATACACTAAGGATAGTGTTTAAAACTAATATCGGGGTGGGATTTTCAGAGTCGGGCCTGATATTATTATTTTAAACTTGAAACTTAGGATAAGTGTATTTTAGGGGGTATTATGAACGAAAATGGAAGTTAATAAAGGGATTTTACTTTTCCAAAGGAAAATATTGCATTTAGACTAATGAAAAGGGGATTTTTGTAGGGAAAAGGAGTGAAGTAAGGGGAGAGGGTTAAAATGAAGGGGAAGGAGTATTTTTACAAGGGAAATTGAATTTAGAGGGAAATTAGTAACTATGAAATGATCAATTTCTGCTATCCATGCCTTGTGAAAACTTCTTCTGCCTACCCATCATCTACCCTAACATTTTTTCTTCATTCATTTGGGTGAATTTGAGCTTGCACACCTTTTTTAGTTTTCTTTTAACAACAAACTATCTAATTCTAACCTTATTACTTCCAATGGCTCAGATTAAACTGTTGAGCTCATTTATTATTCTCTACCTAACTACCGATCTGCCAAGATTAAACAGTTTGGCTAGATCTTTATTCTCTATCTATCAGCATGAAAGATCGAGATTAAGCAGTTTGACCTGCATGGATTGTGGCATTTTTTGACAAGCTGCACACAATCATATTTTGAAAAATAAATTAAAAATTAGTGGCATTTGAATTTGCATCACTTTCATGATCTATTTTATCTCTTTTTTGTTGGGGTTCATTTTTTATATTCTTTTTCTTTCAGTCCTTCGATTTTCCTTTTAGGACTTTTACCCTCTTTACATTTTTTAATATGGGAAAAAAATTTGCAGAAAGAAAAGTATGTAAATATTACAAGAATAATCATAGTCAATTCAAAATTATGAATCCTATTACTATAGGACCCTAACAGTAGGAACGTCGAATCAAAGGTGACGACATCTGTGTTGTTGGTTTCTGGTTCTGGGCTGGTTTTGGTGTTTGATGAGCTCATCATGCACACTGTTGCCTTCATTCTTTCTGCAGCATCCATTGGCGATATTAGAGGGTAACCCAGGTTGATCCCAGGAGAGTAGATGGTCTGAATTAGCTAGGGAAAAATTCTGTATATGTTGTGATCGACTCAATATATGTATCTATGTATGGTAGTACAACGTCTAGAGTGGTCATGATTTTATTTTCATAGTATTCGAGATGGTCGATGGTCATGATTTTGTCTTCATGGGGGAACATCATCACCCAAAACACATAGAATTCTACCACGATCATAGTGTACATGTAACTCTGCCCGAGGAATATATTGTAGTCTAATTGTGCATCTAAGACCTCAATGTATATGAGGACTATTTTTCTGGCCAGGTGCACTAGAAAATTTTGTAAAATACCTACAGGGGTTGATGGGAGCCCATCATATGCTCTGAGAATGATGTCAGATGGTTTTAATTCAGGCGATCCTAACTTCTGCCAAACTATTTTGGACATGATGCAGGTGGATGCTCCTTCATCCACAATGCAACAGTGGACATTGTTGTTATGAACTGAAATCGGTATTTGGAAACTGACTAGAGAAGGAAGCTTGGGGCCTCCTTTATCTAGATAAAAAACCATTAAGTGATAATAAGAAGGGTCAATTGCGCCTAAAGCGGAAATTAAGGCTTTCCATTTCATTGGGCAAGATTGCAAGACTTCTAAAGCTGACATGGTTGATGAAGAATAACCTAAATCATCCACTATGTTATAGCTATGGGCATATTTGGAATGATGCCTTGGGTGCCTTGATGGTCCTTTGACTATTTTTGGCATGGGATCAATAGGTACTTTAGATATGGTTAACAATGCAATTGGTGTGCTCTTACTTGTACCTAAAAGGTTGGTATCTTGGGGTGTGTGATAGTTCCTATTCGGTGTTTGGAAGAAAAATTATTCTCCAGACATGAAGATATCATGGTTATTTCCTCCATCATTGTTTTGGGGTGGTTTTTATTGTTGGGTGTTAACCACTCCCTGATGGGGGAAAGGTTCCTACATGACTATAGGCTACTGTTTTTTTCCCCCTTGTCCTTGGTTACCCTGAAATCGCTTCAACTCAAGAAATTTGATACAGTGGTGGGTGTAATGAATGTATTCCCCACATATGGCACAAGAATGATTTGTCCTTAGAGTGATTGTATTTTTTTTCCTTTGAGAGTTATTGGTTGGTTCCTGGTTCTGATTCTAGTTGGATTTTCCCCTAGCTTGAGATCGCATGGGGCACTATTGATTACTGCCCCCTTGTCCAAAGTCTCCCTTTAGTTTTCTCTTTGTTTTTTTCTTGGTAGAATTCAAAGGATTATTTTTATTCTCCTGGCCATATGAAGTTTGTTGTTGAGCCTAGGAGGGTTGCACTAAGTTAACCGATGCATTGTTTGGCACTGGTGGTATATTTTGTATGGAGAAAGGGGAGTATTGGTTCCCTTGTCCCTGGTTGGACTATGTATGTTGGGGTGGCTCTCTAGTATTGATATTTATATCTCAATACTTAGCCCCTTGCAAGGGAAAGTATGGAATTTATTACAATTGGTGGTATGGAATTTCCTTGTTAGTTATGTTCTACAGAGGTGCAGGATGACTATGATAGTACCCTGGTTGTGATGCATTATGTGTAGTATCATAACAGTATCCTAGGTGCTGATAACTATAGTTTGGTTGAATTTGGGCTAATGACCCTATCAGACCATCAACAATATTCTACGTGCCTAGTAACTCTTTATAAGTTTGCAGTCATGAATCATTTGGAGGGATGTGGTAGATATATCTAGATTGGGTGTAAATGAACTCTAGTTGTTGGGATTTAATGATGGCATATTCCTCAGTGCAAGGATTTTGTGTTGCCACATCTTTCGAAATTTATGTTGTGAGTGTTTTCATAAATAAATCCATAAGATCTGTATCCTTGAGATTGGATTTTCATAAGCTACGACACCTCCGCCATTCGTGGAGATGGTCCGATATGTGAACAATAGGTGTTTTCCTAAAATAAGTGAGGAGTTCCATTCCCAAATCATGATGAATTGGGAGCTAGAAGTAGGTAAGGAATGAAGTTTCAAGGGTGCCAAAGGTTCCATGTGATGCAAAGGGCTGGTTGACATACAATTTCACTACAGGTCCTGTAAGGGTCCATTGAAATAGTCTTAGCCGAATGGTATCATCTATGATACCATTCGATGAACACCACAGGTGGAAAGTCATAATATGATTTCTTGGGTCTTCCGCTTGCTTACCTTAAAATTTTGGAATATCCAAAGAGAGATTCGTGGGCATGGGTGGTCAGTTAAGGCCATGTGAAATAGGATGATTCATTAACTTGGTTAGATCTGGAAGATTTAATGATGCTAATAAAGGTAATTGAGTATTGAATTCAATCATATGATGTTGTTGAAGAGGTATATGTATGTGGTGGCCTTGGGGAGGTGCTTGGGAAATATTTCGTTATGGTGTTCCCGGAGGGTTGATTTTCTGACTCCCCAAAGGTGTAAAGAACCTTTGGCCTTGAGGGGTCATAGGAGGAGTTGAGTGTGGTGACCCTGGAGGGGTCTCCATTGGTGTGGTGGTTTGTAACCCTTGGGGGCTTCCAATCAAATATGCCCTGATAAAGGAATATCCTATAATGGTGGTGGCATGACATCCTCTACGCCTGAATGATGGGAGGCCTAACACTCCTCCTTCTAATGGGGGGAGCTTTAAGAAACACCTAGATCGACAGGTCCCTTTGGGTTCCCTATGGTGTTGATTAGTGTAATATTGTTGGTGTTTTTTATTTTGGAGGAAGGATGATCTCTATCAATGCAATAACATAATCACTTACATAAAACAAGGCGAAAAATGGAAAGATAAATTTTCTATTTAAATTTAAACTATGTGATCAATCAAGAAAAAAATGAGTTTTTTGTTTGTTTTGCATATGATACCAAAAGCCTATATATATCGGATCGTCCTCACAATCTGAAGGTAAATAGTCCTTGCGAAGATAACTTATGATGGGTACTAGAGCCAAAGTCCTGAAAGAACTAGCGACACCTTCGAGCAACCAAAGAAACAACCAAGGTAATGATATGAGGAGCTAGTGTTTCCCACAGCGTCACCTATAGGGAAAATATGCCCTATTTTTTGGCCACTAAAGTACCTTCGTCGCATGTGAGAATTCAAGTCTTTAGCTTCTTAGTAATCCATTACTAGTACTGAGTACTAGATGGTTTGGGTAGCCCCAAATAGTACCGCACGCATTGTACCTAAGTTGAACCCCCTCTGAATCGGGTCTCTGTAATGCTTGGGTAAATGTTTCCATGGGCGGATAAAAGGATTTTTAAGCTCCCTAAGTAGTCAACATCTATATTTAAAAATTTATTATGACCATGGTGGCTTATTGGATGCCTACCCCTGATGGTCCTAACCTACACTATAATTTATTTTGTGGCCCCTGTGGGGAGAATTTAATGAGTTCAAATTATGGTTTTTTTTTAAGAGTATTAATTTTCTTTAGGGTGTGATTTTGTAAGATAAGAATAAAAGCCCAAACAAGTGGGTGCCTTTTGGTACCGATGCTTAGTGTGTGTTTTGAGTGAACAACCAAGAGTGTGTTAAGATGTGGATATGCGATGATCCTTTACTTCTCTCCTAATTGCACTATGTTTTGTTTGTTCCTTGAATAATTTTAAGATCATTTCTAGATAATGGGCCTCTTTCACTTTTCCTAATTATATTATGTATAACTAAAGGGAGATGGTAGCTCAAAATTATTTTGATAAAGTGTTCATATGCCAATCCAGGTTCATAGATAGGTGCAAGGGAGGTAGATATTACTTTATTTCTATATTTAACATTTTTACCCTAGTCCCAAGGTTAATGCAAACATTGAAGAAATAGTTTATCTAGACAAAAGAATTGTGGAATACGGGCCACTTAATCCTCCTACTTAAACTATGTGTTCTAACTTAGAATTAGAAAAAAATTAGCTTGAGAAAGAAAACAAATGTGGATTTGGGTCACTTACTCCTTTTCTTAGTTAAGCTATGTGGATTTGGGCCACTTACTCCTTTTCTTAGTTAAGCTATGTGTTTTTTCAAATTTAAATAAGAACACTTAATCACTATACTAGTAGTGGTTGGTGCATTAATTAATTATCCTAAAACATAAAAATTTAGAATAGTGGTGAAGGGAAGTCTTTATGGGTTGTCAATCACCTGCAAAATTGAAAAAATACTATGAATTTTTGCTTTTTGTAAATATATATCGGGTTATTTACCCACATGCGATGTATGAGTGTCTATATAAGCAGAAGGCGTGATTTTGCGAAATATTAAAAAACAAATTGGGTTCTCTGCCTCTCAGAATAGAGGCTGACTGTCCTGAACAATTCACAAAGAGTGTTTGAATGCCTTGCAGCTAGTTGTGCAGGGAGGATGTCCTACAAAGACAATGAATAACCAAGAAAAGGCATCCAGTATGGTCATTAATCCAGTGTTGGTGTTTTTTTTACAAAAGTGTACCAAAAGACACCTCTCTAGTAGTTGGTTGCTAGCTACAAAATATCATAGAGAAGATTATGATGTTGTTAATGGAAAAATTGAAAAAAAAAAGTAAGACAAAACTCATAAGGTAAGTAATGCATACAATAACACGAACTTAAAAAAAAAATGCAAGACAACAATTCTCAAATGTAGGAACAAAACAATACAAACAAATGGAGAAAAATCCCTCTATTGGTTTCTAGTGGTATGAAGAATACAATTCTATCACTCTTGCAATGAGTCCTTTGAGCTATGGAGCTCAAATACTCAAGACAAGGGGGTTCCCTTTCCTTGGTTTCCTTGCAAATATCTCCTCCCTCTCTCAAAAGGATTGTGATCACCCACTAATGATGGAGTTCTCTTCTTCACTATGTTGTTGGATGGCCAACATGCTAGTTTCTTCAATCCTCTTGCTTAGACACTTGAAAGTTGGTGTTGCTATGGTAGTACTTTGGCCATCATAACAATGTGTCTCCCTTTGCTCTTCCCATGGCCAATTTATATAGAAAATTTTGAACTCTCTTTGCTCTCTTTGACCAACATTGATAACGACCAAAGGGTAGGACAAGATATTCCTTTGTGGAATGCATGCCTCCTCAAGGTGGCTCGAAATCAGCTGTACTTGACTGTAATTGACAGATAATCATATTTTCCAATTGTGTCAAGTGGTCCTGAATGGTGAATTTTCTCCATCCCCAGGACCACGCGGCTATCGAAGGATAAAGCGCATTGTGCACAAAAAACCTTTGCTACTGGTGCGTTGTCCCCCAATTTATGTCCAAACCTTAGGGAATAATTAAATTTTTTCCTTCACAATGTATTTTTTCTTGAAAATATTTATTTGTACTGTTTTCTTGAAATTTTCTAATGTCTTTTTCCTGTATTATTTTTGGTGTTAAAACATCCCTTTTCATTTTCTTGTATTATGCACTTACCATTAATCTACCCTAATACCAACAAAAAGGATGTGTGTCTCTGTTTTATATTAGAACTGACACTTGGCATATATTTTGTTTTTGTTTTTTTTCTCTCTTTAACTTTCACTCAAGATTAAAATCATCATTTCATTTATTCATTTTTAATGGTTATGTCTTCTCAAGACATTTTTAGTTTCTATACTCTCCAACACTATCATTTGTCAAATTTTAATTCTTTTCTTTCCTCGCACCTTTTAGCTTCTGATAAAGCAATCAAATGTTCAGATTTCTCCTGCTTCATGTTTTCCATGTTAACTTTGATCTCACCATATCCATTATATTTTTATGACATTTTATAGCCCTCTCTCCCCTTGAGATGTTGTTGTTTCTCTAATAATACTAATTCGATGGCTGCTTTGTTGCTTAGATCAACTCCCCCTAAAACCATTATCTCTTCATTATGTCATAGGAGTAAAAGGATGCTCCTTTTTCTTCCTCTTCCACACTTTTTCCTTTTGTATTTTTTTTTTTGCATCCTATTAATTGTTTGGTATGCTTGGTTTCTCTCCAAAAAAATGTTTTGCATCATTTAGAGTATTGGACAACATGCAATCCTTGGCTTTGTGGCTAATATTTCTACATACATAATACCTTGTTTGACCAAGAAATGGGAAATGGTGTGTGTACGCTTATGGCCTTATTTTCATTCTAAGGATCTATGTCCAAATTTATTGCAGAAATAATATCATAGAAATTTTTTGTGTAACTAGTGAATGAATGTATTCTTTGTTTGATTGCTTGAGGGAGCCTTCTCATTTGCTGCATCTTCTACTAATTATTCTTGGTTTGTTTCTTCTTACAAACTGCTGCCACATGGCCATGTTCATGGAAATAAATTCATGTGATTTTTTTCCTAGGAGCAAAGCCTCTCCTTTGATATCTTCCGAATTTGTTCCACTCATTTTCATAAGAAAATGATCTTGTTGCAGTGAACCCTTTCTTCATCCCATTCATTGGATTTTGATATTGTTGCTTGTTTTTTTTCTTTCTTATTTATTAATCATGGTGCTTGTCCCTTCTCCTATGAGTCTTTTTAGGAAGGATTCATTGTCATATTTAATGTCTGCCTTTTCTTAGTACTTCATGGAGGAAACCTCCTCTTCTAGATGCTTACACAACCTGTTACTTTCATCTAACTGGCTTCTAGCTGAAATAATCTTAAACTCTAGTCTTTCACATTGAATTTATTTCTCCTTTAGATGATTATTCGCCATATCTTCTATTGTTTTTTCTTCTTCAAGATGTGTCCTTAGGCTAATGATTCCATTCTTGCACTCATGCTCTCTTTCATCACAAATTTGCAGCAATTTCTTATAGTCTCTCCTCTCATTATTAAATATTTCTATCTCATTCAAGGCTATGTAAATCTTGGTTTATTCTTCAGCTAACTTTCCTTCATGAGAATCAGGTGCAAAATAGGTCTCATTTGATTTTGACAAGGCTTCTTCTTATTCCTCTTACCATTCTCTTTTTCTGTACTATTTCTACTAGTCTCTTCTTCATGAATAAGTTGTAGTCTATCCCATATTTCTTTGCAGGAGTTACATCTATTAATGTATCAAGATCCTTATTATGAATATTGTTAAACATAACACATTTTTCTTTATCTTTCCATTGTTTTTCTTGTGTAGTGGGGGAGTCTTTACAGTAGCCATCACATACAAGTTTCCATACACAAGGTCCGTAAGATATCAGTTCAGATTTTACCTTATTTCTCCATTCATGAAAGTTTGTTGCACTCAACATAGACACTTTGATATTCCATGACTCAAACATACCTACCTTCCATCTTTTAGTCTTATATAGAAGTAATTGGCTCTGATACCAATTGATGAAATCTTGACTAAACTGAGAGGGGGGGTGAATCAATTTATTCCATTCATGGTCATTAAAATTATTTTCCTTAAACCCATTAACTAAAACATTACATGAGCATCTTAACAAATAGTTATCAAAAAATTTAAATGAAAAGAATTTTAATCTCTCTCAAATGGATTGTGATAACCCACTGATGATGGAGTTCTCTTATTTTCTAGGATGTTGGATGGGCAACATGCTAGTGTCTTTAATACTCCTTCTTAGACACTTGAAAGCTGGTGTTTCTATGGTAGCAATTTGTCCAGCATAACAATGTTTCTCCCTTTTCTCTTCCCATGGCCAATTTATATATAAATTTCAGAACTCTCTTCCCTCTCTTGGCCTAATATTGATAATGGCCCAAGAGCAGGACAAGAGATTCCTTTGTGGAATGCATGCCTCCTCAAGGTGGCTTGAATTCAGATTTACTTAACTATAATTGACAGAGAATCATCTTTACCAAGTGTGTCAAGTGGTCCTGGATGGTGAATTTTCTCCATCTGTAGGACCGCGTGACTATCAAAGGATAAAGCACATTGTGCGCAAAAAAAAATTGTTGTTGGTGCGTTGTCGGCCAATTTATTGCTGAACTTTAGGGAATAATTAATTTTTTTTCCTTCACAATGTATCTCTGCTTGAAAATATTTATTTGTACTATTTTCTTGACATTTTATAATGTCTTTTGCCTATATTATTTCTGGTGTTAACTGATGGGGAGTGATTCCCACTATGAGCAGGATCTCCCTTTTTCTGCTACCACAAACCTATGTCAAAGCTACCATATTCATAATCCGAAATCTTTGGTTCTCGATCCTGGGCCTATGGGTTATGGGCCCACTCTGTTTCTACCGTGCCACTTCAACGCAATTGAAACACCTGCCATTCTTCTCTACCTTGGCGTTATGAGTCAATCTCTGTCGATATTGCTTCAGGCAAAAAGAGGCTAGTACAAATTCAAACATGCTCAAGAACAGAGTTCTTGATCTCTTCAAGTATATTCAATAGTAAAGTCGTAATACTGTTTGAGTCCATCAATAAACTCGTCGATTCCTATTGAAAGCCTCTACACAGAAATTAAACGCATTCAACACTGAATTATGGCAAGCATTTAATGACAACTTCCGTCTCTCTTTTATAAACCCACAATTTATTAAACGATCTCAATCAACGGAATATGAATCGATTCATGCTTTTAGGGCGGATTTCGCTCCATTGTTAAAACTGTGGTTTAACTTAAAGGTTTGGAAGGATTTATAAACCTCATCAAATTCTATCGGACCATCCACATAGGACTGATATGTATTCATTTCATATCACAGTCAATTCTCACAGGAATAAGACAAAAACTCAAATGCGTTCGGAACCACAATCCTTCATGCAGAGTTTGTGGTTCAAATTAAACATAGTAAATACAAGCCGAATGGGATTTCAAAGGATGAAATCCTCTTTCTTCCAGAGAATTTACTGATTATGATTAGTCACAGGGAACGTCCAGATGAATTCGGAAACATAACTGTTATTGAACACAATTTGACACACGAATTCCACAAAACACTAACGCTATAACAATATTTACTGGATCGCTATCGATCCATTTAGTGATCGATAGTCGATCATAAAATCATTAAATGACAGAATTTAACTCATAAAACCCTGAACTATGCTTAAATCAGAAATCAACACACATAATTCTATCATGTACAAACTCTGTTACAATTCTGAGGCATTTTAGCCTCAGTACGCACTTCCTCTAAGACTACATTGCATTCGCTATGTCCCTCACGCATTACAGGCTCACTGTCTATATAGATTAGAAAAGAATCGATTGAGATCGCTCAAGGGAACTCTTGGTCTTCTCAAACGCACACATGGCAGATCATTTCATTCAATCAGTTACAAAATTCAGTATTGGGAAAAAAAATTTCGCCCCAATTTGCATGACTGTTCACATACCCAGCTTCTCCAGCTTCAGATTAGAAATTAATCCAAATCTATTTGGATGCCCCTACATCAGATTCCCGAGGAACAAAAATTTATGACCTCCTGGTCATATGTCTTCTCTAACTAGCAATAGTTCTACCCACGTCATCTGTGGAATTTCTCCTTGTGATATTCCTATAGCAACATCTCGTGAACAATTCTCACCCGCATCCTCTGCGGAATTGTCCTCTGTGAGCTGCAACAAAACTTCTGCAATAGCAAGCCCTCCTTGCTAGCAGATACCTCACCAAGCTTCTCCCCTGAGCTCTAACTTTTGGCATCTCTCTGGTTCGCTTCTGTGGAACCAATTGAGCACTCCTGCTCCAGGCTGCTGCAATCTTCTCACCTTCCTCTGCTGCTACCCTCACAATACATAAAAATCACAAGCTTACAAATCTTCACAAAACTGTACCTCTTCTTCCTCTATACGCGAACTCCTTCTCCTTCGCAGGAAATCATTTTCCCACCTCTGATACCACTTGATGGGGAGTGATTCCCACTATGAGCAGGATCTCCCTTTTTCTACTACCACAAACCTATGTCAAAGCTGCCATATTCATAATCTGAAATCTTTGGTTCTCGATCCTGGGCCTATGGGTTATGGGCCCACTCTGTCTCTACCATGCCACTTCAATGCAATTGAAACACCTGCCATTCTTCTCTACCTTGGCATTATGAGTTAATATTCGTCGATATTGCTTCAGGAAAAAAGAGGCTAGTACAAATTCAAACATGCTCAAGAACAGAGTTCTCCATCTCTTCGAGTATATTCAATAGCAAAGTCGTAATACTGTTTGAGTCCATCAATAAACTCGTCGATTCATATTGAAAGCCTCTACACAGAAATTAAACGCATTCAACATTGACTTATGGCAAGCATATAAACCGACAATTTAATAAACGATCTCAATCAACAGAACATGAATCGATTCATGCTTTTAGGGTGGATTTCGCTCCATTGTTAATGCTGTGGTTTAGCTTAAAGGTTTGGCAGGATTTAGAAACCTCATCAAATTCTATCGGACCATCCACATAGGACTGATATGTATTCATTTCATATCGCAGTCAATTCTCACAGGAATAAGACAGAAACTCAGATGCGTTCGGAACCACAATCTTTCACGTAGAGTTTGTGGTTCGAATTACACATAGTAAATACAAGCTGAATGGGATTTCAAAGGATGAAATCCTCCTTCTTCCAAATAATTTACTGATTACGATTATACATAGGGAATGTCCAGATGCATTCAGAAACATAATTGTAATTGAACACAATTCGACACACGGATTACACAAAACACTAACACTATAAAAATATTTACTGGATCGCTATCGATCCATTCAGTGATCGATATTCGATCGTAAAATCATCAAATGACAGCATTTAACTCATAAAACCCCGAACTATGATTAAATCAGAAATGAACACACAGAATTCTATCATGTACAAACTCCTTTACAATTTTGAGGCATTTTAGCCTCAGTACGCACTTCCTCTAAGACTACATTACATTCGCTATGTCCCTCATGCATTACAGGCTCGCTGTCTATATAGATTATAAAAGAATCGATTGAGATCGCTCAAGGGAACTCTTGGTCTTCTCAAACGCACACATGGAAGATCATTTCATTCAATCAGTTACAAAATTCAGTATTGGAAAAAAAAATTCGCCCCAATTTGCATGATTGTTCGCATACCCAGCTTCTCCAGCTTCAGATTCGAACTTAATCCAAATATTTTTGGATGCCCCTGCATCATTAACACATCCCTTTCCATTTTCTTGTATTATGCACTTGCCATTAATCTACCCTGATACCAACAAAAAGGATGTGTGTCTCTGTTTTATATTAGAACTAACACTTGGCATAGTTTTTGTTTTTGTTTTAAACTTTCAGTAGAGATTCAAATCATCATTTCATTTATTCATTTTTAATGGTTATGTCTTCTCAAGACATTTTGGGGTTTCTCTACTCTCCAACACTATCATTTGTCAAATTTTAATTATTTTCTTTCCTCGCACCTTTTAGCTTGTGTTAAAGCAATCAAATGTTCATATTGCTCCTACTTCATGTTTTCCATGTTAACTTTGATCTTACCATATCCATTATATTTTTAAGACATTTTATATCCTGCTCTCCCCCTGGGATTTTGTTTCTTCTCTTCTAATACTAAGTCGATGACTGCTTTGTTGCTTAGATCAACTCCCCTTGTTAGGGTCCTATAATAATAGGGTTCATAATTTTTGAATTGACTTTGATAAGTCTTGTAAATATGTACATACCTTGCTTTTTGCAAGTTGTTTTCCCATATTTGAAAATAATAAAAAATGAAAAGAGGGTAACAGTCCTAAAAGAAAGATCAAATGACTTGAAAAGAAAAAATATAAAAAAGAATAGAAAAAATGGACCCCAAACACAAAAAAGAGATAAGAATAAGACATGAAAGTGATACAAGTCAAAATGCCACTACTAGTTACTTTTTACTGCAAATAAATGATTATGTGCAGCTTGTTTAAAATGCCATAATCCATGATGAGTTAAATAGTTTAATATTAAATTTTTTGTGTTTATAGATAGAGAATAAAGATTTTTTCAAACAGTTTAAACTTGAAAAATCAGTAGATAGTTAGAAAATAAATGAGGAGCTCAACAGTTTAAACTAAGCCCTCAGATGAAATAAGGTTAGAATTAGATAGTTTCCTACTATAAAAGAAAAATGGATTTAGGGTTGCAAGATCAAATGCACCCATACAAATAAAGAAAAAATGGTAGAATAAATAATGGGTAGGTAGAAAGAAGTTGCATAAGGCATGAATAAAACATCATCTGGAAAATTACTAATTTCCCTCCCCACAATGTATTCCAGTACTAAAAACCTTCAATTATAAAGGCTCAGAGCATTTCTCTGATTTTTGTTGGGACTGGACCCAAGGCTTAGTGACTGATTGGCACTAATTATTGGATTCCCTTCATAAAAACCCTTTTCCTCAACATCATCCCTTTTTCTTGAGATAAAATCCCTTTTCCTAAGTTAAAACACATTTTTGACTTAGGAAAAGTAAAAACCCCCTTAAATAATTCCCATTTCATTCAAAAAACCCACAAATATTCATTATCCTAAGTACTAAGTGTGAAATGTTTAAAATGGGGCCACCACTATGAAAAAATGTGCCCAAATGCTTAATTTACACTTTACTTAGTGCATTTGTATGTATTTCCACTCATTCTATTCATTTCATATTAACTTTAACTTAATATATTAACTCCACTATAATACCCTACCTCGTATTTATATTAATTCATTTTATTACATATCCCAAACCCACTTTATTATTGTTTACCCTGTGGTTTTAAATCCACATGTGATATATTTTCCGCTCCCCATAGGTATAAATTATTCCTATTTTATTAAAACCCGCTGAAGATTACATTACACATGTATATAACCTATTTGTTGTGTAATCCGCTTATCCACCTATCCCGTTAACAACATACGATTTTATGTTTAAACTATGTTTAAACATATAAAACATTAACCCCGTCGCTTAAAATACCACGGGCCTCACGCCCATCTCCCCATAACTCCATGAGTTAATCTGAACCGTTCGCACTCCCTCCGCCCATCCAATGAATCACAAGACATATCACAATTTCAATAGCGCGGTTGATAATAAATTTTGGATTTAAGATATGGGTCGTATTTCCCCATTATATCTCCTCCACATGGCATGAAATCACTGGATCGCATCCTTCCAAGTGAAACCGTTTATCGCCCTCCAATCATGTGATAACCGCTTGGCAGTATTTAACCTCCCCGCGCCAAACTGCTTCCCATTTGAATTGATTGGTATTGAATGCAGAAATTGTTTTAACTAAATTTTCTATAAACAACATATTTATACGCATTTAAACCTTTTCACTGTATTTTCTTCTCATTTGACTGTTTCCAACTGAAGAAAAGATGTTTCTGCCCTGTTTTCATGTAAAAAACCAACATAAATCCATTAAATTTGCTGCTGCAACTACCTAGAGCCTCCAGTTTACATCCAAGACACTTCAACCAGCTTTTGAAAGCTCCTAGACTTCTAGAAACCCTTTTTTGAGTCAAATACCTAAAATAATAGGTATTTTTCAAGAAAAATACCCATATTATATCTGAAAAGAGCTATACTTTTGAATTTAAGCCTTCTTGAAGCCTGTTTGTCTAAAGAAAAATCCTGATTTCCCCATATATTCATCTGTTTCAAAACCATGATAATTTCATAGTTTCTGGAAACTATAACCTAATTTCTAAAGCAAATTGAAGAAATTTAGCCATTTGCTTACCTTTAAAAACCCTTTGAATGATTCAATCTCTTTTACAAATGATCAGAAAGCTGTTGTGTAACCAGCTCCAAAAATAGAAGAAAAGAGATATGAACGCCTTAGAAATAAGCCACTTCGAGGGGGAAACCTCCATTACATTACATAAATGAACAATTCTTGGATGATACAATTTACAAAACCTCCTTTCTATATATAGGAGTCCATGGGGCCATAATGTAATCTTAGTGGGCCACAATGTAATCCTAGCCGACCTAACAATAATAATTTAAGGGCACAATAATAAAAAAATGGGGGTTACAAGGGTACAATAATAACAATAAGGGGGTTACACTAACAACAATAAGGGACTATACTAGCAATATAGGGACCTAACATGCCCCTCTCCTTCAAAAAAGTGTTGTCCTCAATGCTTGAGTAGCTCTGGGTGCTTCTGTATAAAATTCTCATCCTCCCATGTAGAATCTTCAGTGGGTAAGTTCTTCCACTTGATGAGATACTCTGAAATCGATCGATTCCGTAGTTGTCGAGTTCTTGTTTCCATGACCGCTTCTGGTTCCAATATGATTTTTCCTTCCTCATCAAGTTCTGGCAATATTGTTTGAACTGGAAGATTTTCTCCTATAACCTTCTTTAAGCATGAAACATGGAAAACTGGATGTACTCGCGAAGAAGTAGGAAGCTCCAATTTGTATGCCATAGTACCAATCTTTTTCAACACCTTGTAAGGACCATAGTACTTTGGCGATAATTTATTATCCTTCTTAGCTTGCTTGAGGGACATTTGTTTATATGGTTGTAGCCGTAAAAATACCCAATCTCCTACATCAAAACTTCTCTCGCTGCGATGTTGATCTGCCTGTTGTTTCATTCGATTTTGTGCAAAATTCAGGTTATCATTTAAGAGTTGGAGAACTTCTTGCTGATGCTCGATGTCATCTTCCACTGCTTGAACCTTCGAATTTTTCCTTAAAGATGATGTGATGGATGGTGGATGATATCCATAAAGTGCCATAAATGGGGTCATTTTTGCTGCAATATGGAAGGAATTGTTATACCACCATTCAGCGAGAGGTAACCACTTGACCCATTATGTTTGTTTATCAGATACAAAACAACGAAGATATCCTTCCAAACATTTATTTACTATCTCCGTTTGACCATCAGATTGAGGATGATAAGATGAGCTATGAGCTAATTGAGTACCCAAACAAGAAAATAACTCCGTCCAAAAATTTCCAGTAAAAATGGGATCTCCGTCGCTCACAATAACCCTTGGGCTTCCATGTAGCTTTTGAATTCTATCCATAAATGTAGTAGCAACTGTACTTGCTTTAAATGGATGAGATAATGCACAAAAGTGTGCATACTTGGTAAGTCTATCAACTACCACCATGATGACACTCTTTCCTTCACACTTAGGTAAACCTGTGATAAAATGCATTGAAATCTCCTCCCAACGTTGACTTGGAATGGATAAAGGTTTTAGAAGTCCTGGGGTCTTAATTTCTTCCACTTTATTCTGCTGGAAAACCAAACATTCCGCCACAAAATTTTGAATATCAAATTTAAGGCCATCCCAAAAAAATTCTTTCTTCACCCTGTGGTAAGTTTTTAAAAATCCTGAGTGTCCTCCTAAAGGAGAAGTGTGCAATTCCAGAAGAATATTTTGTTTTAGTTGGGAATTCTTACAAAGATATAAGCGATCTTTGTACTATAAGGAATCATTTTCCCAACTAAATGTATCAGATGTACTAGGATCTTGTTGCAACTTTTGAATGAGTGTCCATACATATTTGTCCTTCTTCCATTCATCTGTTTCTTCGGTTATCCAATCTGGTTGGATAATAGAAATGGCACAAAGCAATGCTTCCACCTCTTCATTCTTTCTTGAGAGTGCATCTGCAACAACATTAAGCTTTCCTTTTTTTGTAGATTATTTCAAAGTCATAACCCAACATCTTTGTGACCCATTTTTGCTGCTCTTCTGAAGATAGTCTTTGTTCCAAAAAGTGTTTAAGACTATCATGATCAGTTTTTTACCTTGAAGTGTCTTCCCATTAGGTAAGTTCGCCATTTCTTTAGTGCATGCAGTATTGCTAACATTTCCTTCTCATAAATAGGTTTATGTAAATACTTTCCTTTGATTGGACGACTTTCAAAAGCAATGGGTCTTCCTTCCCGCATTAAAACCACACCAATTCCATTTCCTGAGGCATCACATTCCACAATAAATGTTTTTTTGAAGTCTGGCGTAGCTAAGACCGGTGCTAGGCACATTGCCTCTTTAAGATGTTCAAAGGCCTTAGTTGCTTCAGGAGTCCATGAAAATGCATCTTTCTTCAATAATGTTGTTAGAGGTGCCGCTATTCTCCCATAATTCTTAACAAACTTGCGATAATACCCTGTTAACCCGAGAAATCCTCGCAACTGCTTTATGGTTGTGGGGACTTTCCATTCCCTAATGGCTTTAATTTTGTTAGGGTCTACTTTAACACCCTCGTGAGATACAATATGACCCAGATATTCCACCTCTTGTACTCCAAAGAAACATTTGGATGTTTTTGCATATAATTGTTTCTCCCGCAATAGTTTGAGCACCCTGTCAACATGTTCAACATGATCCTTCCAAGACCTGCTGTAGATTAGTATATCATCAAAAAATACTAGCACAAATTATCTAAGGAAGGGTTTGAAAATGGAATTCATCAACCCTTGAAATGTAGAAGGTGCATTGGTAAGGCCAAAAGGCATGACCAAAAATTCATAATGACCCTCATGAGTTCGAAATGTTGTTTTTGGAATATCTTCAGTCTTCATTCTAATTTGATGATATCCCGAACGAAGATCCAACTTGGTAAAATAAATTGCTCCATGTAATTCATCCAATAATTCATCAATCACAGGAATGGGAAATTTATCTTTAATGGTGAGCTTATTGAGCTCCCTATAATCCGGACACATTTGCCATGATCCATCCTTCTTGTGTACCAATACTACAGGAGCAGAGAAAGAACTTTGACTAGGTTGAATTATACCCGCCTCTAACATTTCTGCAATCATACGTTCAATTTCACTCTTTTGGAAGTAAGGATATCTATAAGGCCTGATCTTTGGAGGAACACTTCCTGGAATCAAATGAATAGCATGATCATGATCAAAAATAGGTGGGAGTCCTTTGGGATTTTCAAACACCTTGGAATGATTGTCCAAGACTTGTTGGAGATCTGCCGAAATAGATGATTTTGATGTCGGAACGTCTAGTGAGCATAATTGTGCAATTACGCCTCGTTGTTCTTTATTTAGAAGCTTTGTCATGAAATTAGAGCTTATTATCCTTCCCGGCTTCCCTTCAATACCCCGTAATTCCAATTCCTTTCCTTCTGAAAAAAATTTCAAGAAAAGTTCTTGAAAATTAAAAGCTACCGTCCCGAAAGATTGTAACCATTGTACTCCTAGTACAACATCAGCACCTCCCATAGGAATGGAAAGCATTGGACTTGTCAACACATATTCCCCCATGGTTAGCTTGATATTATGGCATTTTGCAGAGCAATTTATAGTTCCTCCATTTGCAACCATCACTTGACATTCTGGTGCTGGGTATAGGAAACAATTTAATTCCTTGGCTACCTTATAATGAATAAAATTATGGGTGCTACCTGAATCAATCAACACTATTACCCTTTTCTTCTTTGTATGTCCTTCTATCTTGAGAGTTTGAGGAGTGGTAATTCCTGCCAGTGCATTACACGATATGGTCGGATTCATTTCTTCCTCTTCTAGGGGTGGTTCCCGGTGTATATCCTCTTCTTGTTCATTTTCTTCTTCTTCTTCACAATCTATGTAAAATAATTTCTTCTCAGCACACTTATGACCTTTAGTGTATTTGCTATCACAACTGTAGCAAAGCTCTTTTGCTCTTTTTTCTTCCAATTTTTGTGGTGTCAACCTTGTAGGTTGTGGAAATCTAGGCGTAGAAACACTTCCTTCTTTATAGAATTGAGTGGTAGGCTTCTTTGTCGCCATAATTTTACATTCAACTTTTCTTGCCAACATGAATGCCTTCTCCAATGAATCAGGTTCCAAAACACGAACTTCATGTTGGATGTTATCCTTTAGAGTACCTAAGAAGAGATCAATCCTGTGTTCCTCTGGAATATTAGTTACCCTTATATTCAATTTTGGAAGTCCTCAATGTGCTGCCCCACTAAACCCTTTTGTTTGAGATTTATCAATTGGCTAAAGAAGGTGTTGCTCTTTGTATCCTCATAATGTGCTATCATTTCCTCCGTAAAAATTGACCAAGTGACAATTTTTTTACGTGAGCAAAGCCATTGATACCATACAAATGTATTTTGTTCTAAATGTAAAGTTGCAATGCGTACCTTTTGTGTGTTTTGTATGTTATGGAGATCAAAATATTGCTCCATCCGTAGTATCCATGTTACAGGATCCTTTCCATCAAACTTCCTCATATCCATCTTTGGAATATGGTGGTTCTTCCCGCCAACATTAGAGTTTATGAAATCACAATTAACATTTATTTTGTTCTCATCATGAGGTTCTTCTACTATCTTTTCATCATTAGGAAACCTTTCTTGTATCAACTTTGTCAAACCTTCCATGTCTGCTTTTAGAAAATTCTTCATGTTTTCCATTTTCTCATCGATCTTAGCTTCCATGTCATCCATCTTAGATTCCATGCCAGCCTCCATGCCATCCATCTTAGCTTGCACACCATCCATCTTAGCTTCCACGCCTTTCTTCAAACCTTCCATCTTCACTTCCACGCTATCCATCTTAGCTTCCATGCCTTTCTTCAAACCGTCCATCTTCACTTCCACGCCTTTCTTCAAAACTTCCATTTCATTTTTTGTTGCTCTTTGCGAGAGTGAAATTTGTTGCACTTGCTCTTGTAATTTTGATAGATCATGTTGCAATTCTTCATCTTCATGAGTCATAGTAGAGCCTTTTGAAGGCTTAATGGGTGTTGAATTCTTTTTAGGCGCCATTTTAGAATCCAATATTGATACCTTTTACTTGCTTTGAGGAGCTCGATATTGAAATTGAATTATCTCTGTAATTGAAAATCTTGAATATCTGAAATTTAGCTCTGTAGTAGCCCTCTGAAGCTTCTTTCAAATGCCACAGGTTTGATCTAATTTGGATTCCCCAAGACAAAGTTGTGTCCAATCTCCCACAATGACCTAATTCTGGATTGGTTCAGTAGAGCACACTTGTAGGACTTGCCACGTGTCACTGTTTCGTCCTTTGTCTCTGAATTGATAGCCAAGAAACTACAGTCTGTGTAATTGCGACCAATTTTTACGGAACTCAAATCCACTGCCCAGAGAGAGAGTTATTGAACTTTTCCCACAATCACCTCTTTGAGATGCAATTCAGGAGCCTGAAAAAGCACTACCTTCCACAGATCATATCTCCAAAAATATTGCGAAACAAGCTCTGAAATTGTTTGACGAATTTCCTCAGGATTTTAGCTTCGCACCATATGAATTTCAGATTCTGAACCTTCGTAGAAAAACAATTATAGCGAAAATGCCACGATGACCTGTTTAGGAGCTTGAAAAAAGACCTAACTTCCACAGATGATATCTCTGAAAATATTGCGAACCAGGCTTTGAAATTTTTAGACAATCGTCCTCAGGAGTTCAGCTTCGCACCCTAACAATTTCAGCTTCTGAAACTTCGTATAAAAAAATTTATAGCGAAAATGCCACGATGACCTGTTTGGAGAAACGAAACCCTAGAATCCCAAGCTCTGATACCAAATGTTGTGTAACCAGCTCCAAAAATAGAAGAAAAGAGATATGAACGCCTTAGAAATAAGCCACTTTGATGGGGCAGCCTCCATTACATTACATAAATGAACAATTCTTGGATGATACAATTTACAAAACCTCCTTTCTATATATAGGAGTCCATGGGGCCATAATGTAATCCTAGTGGGCCACAATGTAATCCTAGCCGACCTAACAATAATAATTTAAGGGCACAATAATAACAAATGGGGGTTACAAGGGTACAATAATAACAATAAGGGGGTTACACTAACAACAATAAGGGACTATACTAGTAATATAGGGACCTAACAAAAGCCCTTAATACATGAGATTGACTGTTTATTTTATGAAAGAAAAGAGCAGTAAACCCTTGTTAAGCCTTTCCTAAGTAATAAAAGGTTTAAAGATTAATTCTGGAGAAGAAATTGAAAGTTTGAACTAGAAGAAACCATAATTTTACCAATTGTTGTTCAAAAGAGATGTATGTCATACCTAAAAGACCTTATGTAAATAGTCTAAGCTTACAGAAGTCTATAAAAACCTAAAAAACAGAGTTTTTAAGATCCAGAGGGCTAAATTGTCAAAAAATAAACCTAGAAATGGCTTCTAAAAGAACAATTATCATCAATCCACTACAACCTCTTGTTGTAGATGTTGAACACACCCCTTTAGCTGATGTTGACTATAAAATCACTGATCTAGTAATTGAATATAATCTTCTTGACCTCCACTGCTGGAGTCAAGAGAAATCTTTGGATCAGGTTGATGAAGTTCTTGTTTAGGAATCCAATTTACCAAAATATGTAGTTCCCCATACCCATCAGTGTCCAGAGGTCATTAGATTGTGTTAAGCTCACTATTCCCCTGACCAAAGAACTATTGTTAATGCTGAGAAAGAAGTATTATTCACTATCACTGCTGAATCCATAAACCAAATACTTCAGTTGCAACTAGATCCTAATGCAATCCCATTGTCTATAGAAGCTCTTACAAATATTTATTTGGATTTATAATTTTCTAAAATATTTCAAATATTTCAAATATTCATGCCTTCATATGTTGAAATCCCAAAGATTAACCCTCCATATTCATCCTCCAAATTCCTAGAAGGATGAAGACACATTATCTCAATGTTGTCTTTTATCCTTGGTTACTTTACTGATGAGCACACTGATGAGTCTATACTTGGTTTTCTATCCACTTTTGTGCCTGGTCAGCCCCCTACAGTCATTTATAACTATGGTAAGTATATAGCTGATAGTATCCATGATCAGCTTGTAAAACTTCCTACTGAAGGTTTTTTCCGATATACCTCCTTCCTCTTTCATATGTTCCTCTACTTCCAGGCAGATAAATTCCCAATCGCCCTTCAAAAGTTGGATATAGAAGGAAATCAACTATCAGTAATTTTCTAGACTTCCTTAATCAGAAAAGAGTCAACATAGTTCACTTATGCAGATTTCATAGACTGTTTTATTCACCCATTGATAAATATGCTTACAAATAGTGTACAACCAAGGATAAGTGATGATATTAAGAAATTTTTACAGCTATTAGAGCAGAGCAGAACTGGTGTTTGGTACCTATCCCAAAACCACACAAATATTAGAGTCTATGGGTCAAACCTCTTGCCCTATAAATTGCCAAAGTATTTGCTAATGAGAGTGTTTTCCTTAGAATATATAAGACAAATTCTAAACTCTGATTCTATAAAAATTTTGGCTGCTAAAAATAAAAATCAGTTCAAATTGAAAAACCAAGTGGGTCCTTTCATATGCAACAACAGTGAAGCAGGTACCGAGACAACAAAACAGTTGCTAGAGTATAAATTTGATGAAAGTTTTATGTGGAACTATGATCCTTATGGAATAATCAGTAAGATGAGGGTGAAATGCCAATTAACCCCATATATTCCTGATAAAAATCCTGAGATTGAAAAGTTTTCCAACCAAGCTGAATGGTTGGAAAATGCATTGATGGAATCTATCAAGAAAGGTGATACTAGTCACACTTTGTAGACTCCTATTCAGGAGGACAGAACCATAAAGAGAAATAGAGAAGAAAGCTCATATACTGCTGAAACAAGCACATGAACCAAATTTAAGCTCAAGTACAATAAGAAACCAAAGACTAATCCAGCAGAAAAAGAGAAGGAAACAATTGAGGTTTTAGATGAAGAGAATCCAGAGAAATATAATGTAACTCATACAGTAATTGAAAACGAGCAGCAACCTACTACTTCTAAGACACAAATGATTGCGAAACAACAAAGCATGGAAGCATCTTCATCACAACAAGCAAAGGATAAAGACATGGATATCAAAGAAAATTATAAACAGATAAAGGCCAAAAATGAGGAGATAAAGAATGAGATCTATTCATAATACTTGAAGCAGACTCCAGGGATTCAAAATAGGTTGCTTTCGGCCTTTGATTATACAAATAAAAAGTTTCTAATGATAGTGTTATGGCCAACAGGGCCTAAACCTACAATAACATTAGATTACAAGGGAGCTGATATTGAAATTCCAATAGAGGACATTCATTCATTGGATCGGATTGAGTTCCACAAGAAAAGCTCAGAAATGCTTTATTCTACCATGACGAAAAAGGCAATGAGTGCCCAAAAGCTCTAGAACACTTTGAAAAATATAAGAGATTAGGTTAAGGTTGAAAAAGCCTCTTTATATGCTAAAGACACTAGGATTAAGTCTTTAGAGGAATTGGTGACTGAAATAGGGTATGACCCTGCTAATGTGAAAGCTGCAGAAGAATTGGTAAAGAAGAAAAATGTTGATATTGCAGCACTTAGAAAGCAACTGAAACTACCTCCAACAGAACATCCATAGTATAAGGAGATTGTATAGGAGGCAAATAAAAAATATGAGATGAGGAGTCTCATGCTGCAAATGACACCACAAATCAAGGATATGGAAATTGAGATGGACAAGCTTGTCCAAGAAAAAGAAGCTACAAAGACTCAAAGTGTTCCTCCTACAATCATTCCCATGGTAAAAAAAATAGTTCCTTCAAATTTAGTAGTAGAGTTAGCACCAAAAGTCCCATTGGCCATAGCAGTGCCAGTCACTTCTTCCACTACTTCTGCCACTGAATCTTCCACTTCAGCAGTCCAACAGTCAGATGAGGCCAACAAACTCATTAAAGCCATGAAATACATGTCAATACAAAACAATGAGATAAATAGATTGAAAGAGAAAATCAAGAACTTGGAAGATGCCAAGAAATTAGCACAGATAAATGCTAAAATAGAGGAACAAAAGGCCAAAAGGTTAAGTGAACAACTTAAAAAGGTAGAAACAAAATTAACCTTAAAAGAGCCCATGGCATACATCAAAAATCAGTTATGGTCCAAGACCATTGAGTCAATCAATGATACTTGGCCATCAATTCAAGTGATTTATGAGCAGAAGGACTTGCTTAAAGTAGCCAAAGAAGAAATATTGAAGACAAAAGAAGAGCTAGGTGCTAAGCCTGAAGAAGCCCTAGAAATAATCAAGTTTCTCAATACTAAAAAAAAGGAAGAATTGGATGAGATAGGGATAACTAACAGAACCAAAAAAATTCTTGAGGTAAGAAGGGTACTTTCAAAGAAAAACTTAATGAAATAGTTGGAAGAGAAGAGTCAAAATATGGACATGGCCATAACTATATTCATGGTTAAGTTTGACACATTAAGACAAAAAGGCTTTCCAAATATTATTGTTATCAATGATAAAATAATGAAGCAATAAGGTTATAACAAGAAGATAAGGGAATTTGCTAGAGAACAAGGGAACAAGGTAGATTTCCAAGGAGTTCCAATAGGTAAAGTGTTACACAGAAGCATTGAAAACTTGTTTTATTTACATCATGAGATAAAACACCTCTTTGTAGTCAAGCCAACATTTGTTAGATACACTGAAGCATATGAGAATTTCAAAAAACTTACAAAGATTAAGTTACTAGAAGATGAGTTTTGGCAGAAGCTCACAGATTTACTTTAAAAAGATGGTTTGCAGTGAAAGAGGATGAAAAAACAGAGTGTTGTTTTTACACAGTAAAAACATATTTTTAAAAGCAGTAAAACAGTCAAAACAACAGGTTAAAGAGTATCAGAGGTTAAAGTGTATCAGTCAAAAAGTATCAGGTGAGAGATAAAGCTTCAAAAATGATTGAATATTAGATTGCCAGCGTTAAAGACAACTCAATAGCCAGCTGCCCCAAGTCCAATAGAATTTTTTTTTTTAATAAATAGGACAACTTGCAAGTTTGTTATGGAGCTCTCACTATCTTTTTGTAATAAGATATTTTATTTTCCAAAAAACATTCCTAGGACGATTCTAGGATCTTTTGTATTACTTTTTGTATAAATACTTCATTATATGAAGTATTAGTGTGGATTAATTGCTAAATATTTCTATAGCTGGAACATTCTGAACCTAATGTTTTTTGTAATCAAGCTCAAGTCAGAAGACTGGATTTCAAGGAATAAAGCATCATATTACTGGATTCATGTGTTGGGCCACTGAAGTGAAGTAATTTACTATTATCTGTCTATTTTCTTATGTTTCACATCCATTCATAAATGTGTTCTAAATTTTAATGTGAAGTCAGAAATTGTTATATCAGAATTTGTTAAAAGCACTCTGTTATTGACTAGTTTTCATTTTAATGTTTTCTGTTGATATACAGACTAGGGAACCCTTAATTTCTACCTAATTTCGATTGAACCCTACCTTATCACTCCTTTCCGGATGAAAGAATTCTTAATTTCTCTTTATCCCGATTAAACCACTTCACCAATCAACCTTTGAAGATCTTTAGTGACTTTGCTATCTTGCCCTTTAAACATTTGACTTTAGACCTTGATCCTGATCTTTTTTCTTGACACATTGACTCCATTTTCCCAATGGATTATAGATTCACAACTATCCATATCATTAAGTGATTTTTCCACCAAAACCAATCAAAACCCCAAAACCAATTTTCCCTATATAAGTAGCCTAAAATCAAACATAAAAAAAAAGTTAAATCTTATAGAGAGAGCCCTCTCTAAGCCTTATGAAGGCTAGATCCTAAAGCTTAAAAGTAGGTCTATGGCTACCTATAATATTCTTTAAAATATAAAATCAAAATCTCACAAATTTGGGAATTATTAGAGTGACAACATATTGATGACTCCACTGACGACTAACCAATCCTCGGTTTTTAAATAGGTCTTAAAGGAAATATTTTCATTATGTTTTCACCTTAAGACTGTTTTAATAATTTGTGAGTATATTTTCATTAAAAATTGAAATTATGGCTTCCATAAGAGTCTACTATACCAGGTCAAATCTAAATCCACAACCTGTTGTCATAGTAGATAATCCTGACAGAACTGGAAAAAAGAATAAAAAAGTAGAGGATTTAGGTAATAAATTTTCCTTGGTTAGAGAAAATTCCCTTCCAAAACAGTTAGCAACTATACAAGACATTGATTTTGATTTAAATTTTGAACATTATTTATTCAGAAACAAATCAGAAAGTGACTTAAATAGCATTGTTATAGGTCCTGATTTTATTTCATCTCTTGAAATTAAATAGGAAACTGTTTCAGTAGACTCTGAATCAAAGATATTTGAGGTTTTTGATAAACTTGATGCAATAAATGCTACTATACTTAAGGAAATAGATGAAGCTATTTTTCAGCATTCAGTTGAACTAAGTGCTTTATCAACTTATACCCCTAAGCCCTCTACCACTCATTTAGATACTAGCCTTTTAGAATCTCAATGTTCATCTTTATTTGCCACCACATCCTCCATTATCTCCACCACACTTCATTCCAAAAATCCATATATTCCTAATCAAATATTCCAACCTAGAGTATTATTCACATCCTCCACCACCTCAACTCCATCCACTTTTTTTTCTTCTGCATTTTCCAATACATCATTCTCATTCCCAAGCACCTCTTCATATTTCCCAACTTCATCTTTTGGTTTCTCAACCACATTTTCTAGCACATATTCTTATATCCCCATCTCATCTGCAAGTTCTTTAACTACATCAGCAAGTACTTGTATTTCTTCCCCAAGTACTTCCAACTTACCTCCAAGCCAAGCTAGAATTCAAGCCATGGCTGCTAGATATGCTCCCTTGGTTCTTCCAGCGCAATTACATGACATGCCCAGGACTATCAAAGAAAAATACCTCAATTTGATGCAACCACTCAATATACTACCCAACAGCATGTAAATAAGATGACAGACTATTTTGAACTTCATGAAATAGATGAGTTTGATGTCCAAATGAGATTGTTTTCTCAAACATTAACTGGGGAGGTGAAAAAATGGTTTAAAGGTTTAAATCCTGGTAGTATTTCTGATTGAGCATTTTTTCATAGATTATTTCTTAATATATGGGAAAAGAATAAAAATCCATTAAAAATTTTATCAGAATTTGAGAGCATTAAAAGAGCACTCAATGAGACAGTCCAAGGTTATTGCACTAGATACAATAGGATTTATAATTCAATTCCTGCAAATCATAAGTCCCTTCCTAATTCTGTTCTTCTCAAATTCCTTGATGGATTTGATACAGACATAGCATATCAATTAAGAGAGAGGAATCCTGAAAATTTAGAGCAGATGCAAAGTAATGTTGTCAGTGTAGAAGAAAATATGTTAGCAAATAAAGCTAGGTTAAGGAATGAAAGAAGAGTAACCATAAAAGAAGAGGCATCTAGTTCAAATTTAAAATAGATCAATTAGCAAAAACATTAGAGAGAATGATGGATAGGTTAGATAATATGGAAAGGAAGCCACAATGGGATAATCAAGAACAAATTAGAAATCCCAATTTCAGGAAAAATACTAATACTGGAAAATCTAGAGAATCAGCACCTGAACAAACAATAAGACCACCTTTGCAGAAGAACTATGCCGAAATTTCTCATCAGAATGAAGATGATGAAGACACCATAAATATAATGGGTATTAATGATGATAACACTATCTTTCTTACACAAGAAGATCAGGTGTTATATGATTTACAACAATTGAAATTAGATTCTGGTGAATCATTTGATTACAAACAAGGTTATGAGTTTTCTATCAATGAAGTACATAAGCAATATAACCTTAGAATTAAGAAAAAAATAGAGCCTTCTACTAATAAATCAGTCCAAACACAAACAAATAAAACAGTAGAAGCTCCCACCACTAAATTTCTACAAATTCTCCCTAGGGAAAACAAGCAAAACTCTAATTCATCCCAGAAAATTTCAAGCCCTAAAATTTCACCTAGTCCCAAAATTGTTGATATAACAGATGATATTGGCCAAACATCAATAGATTTACAAAAATATGATGCTGTCAAAACAATTAATTTTTCCAAAACAACAATTTTAGACTCTAAAACACCTATTTATGACCCAAAATCAACTAATCCAAAAGTTCCCACTGCTAAAACAACTTCTGAAAATACAAAATCTGTAAAAAAACCTACTGCTTCTCAAACTATTCCTGAAAAGAAAACTAAAAATGTTAAGACAGTAGAAACACAAACTGAAAATGAGAAAACAACTATAGAAAAAGAAGATAAACCTATTCAAACTACAGTTACTAAAGAAGAGATAATTCAGCTAAGTAAATCACAAGCTCCATTTAATACCCAAGCTGAAATTTCCAAATTGAAAATACCAATTCCTTTGATAGAATTGGTAAAACATGATTTGTACAAAACAACTATCACTGAAACCTTAAACATGAATGATGGAGAAGATTCAGTAAATCTAGTTGATGATCAACCAGGGTTAATTTTTGGTCCTGATGTTAATGGAAAACACCAAGATGGAGCAGTTTCATCGTTTAACATTAGCTTAATTGTTCATGATCAAATACTACATAATGCAATGCTATATTCAGGGGCTTCACATAATTTAATGTCAAAAGCAATAATGGAAACCTTGAATTTAGATATCACTAGGCCTTACAAAGATCTCTTTTCATTTGATTCCAACAAAGTCAAACGTTTAGGTTTGATTAAAGATTTATGTGTCACATTAGTTCAATATCCTGGTAAAAGCATACTCATGGACATTTTAGTATCTAACATCCCTCCCAAGTATGGAATTCTCTTATCTTGCTCATGGGAGCTAAATTACAGGGATCTCTACAACTTGATATGTCATATGAAACAATATCAGTTTTTTTCCAACCAAATAAACTTTTTAGAGAAACATTGATGAAATTTATGGCGAGTAGTGTAGAAATACCAAGAAATTACCCAATTTACTCTACACCTACTGACATGGATTCATTCATTTTATGCAACTCTGAAATTGATATTGAAAAAAAAAACTGAAATAGAAGATAATAACAAAGCACCACACAGTGATAACATCTTTCATGAATCATTATGGCACCCAGATTTTGATGGATTAGTCAATAAATTAGGAGCAACAATAGGAGTTTGGATAACTAATATGGAAAAAAATCATGCAGAAGGTCATGCTTTCATACTGAATTTTAAATGCACAAATAGCATGGCTAAGTATGAAGCTCTTATTTTAGGATTGCAAATTGTTAGGAATTTAGGAGGTAAAATAATATCAGTTATGGGAGATTTAGAGTTAATTGTGAAACAAATAACTGGAGAATATTCTATTTATAATCCAAGATTAAGCCGATATATAGAAACTGTTTTAGATTTAACTAAGGAACTGTTAGAATGTCATTTTTCTGCAATACCAAGAAAACAGAACATACAAGCTCACTGTGTTAGCCACCTATAAATTTTTTATACCAAAAGGTGGCTAAATCATTTTTTGAGCCTTCAAAGAACAATTTTTATTGCTAAAAAGTGTTGGCTCTTGAGGACTCTCAAAAGGCCGCATGCCTCTGTCTTAGTTTTCACTACTGTGCCCATTTTACAATCTGGAATTCTGTTGTTTTCAAAGCCAAAATACTACTGCAAACACCATTTTCCCCCTCTCCCCTCTTCCAAAAATAACCTCATTCTTATTCCTCCTTTTCCCATAAAAATCCCTCATTCTCATGTTCTTCCCTTTTCCCTTCATCAAAAACCCCTTTGATACGGTTTAAGACTTCTTTTTTCCTTATCGAAACCTCAAACTCCTTTGAAAAATCATAAAAAATCCACGAAAATCACATTTTTGTAGACTTAAGCCCCCTTGGGATGAGTCTTTAACCTTTTCCCCCATGCGCCTTGGGGCTAGAACCGAGCGCTGGCCATCCAAGCACTTATCACATCGCCCCATACCGATAAGCCCTTCATCCATAACCCCCCGGTCATATGGTTTCCCATATAACCCACGGCTCCGCAGACAGGCGCCTAGCCATATTATATATATCCCACCCCCGAAAATATTAAACACTTATGTTATTTTCAAACTTTGGGCTTTTAATTATTTTCTAAGGTTTTCTGCCGGTCCAACGTTCAAATCCATCCCCACCGTCGATCTAATCTACAGATCGACAGCACGGAGTCCATCACCCCGGTGGTCCTCGCCAACCACTCACCATTCCAAAACCACACGGTATCCATCGCACCGCTTTTAGTGGAGGGCAGTTTTTTCCCGATCGCCAGCGATTCCATACACCGGCTGATGCGTGGCCTCGCCACTGTTCACAAAACCGTCGTTCACCGCACATTAAAGTTCGGACGTGGAGTGGGCGCGATATTGATGCACATCGTCTGATCTAAGGCCGCTCATCGGACGGTGGTTGCTCTCCAAAGATGCCCGTGCGATAACTTAGGGTACGACGTGGTGTTGAAATGATCTCCGCCGTCGATCTGATTTGCAAATCGACGACCCACATTCCATTGCCCTGGTCCCCTCGTCCACAGCAGTGTCGGTGGTCCCAATGCCACATCAAAATCCACGCGGCAATTTTCTATTGGGGCGGGCTTACATGGTTCCTCGTCCAGTCAGCAAATCCGGACCCGGGAACTTTCCTTAGCATGGTTTAATTGACTTTTGAAGTCCGGGCGTGTTTGTAAGGTTAATTGGCACCGATATCCACCGTTGATCGTTTCAACTGATCTCATCCGACGGCCCACGATCGTCTTGAACCCCGAACATGATTTTTGATCATTTTTGGCGAAACAAAAGTTTTTAAACCTTTTTTCCCATTTTTATTTTATTTTTCTAAATAACGTGACCCCTTCATGTTGATTAGTCACCGTCGCTCCCGACCGTTGATCTCTGCGCGATCAACGATTCCGATTTAATTTCCTCCTCCGCTCTCCTCTGACCTCCTCTAATCAATATCGACCGTTGGATGATGCCATCCAATGACCATGCTTCCTCCACATGCCTTCTGAAGCAGTAAACCTATACATGCATGGATTTTATAATATTTTTCCATATTTTGCAGGGTTAATGGTTTTTTCCACCATAACTAAATAAATTCAAAAGTAGAGGGTGACAATCCTCCCGCCTCTGATCCATCAAAGAGAATCCTTCGCAGGGTTTCAAATTCACGTTTCATCAATAATCCATGAGGCATTGATGCCATATCATCCCTGCACAACACTGAACACCGAAAAGACACAACAAGTCAATCACAAATCAAAGGGTATCAGTGCCGAACACAAAATGCACCAGCACAGAAGATTGAAGATAGATTTGTGGAGGATTACGGCCAACAATTGATTATCAAAAGCCTAATCCCCAATTAAAATACAGTTAAAGAGGAAAATCATAAAGGTTCATCAGACATAAATCCTCCACCGCCACAGCCAAGGAAAATTGATTCCTCCCAGCTGCCACAATGCCACCTGTGCCTCAAAGTATTCAAACAAAGGCCCAAGTTATTGATCAGGACCAAATATCTACCCCACAACGCAGCCAGAGGATAAATTCTGCAGGCAAACTTAATGAAAAAATATCAGTAGAGTAACTTTGACACCACACAGAGCCTCAAAGGTCAAAAAGAGCTCCCACTGAGCTTAAATATTTATGTAAATCATTTGATACAGAGGACACCTATGAAAGTTTCTTCATCAAGCCCCCAAAGGCCTAGAAGCCATTAAGTCTGTATTAATTGTAATTGGAGATATTTTATCATATCTCACCTCCTCATTCTTCTATAAATACTACTATAGAAGATGAGTGAGGGGTTGGTTGTTGTTTGATCACTAGTTGTAATACTGAAACTCTCTGAAATAATACATAGTCTGTTGAAGTTGAAGAAGAAATTGAAGTCTTGAAATCCTTGATGATGTTGTTGCATGCTTGTTCCTAAGAAGGCTCTATCATTGGATCCATGAGCTTGGTTGTTAGTGAAGTATTCTGAACTGTTTAATGTTTTCTCCTGTTTTCATTCTGTTCCATAATTTCTTACTACAGTAGGTTGAAAGTTTTAGGCTAAGAAATGACTCTTGGAAGCACCTTAGACCTGTTTGTCCTTCACTGTTTTATGTTTTCTTCTGCTGAGGTATTTTAGAGGCTTAAATCTTTCTCTTTAGTCCTCATTCTCATTTATTTCTCTAATAATTTCGAATAGTTGGTTTCAACATGATTTATGGTTCTCCCTGCTTGTCTGCTACCACTTAAAAACTGTTAGTGAAGTCTCCCTTTGAAGTATCTTTGTTTATAGTGAGTCAAGGAGGTCTGTTCTGATCTTGCCCGTTTTCCTTGCTTAAACAGTTGGCTTAAAGGTCTTTATAGTTGTGATCATAGATGTGTTAGGTGTTCCCTCTTCTATGACTGCAAATATCAGTGAATATTTATGTTTTCTAAAGTCATTTGAAATAAAATCTTTGAGGAAATAAGGTGTTCCCCGAATCTTAGATTTCATTTTAAAAATTATTTTGAAATCATTGTTTGCTTAAAGGTGTGATTTGTAGAATTCATGGTTAGCCCTGTCTATCAAAAAGCTCTTTATTGTTCAAGTTATGTTTTTAAGTTCCCTTCGTTGAGAATCAAATTTCTCTTTCTAAATCATTGATGTCCATCTCATTCCAAAAACCAAAGGATCCTGTGGCCAAGTTAGATTTGCCCTCTGATATCCCATATCCATTGATGAGTATGTTATGAACTCTTCTTGATTCCATTTCCCAATGAGCCAGATGTTTCTCCATTCTATATATCTTTCCTAGACCTTTCATGTTTTGATGTATCAATTCAACCAAACAAATAAACAAACACCTGCACTTAATAACTAGTCTAAAACCAATACTCAAAGCACACAAGATAAACCTTTGCAAAACAAACATTTGAGAGATCCCTCTCTGAGAATAGGAGGACTAGATCCTGGAACTCTAAATATTGGTTCTGATGTTTCCTTGTCTTTTGATTTTCCAAACTATCAAAACGCGGGACACCAACACACTGCTTAGCAACATTTGCTAGTACCTGTAATGTACCATTTCAACCAAATCATAGATATACTACAGAAGTAAAACACAGACTTATAATTCCTGATAATCTTAAATATTGGCAAATTTTCTCTCAAAATGAATAGATTTATCATTTCATGAACAATGAAGGAGAATTTTAGGGTTGTAATATAGACACAAACTGTACAATAGATCAAAAATTAGATAGTGAGATTGATTTGAATAATATAGATGTAAATAATGTAAATTTTTCTAAACCTACTAAATTTAGTCAATTAGACATAGATAATTTAGAAAAAATAAAGATTGAAGAGTTAGTTGATGACGAATCTAATATTTTGAACCTCAAAGATAACTTTTTACCAAAAGGCTTAACCCCTTTAGAAGATTTGTTTGACTCTAATGATTTTGCAAGAAAACCTAAAATGGAGCCACTAAGATCTGATATTGAGGAATGCAATATAGGTACAGAGTTAAAACCTAAGATGATTAAACTTTCAAAAGATTTACCTCAGGAAGAAAAAGAAAAACACATAGCTATTTTTAAGTAATTTTAGGATGTTTTTTCTTGGAGTTATGAGGACTTAAAATGCTATGAAACTAGCATAATACAACATAAAATACCTATAAAATAATACCAAAAACCTTTTAAATAGAAGCTAAGAAGGATCAATCCTGTTTTGATGCCTTTAATTGAAAAAGAGGTAAAAATAATGTACGATGCCCAAATAATTGCACCAATCAGATATTCTGATTGGGTTTCTAATCTAGTTCCCACTAGGAAAAAGACAAGAGAAATTAGATTATGCATTGATTTTAGAAATTTAAATAAAGTGTCCTTAAAGGAAAATTACCGTTTACCAAAGATGGATCACATTTTATAGAGGGTGGTTGGTTCTTCCATAATATCTTTATTAGATGGATTCTCTGGATATAACGAGATTCTAGTCCAACTAGAAGACCAAGCCAAAACTACTTTTACTACTCCATGGGGCACTTTTATGTATGTAAAAATGCCTTTCAGGTTAATGAATGTAGGAGCCACTTTTCAAATAGCTATGGATATAGCTTTTGCAAAGGAGATTCATGAATTCCTAGTGATTTATTTAGATGAAATTACTGTATTTTCAAATACTGATTATGAACATTTGAATCATCTCAGGCAAGTCTTTCTTAAATGCAGTAAATTTAGCAGCTATCTAAACCCTAAGAAAACTTTATTTGGATTGGAAGTAGGTAAATTACTAGGAAATATTATATCTAAAGAGGGAATTAGGATAGACCTAACCAGAATAGAGGAAATTCTAAACATTAGTCCTCCTAGGAACATTAAAGAATTACAAGCTTTTCTAGGTAAAATTAACTTCCTTAGAAGATCCATCTCAAATCTAGCTGAAATAATCAAAGAACTTAAAAATATGTTGAAAAAGGACTCAGTACATAAATGGAATGTTCAGGCCAAACAATCATTTGAATCTATTAAACAAGCCTTAACAAAAACACCAGTCCTTATAAGTCCTGACTTTAAAAAGGATTTCATTATTTTCTCCTTTGCTTCAGAACAGACTATTGCTGCAGTTTTAGTGCAAAAAAATGACCAGGGCTATGAACAACCTATTTCTTTCTTTATAAAATCACTCACAGAATCCACTTTAAAATACAATATAATGGAAAAATAGGCCCTATCTTTAGTAAAGGCCATAAAAGACTTTAGAGTGTACATTCTGTATTCATATATCATTGCTTATGTTCCAAATGCAGTTGTAAAGGACATTCTAACACAAAATGGGCCTGATGGCAAAAGAGGAAAGTGGATTGCCACAATTTTGGAATATGACATAGAGATCAAACCCACCAAACACATAAGAGGTCAAGGTTTAGCCAAACTCATGGCTGAATCAAATTTTCATGCTTTAGATATTAATTTTATTGCCCAAGTAGATGATCAGGAAGAGATGACGACTCCAGAGATCAGTGAAGCCTTTTCAGACTCACCATGGTATGCAGATATTGTATTTGTATTACTAAATTTACAAGCTTCTCCTTGATTATCAAGAAAAAAAGCTAGATTTTTAAAATTAAAGGAAGTAAGATGTTGTATCATAGACATTGTACTATTTTGGAAAGATCACGGTGGAATTTTATTGAATTGTTTGCTTAAATAAGAAGCTAATAAAGTTTTAGAAGAATTTCATGCAGGTGACTACGGAGGACATATCTATTGGAAGAATACTCCAGACAAAATCTTGAGAGCTGGTTTTTACTGGCCTACTTTGTTTGCAGATGTAAAAAAGTATGTGACCTCCTGTCACAAGTGTCAAATATTTGAAGGAAAGAAAAAGCTGCTACCCCTACCCTTAAAACCCATCTCAACAGAAATGCATTTTTAAAAATGGGGTCTTAACTTCATTAGTGAAATTCACCCTCCATCCTCAGCCCAACATAAGTGGATTATGATAGCCACTGACTATTTTACTAAGTGGATAGAAGCCATACCTTCCAGGCAAGCCACTTACACTGTCATAATCTCCTTTTTAGAAAACAACATACTCTGAAGATTTGGATGCCCCCAAAATATTATCACTGACAACGCAGTTGCATTCAAATCCAAAAAGATGATTGATTTCTGCCATAAATACCACATTACCATTGGCCATTCTACTACATATTACCCTCAAGGTAATGGCCTTGCTGAATCTTCCAATAAAAGCCTTGTGAACATCATCAAGAAATTACTTGAAGATAACAAGAAGACTTGGAACAAGAGGTTAGTTAATGCCTTATGGGAAGATAGACTTACCACTAATAAATCTATTGGTACATCCCCTTACCCACTTTTTTATGGAATGGATGTTGTTTTTCCATCTTCCTTAGGAGTACCTGTAATGAAAATAATCCAAGAATTACAAGTTGAGACCAATGACATTCAAAGAAGGATTAATCAAACCATTCACTTGAAACAAACAAGAGAAGAGGTTTATCTTATGTCTCAAGCTATCCAGGATAAGATTAAGAAATTTTTTGACAAAAGGAGTAAAGAAGATGATTTCTATATTGGTGAAAAAGTTCTAAAGTGGGATTCAAGGAGGGAAGAGAAAGGTAAACATGAAAAATTTGATTTCTTATGGAAAGTACCTTATGTTATTTATGGTTATAGAGGTAACAATGCTTTATTTTTTAAAGAGATGGATGGATCAGATCTGCTGGGCGGACTTGTCAATAGTAGAATGTTGAAGCATTACTACTCTTCAAAAATAACCAATAGTTAACTTTGTTTACTTTATCCATTGTACATAACATTGCATATTTTAGATTGGATTCGATGTTTTCCTAACAAAGTTGAAGCCCAAAGAGAAGTTCCTAAGCTTTGAAAGGTAAAATATCATAAGTATGAATAATTGCAGAGCTCGGAAAACATTTACAAGGTCAGCACAGTTAGAATTCAAAGGCCACTAGTTTCAAAGTTCTTGACATTTCACTAGGAAATGCCATCCCCATGTGGCCCCCATGTGGAGCCACTGTTAGGGTCCTATAATAATAGGGTTCATAATTTTTGAATTGACTTTGATAAGTCTTGTAAATATGTACAAACCTTGCTTTCTGCAATTTATTTTCCCATATTTGAAAATAATAAAAAATGAAAAGAGGGTAAAAGTCCTAAAACAAAGATCAAATGACTTGAAAAGAAAAAAAATAAAAAAGAATAGAAAAAAATGGATCCCAAACACAAAAAAGAGATAAGAATAAGACATGAAAGTGACGCAAGTCAAAATTCCACTACTAGTTACTTTTTACTGCAAATAAATGATTATGTGCAACTTGTTCAAAATGCCATAATCCATGATGAATTAAATAGTTTAATATTAACTTTTTCATGTTTTAAATTTCATATTATAGGTAGAGAATAAATATTTTGTCAAAGAGTTTAAAATTGACAAATCAGTAGATAGTTAGAAAATAAATGAGGAGCTCAACAGTTTAAACTGAGCCGTCGGATGAAATAAAGTTAGAATTAGATAGTTTCCTACTATAAAAGAAAAATGGATTTAGGGTTGCAAGATCAAATGCACCCATACAAATAAAGAAAACATGGTAGAATAAATAATGGGTAGGTAGAAAGTAGTTGCACAAGGCATGAATAAAACATCATCTGGAAAATTACTAATTTCCCTCCCCACAATGTATTTTGTTTTGAAACCAGCTCTAAAAATAGTAGAAAAGAGATACCAATGCATTATAAATAAGCCACTTCGAGGGGGAAACCTCCAATATATTACATGAATGAACAATTCTTTGATGATACAATTACAAAACCTCCTTTCTATATATAGGAGTCCATGGGGATACAATGTAATCCTAGCCGACCTAACAATAATAATTTAAGGGCACAATAATAACAATATCAGGGTTATAGGGGTACAATAATAACAATAAGGGGGTTACAATAACAACAATAAGGGACTATACTAGTAATATAGGGACCTAACATGCCCCTCTCCTTCAAAAAAGTGTTTTCCTCAACGCCTAAGTAGCTCTGGATTATTCTGTATAAAATTCTCATCCTCCCATGTAGAATATTCAGCGGGTAAGTTCTTCCACTTGATGAGATACTCTGAAATTGATCGATTTCGTAGCTCTCAATTTCTTGTTTCCGTGACCGCTTCAGGTTCCAATATGATTTTTCCTTCCTCATCAAGTTCTGGCAATATTGTTTGAATTGGAATATTTTCACCTATAACCTTATTTAAGCATGAAACATGGAAAACTGGATGCACTCATGAGAAATGCTACAACAATGAGAATATCTCAAGATATTCTATAGTTGGAGACCCAAATATGCAAAAACAATAATGGAGTAGCAATGACACTCAACTCATAAAAATGTGAGAAATATCCATATCCATAATATTAAATAATATCAACAACAAATGAATACAAGACCTTGAGGAAAAAGGTTACTCAAGATAGGCAATGCCCAACCTCAAGAAATAAGTACATAAATCAGGATAAAACACTGCTACACATGTATGCTCAAGCTATGACTGCGTAGTTTTATAAGATAAACTGCATGCTACATATGTCAAATACATGGATATACAAATATATGGCCCATACAACATTGGGAGTGAAGATCTTAGCTCCCAAAGGCTACCTTAAGTCAATCCTGGAAGGATTGGCCATAATATACAAAATTTGCAAAATGTCGGAGTTGCTGGGTAGCAGCTGCAACTCAAGAACTGGAAATAAGTGGAGAAGGCTAAAGATGCTACATCCAATGAAAATACCTCATCAAATGGATCTCTAAAGTGAAAGGCCGATCCTCTCACCTAAGATCTCACCCTCCAAAAATATCTGTAAAGCCCCATAGCTATTTCTCACTAGGAATAACGTAGTCATTGAAGCAAACTACACTGTAGGGGCATGGGAATGAGTTGGCCTGATGCCAAGATCTGAAATAAGTGCTGAAATCTTCCTCACTAGCTTCCCAAAGGAATGGAGACTCCCTCCTCTAAAAATCAGCTCCGGAAATGGTGTTGAGGTCCTCCACTGCAACACCCTACAACACAACGTTACACTTGAGCATAAATAACGCCATAGCTGGAGGAGGTGGCTTTGGCCTTGAGGCAAGAAATGTGGAGAATAAAGAAAAATCCCTAAAGTGGTCTCTCAAGAAGGAGAAGGAATCCTAAACAGGAATTCCTCTGGAAACTCTGCTAAATAGCAAGAGAATGTATAATGTCTACATAGACAATGAAATCAATAATCCATAACATGAGAAACAATGGCTGCCTTGACCTCCTTTTAAACAAGTGAAGGCCCCCTCTCCATGGGTCCCACTCCTTTTAGGGTTTACTCCACCAAATAACCCTCTTCTCATTCATACTGCATGGTTTCTCTAAGTGCTCTCCACCTCTTATCCCAACGCTGTTAACTTGGTCAAACTTGACCTTGTCCACTTGCAAATGACCCTGTTCACACATGAGGGTGTGAAAACCAGCTCCAACGAAAATCCCCTTTCATACTATGAGGGATTTTATTGATATTTTCATTATGCATGGGCCTCCTTACCCATTTATTCTCCTCCTAGGTGAAATCATAAAAAAATAATATTCCAATTTATTGTAGGAAAATTTTGGAATATTACAGTCCTCCCCTCCCAAATGTTGCTTGTCCTCAAGCAACTGTAAGGATAGAACTGGAAAGAATACTCTCAATGCATGGAGTCTATGTTGTGTTGAGGAACATCTTCCTCATGTGGATCCTCCATCCCCCAAGCAATCATCAATGCAAAATGAGTTACCTCCCAACATGGCAACTCCTGAAAGTCATCTTCCACCTCTGGCTCCAGCAATGTAGGTGGGCTGAAAATCTGATCCTGGTAGACAAAATAGCCTACCCCACGCTGTCCTCCTCTCCACTTAGGATAAGTGTAGAGTGTATGCTAATCCCGGGCTGTAATGACATTGGTGTCAAATGGAAAGATGGAGATTGGACCTCTAAGGATCTCTCCTCCAATTTTATGAAACATGTTGGCCCAAATCATCTCATATGTGATGAGTTGGAATTCATCATCATATGGCATCACATTCCTCATATGGAAAAAAAATGTGCTGCTGTAGTGGCCATACCATCTCCCATGCTCCCTTTAGAACATGTAGTGCAAAGAGTGTGGGAATTTTCTCCCTCCAAGGACACATTCACCCAATGTGTCTCCCCTCCAATCATGCTCCCCAGAAAAGCTTTAGCAATATCAACCAAGGGAACCATAAGGAGAATCATGCTGGCTACCATGTGAAGTAAGGGAGAAGGACAATGGTCGCTCAAATGTAGCCAACACAGTTTGACTCTTCACTGCCATAGAAAATGAAATGATGGGTGGCCTCCCCACCTTTTTCTTGCTGCCCCAATCTCTTCACAAGTCTGGAGAAAGTGAATGATATAATGTGCAATGTGAGTATGTTCTCCATGGGAAATTTCCTCCCCATATCCACTTAGGGAGTGATCATCCAGAATGGCCTTATGTAGACCACCAAGTCTAGAAGGAAGAACATCCCTCCTTTGAGCAAATCCCTGCACATATATGGTTAAGAGATGCATACATATAGAAAAATTATTATGCAAGTCAACAATACTCTTACCATATGTTTTTCTCATATAAATGGAGTGGCTCATAGATGAGTCTCCCCTCATCCTCAAAGGGAAAAGAGTTGACTATGCTAACTCCTCCATCTTCTCAAGATCCATGGAGTGCCTCCTCAAGTTCTTCAAGTGGTTCCTCCCACAAGAAGAAAAGAAATGTAATGTGGCAATCATGGTTTGCCTATTGTTTCTCCTGAAACATACAACATGTAAAATAGGGAGAATCATACTCCCAATGGGCATCTTCATCTTATAGCCCACTCTCCAACCCAAGCTTCCCATGGATATAAACATATCAGCAATATATGGAAGAAAAATACAATGAAAACAAGCTGTCAAATGACAACTGGAGAGTGAATCATAGTTCCACACATGGAACTAGCGCAATGCATACTTTTCCTGCATCAAAAATAATGATAAAAAGTGCTCTCCCAGCCACTTGTGTTCTGTCACAATCATTTCATAAGATAGAAACATGAAGGTACAATGAGGTGTTAAAGGTGGGCACCAAAAATAATGTGATCTCACCCACAAACCACCATTAATGTAGCAAAATCAATGCTATAAGTAGTATCATACAAAATGCAAGAAGGGATGATCCTTCTTGTTACAACATGTTGCTCATATAAAGGAAAGAAGTATAAAACATAATGTGAAATGATACCTCCTTCGTCATGTACTTGAGACCTTGAGCTAAAATGGCTCAACTGAAAATGCTCCCCTACTCTCAATGAGTAGGAAGGTGGCCGTGACATCCTCACTATCATCATTCGGGCTATGCATCTCTCCATATTCTGAAATATGTCTTGTTGAATGCCCTCCCAAATGAACTCTGTTAGTCATCATTATTTTTCACCTAGTAATGATGACTAGTTGTCAAAGCCAAGTTTTCTAGTAGCTGATCTCAAAATTTGTCAAATTTTCCAGCTGGAAAACACCCATAAACATTTTTTCCCTCCTACCTTTTCAATCAGCCCATGACGAGATAAAACCTCATTGTCAAGCCCTATCTAGCCTCAACCATACTAGCTTGTCCATCAGCTCCAAAGAGAACAATCCAAATCTGTCCAAGAAGTCTCCCCTAAGTTAGGTAGTGGCGTTTTAGGCATTTCTCCCTTGGCAAACTATCCTAAAGCCAAAGAACCTCTATCTATTATCAACCAGTCCTAATAGACCTTCCTATTCTGCAAATAAATTTTGGTTACACCCTTAAGTCGTGCCACTAACAAGCCTTGAAGTCTCAGCAATACATATGCCACAGGTCAAGCTGATATTAGGTAAATGTACAGTGTTTCAATGTCTTTGTCAAAGAGCAGAATTATACTAGTGTTCCAAAAGATAGTATTAAACTCAACATGAGAAGACAACTGCTTATCATGTGGTTTTGAGCCTGGGATGCAAGTACTGGAAAAAGAGTTATCTCATTAAGCTCATGCAATCACAGTCAAAGGTTAGTGAATTATAAATGACAAGAAATGCTTTGCAGATACTGGCCAAATTGCTTGTGATGTCTAAAGAGGCACAAAGGTATTTGAAAAGCAGAATTACATGTCTCAGAGAAATGCCCATCATGACTTATTATCAATTTGTCATCTTCATTTGCTTAAGCATGAATAGGCAGTGAAAGGAAAGATAACACTTTTTTAAAGCTGATGAAATGGCATCACTGAGAAAGCCTCCTCCATACATGAGTAGAGGGTTGAAAGACTGAGAAAACATCCTTCATTTTACAAGCAGAGGGTTTTGCACTGTGATAAAGGCCTCCTTCATCTAATAAGCAGAGGGCCAGGGACAGAGATTGATTTTATGGTTTTCACTGACTGAAAGGAAAATTTTAAAGGAAGTGGGAGAAAATTGAAGGCTTCTGAATAGAAAATGGTGTTAAAAGCAGAGACAAAGCAGTGGTGCTTTAAAAAAGTGTTTACATGAGTTTCACTGTTAAAACAAATAATTGAAATACAGTGTGAAGCTAATTGGGTGATTAGGAATGAAGAAATATTTTTAAGAAAATGGCCAAGGAAGTAAAACAATCTTGGTCTTAAACTGACTTCTGCTATCAAATACAAAGAAAACCACTAACAGTGTGTTCATAAAAAATCTTCATTTGGTTAAAACAGGGGTTGAAAAGGGCCCAGGCATTTGTCAAACATAGGCCTCCTTCATAAACAAGTAGAAGGTGCACCATTGTTTGAAGGTGAAGAGCATTCATTTTCAGTATGGCTTAGATTTCAAAGGGACTGCTGTCAAAATGGTAAAATGAATGAGAAATTCATTATTCTGTAGAAATTTGAATAACTATTCAATTATTCACCGAGATTATCCTGATCACACACTATTTGAGCTTCATGCATAATACATAACCTCTTCTAATATTTATCATCAATTTGCGGAAATTAAAAAATCGCATGCACACATTAAAACCATAAACAATCACACATATAAACACAGTATTTATGGGAAAGCTTAAAGCTGAAAACCCCCAACTATATTTATATTATAATGATAGAGATCCTATAACAATCATAGTATAAACTCCTCACAAGCTCTCAGCACTATCTCCAATTGTTACACACTACACAAGCTCAGATCATACAAATCACTTGCTCCAATTTGCTCCACCTGTTAGCCAGCCTCTACTACGCAATCCAATATGGATAATTATGAGATCAAGGTTCAAATCCCACCAGTATGTACTACGCAATCCTCGTTGGCTTCCCCATCAATGTGTGTGCAAATCTCATGCACCAGTATAGTCACACTGCTCTTTCACCTACCTCTTCACTGGTCTCCACTGAAACTGTCCATGCACTGCAGTTAACTGATGTATTCTTTAGTTTATTTATGAGTTAATAATTAGTGAATTAATTAATAATTAATTCACACCACTCTCACTAATTTTATCAATCAGTTAGACTAGATACAACTAGCTCAACTAAGTTAAACTGAACACAACTCCATTAACTGTCTCATCAACTCCACCAAACTCTGTCACATGAGTTCTAACTGAATTCAACCATGCAATAGCTCCACTAGACCCTAGGAATAGCATAATTCCTTCTTTCAGCTGCATGTGCCACATCTAGGCATCAAACTGAAGTGCTCCAAGAGGATAAGATAATGTTTAGAGTCCAAATATTATTAAGAGCTAATAATATTCGACATATCTATTTTTAGACTGGCAATCTAAAAATAGATTCTGCCCAATATGTCTAAAAATAGAAGTCCATCTATTTTTTACGACTTGACCAACCATCCACAAATAGCATCCTGCAACTCATAGAACATGATCCATATGTCTAAAAATAGACATAGTCTAAAAATAGACTTTGCGCCAAAAATACCCCGCGGGCCCACTTAGTGAAGGCGACTTCTTTCCACTAAGCTCCTCATCTTGTTGCAATCTCAACATATTCTTGCAGACTTCCTTCACAAAAGAACAAAGGGACAACTTTCCAATTTTACATTCTAACTTCAGCTCATCATCCCCTACTATATCTTCGTAAAAGTTGAAGACTGGATTACTTTGTCAATATAAGGTTAGTCATTTGCCTGATGGTGGAGACTATTTGTAGCAGAGTTTTTCACTTATAGTTTCAAATGAGGTTTTTCACCCACGGTCAAAAGAAAGGCTCAAAGAGCACCTAACAGTCCAATCAAATTCACAGTGGGCATGATCATCATCAAAACATCAGGAGCATAAACTGTCAAAACAAGTTTCAAAGTGGTGATTTATCTCCTTGCAAGAATGGCAAAGAATGCCTCACAAATCATTGGTATGACTTTAAGCAGAGTTTTTTCCTTTAAAAAGGTCAGCAATAGGAAAAAGTGGCAGAGATTATTCTTTAATAAGGAACAGTGAAAAAGCAGTAGGAGAGGTTTTTAAAGGAGTTCATTTTGATAAACAGATGATGGTAAAGCCTAGGTAAATGAAACTGAGTTTCAACCATAGTAAAAGAAGAATATCATGCAGAGCATGCATTTATAATCATCAACGTGGCTTGAGCAAGTTTTCTTGGAAGGGACAAATATGAACAAAGGAAACAATTTTCCCCCCTTAATAGGAAAACAGTGAAAAGAGTTTAGCCTTGGGATGTTTTCTTCACTTTGAGAAAGGGTCATAAATACGAAGATCTCCAAAAATGTCCTCCACAACACTTTAAAGAGTCCTGGTCGAGTTTTGGGTTTGTTATGTTTTAAAAATGATAAAATGACAAAACAATGCTTCATGTTTTGTTTTGCGACCAAGAACTCTTTCAAAAAGCTTTTTAACCCTCACAAGTTAAGTTCAAAGGGTTTCGACTTTAAGAGGTTAAAGGACTGTTGCCAAGCCTCATTTCAAAGTTCAAAAAACATAAGCGAGCATCCCCAATCGCCCTCCTAGCTTCCCATTGGAGAAAAGAAGGGTTTCAAGAAAAATTGCAGAGTTTTTGGAGGCTTAAGACTGCGCGGCGTGCTTGGAAAAGCGTGCAACACGTTTAGGTGAAGAATTACACTGGCATTACACTACTGCGTGGCGCGCCTATAGGCGCCAGTCACAACTGCTCGCAGGCCAACCCGATTTCCTTTTGTTGCGCGACATTCTTTCCAGAAAATGTGTCGCGCCTCCTAACACCTCCAAAAACACCTTTGAAGCTGCCCAATCAATCAAACAAGGTTTCTAAGCGTTTCTTTGAGGTATTCCACTTCTCCTCGTGGTAATTTTCGATTTTTGAAAGGGAGGTTTGCTATGTGTTTCTCCAAAAAGAAACAGTTGTTCTAAAAATCATTTCATCATATAAAAACTATGAGATAAGTCAGGATTAAGGAGACAAAGTCCCTGTCAAATCTGGAGACACCTTTCTTGTGCTTAGGGGACCTCAACTCAGTTTAAAAAATGTTTTAAGCAGTGGTTTTGAAAAGTTAGTTTCTCATATAGACTGCCAAGAGAGAGACAGTGATTAAAGGGCAGTATTTTTGAGCAAACTCAGAGTGTTAGTTTCTGTGGTTGTTACACATTTTTACAGTGTTGGGTGAATGTTTTAACCATCTTAAAAGACCCTTACTGCCTTTCAGAAACAGTGATAGCCCTCAGGAAAAACAAAAGCAGATTCTGTTTGAAATCTCATGGTAAAAACAGTGTTATAAGGTGGAAGTAGTCTTTGTAAGGAAAACACAGTGTTTGTAAGGTGAAAAAAGTGAGCCTATTTTGAAGACAGTGGTCTTAGTCCGAATGCCTTGTCACTTCAAAAAATTTCTTCTTTTGAATAGTGAAATAGCAAACTAGTGCTGCCACCAAATTTCCATAAAAAAGAATGCTATGAAGATCCTGTGAATCAATTTGAGGGTGCTTTTGTCTACCTATGTATAAGAACCAGTGAACAACAGAAGAATCATTGTTTGGGGAGGGTGTTTTTGTTTTTATCTAAATAAAAGGTTGTTTTTTTTCTCTCAAAACACAAGGAGATCTATGTTCTAACAAGAAAGGCCACCAATACCTCTTTTCAAAATACCTTGCCTAAGCACAGTAATCAAATTGACTGTTTTATTTTCATTTAACAAAATTCTGTTGATTGGCATAAAGGAGGACAAAACAGTAATTTAGAAGGAGCACAAAGTTGGTGTTGGGAGAATATTTCACAAAGCATTTGAAGCAATCTTGTTCAGACAGTGACTGATAAGCAGGACAGAGGCGTGTGCTTGAGAAAACATTCCAAAGGCCATTTGAGACAACTTGGTGCTGCAGAGAACATTCAAAACAAGATGCCTCCCAGGCAAGATAGTAGGAGTGGCCTTCACAAGAGATTTGAGCCTGTTTCCACTGAAGAAGTAAATGCCCATCCATCAGTCTTGTTTAATTTCCATGAGGTTAGGTGTCTAGATTTTTTTCAAAGAGTGCAAGAAGTGAAGAGCTATTCACCTTTGACACATCTTTGTGCTTTGAGGTTTCAAGAGAATCACTTTCAGCTGGCAAGCCTATATTTCAAATTCTCTCCAAGGTCCATTTCCAAGGCCAACAAAATCCCTTATGTCGGGGAGAAGTGGTTTAAACAAAGCCACCTGGACTCAGAATAATACAAGCCTTTTTGAAGCCTGAGCATAGAGATTCATGCCCATCCATTTTTCCCTTCTCATATCTATTGACTAGTTACACCCCCCTCATGAAGATAATCATGAAATACTTCACTTGCGAGGGAAGATTCTCCCGAGTCTATGCCTATCATATCCGATTGCTCATGCATTTCACGAGGGCCAAATTGTTAAATCTCCCTTTCTTTCTACATAGAAGCATTGAGAAAATGGCCTCCACTGTTCAGAAAAATCCTCTTTCTCAGCAGACAGCCTGCCTCTTCCATCACTCCCTCATCAAGGTTATCATTCTTCATCAGCTTGAGAAGAAGGAAGTCTCTTGGGATACTTTCATCACACATCCGGATTTCGCCACTGTCCCTTCATTTACTCACCATCCATCGCCTTCTTCAAGCAAGCCTATTCCCAAGAAGCTCAAATTTCCCATTGAACAAACAAAAGGGCATGATGATGAAGAAGAGCATGAGCAAGAGGAGGAAGATGATGATGAGCAGCATCATGATGAAGAAGAGCATGAGCAAGAGGAGGAAGATGATGATGAGCAGCATCATGTGAAACAGGGCAGCAATGGGGAGAAGAACACAGTAAGGCAGAACTATAAGGGGAAGAAGGGCATGATGATGAGATGCATCACAGTGAGGCAGAACAACAACATGATGATGAGCAGCATGATGATGAAAAATTGCAACAAGATGATGATGAGCAGCCTCATGAATAGAGGCAGCCACAGCATGATGAACAACAGCCTCATAAAAAGGAACATTATCCTCATGAAGAATAAGGGCAGCATGATAAACTGGTGCAACATAGTGAGGAGGACAACCCTCAAAAGGAAATGCAAAAGGACAACCAAGGCATCCATGAAGAAATCCAAGACAGTTGCAATAATGATGAGCAATGTAGCAAGGGTAAAGAGCCAATGGAGCATGTACTAGCTGCCTCTCCTAAGCAAGGGGCCATGCTCTCTTCTCCGAAAGTGTCCAAACCCCGAACATCAAGGAAAAGGGTGCCTAGATTTGTAACTCCAAATGTGACTAGGGCCCTTCGAAACAAGGGAAAATTTCCCAAGAAGCCCATTGCCGAATTTCCCAAGAGAGGGAGGACTAAAAAATCCACTCAAAGAAAAGGAAAGGAAAAAGAAGAAAGTTGTCATGAAAAGGAGAGGGACTTTGACATAATTCAAATTCAAAGTGATGATAGCAACAATGAAGCTTGAATCCTTGAAACTCTCTTAATCAATAGAGAAAACCAAATTGATGCTTTGAGGACTGATCTTGAGAGGGCTAGGAACTTCAATCAATTTTTGCAAGTTCAAAAAAAACAGATGAGTGTCCATATAGCTGTATATGAGACATGGGCAATCAAATACAAAAAAGAGGCCTCCAAAGCACAAGTGAGATTGGAAGAACTCATGGGTGAGTTCGATGAGAGGGAAGATGAAGATCAGCCCAGGCGAAAGAGCCCAAGAACCATGGGGCTCAAAAAGGCCCTTGAGAAACAAAAGGAAGAAGAAGATGCCCTTCTCCAATCTATCCCTCTCACTACATTGTTCGAACAAGAGATAGAGAACAATCAGGAAGCATGGCTTGAGAGAGTTAATGATCACTTGGAGAAAAATTTGGAGAAGGAAAATAGAGACTTGGACCTTCAACGGAGGATGACCGGGCATTATAAAAAGTTCAGTTAGTTTTCCCGGTGGAAATTGAAGGTCACTCAGGAAAAACTCAAGGAGGTTCAAAGGAAGGGCCCAACACCAAAATCGAGGAAAGACACCACAAAGCTCAAAATTTTGGCCTTAGCTTCACAGTATGTTTTTGAGAACCCTTGAGGGTCATGCTTGCCAAATTTGGGCGAAATTCGACAAATTTTGTTTTTTTGTCATTTTTTGGGTTTTTGGCTAAAACTCATGGGCATCGCCATTTTAGTTTGGGGCATCCTCAAAGGATGAAAATGGTATCATTGGATGCCATAATTTCAGGAGAATATACTCAACGATTTTCAGATCAATTGAAGATCATTTTCTCCCCCAAAATGGCAAAAAACACTCGCTTTTTCTACACTGCCCCATTTATCAGCAAGGCCTATTTTTTGGGTCTTTACACACAGGCCTATTTTTGGAGGACTCTCAGGCATAAAATTGGGCAAATTCAAGTTTTTACAGAAATTAGGCACTCAGATATTTCCAACGAGCTGTCACGGGCCTCGCTTCGACATCGAGAAGGCCTCCAAAGGTTGCCAACAAGTTAGGGGACTTTCTGCTGATGTATTTTTTGAGTATTTTTGTAAAAATTGAACCTTTCAAATGTGACTTTTCCTCATGTGCGTTTAGCTATTTTTGTGCATGGTTAGTTATGAAAAGTCAATATATTTCCCTTTTTTAGCATTTTTGATATATTTTATTAGATATTTTGTGCCTTGGGCTTTGCAAAGCCTCAAGGACAAAATCAGATATTTTGGATATGCCAATGAGATTGCAAGTTGAACCAAGAGGTTTTCCTCACTTTGGCCTATATATTCCAAAGGCTTTCATTGTAAACAAGGCTAAAATTGATGAATATAAGCAATATATGGTCATATAATCTTTGAAAGAAATACTTGTCTCATGCTTTTGGATAGTTTCTTGGATGTTCTTGGATGATGAAAGAGGATTGTTGTTAGATTCCATGACTTGGTAGAATGGTATAGTGTCTTTCTCTCTATTTTGTTTCCTAGTTTTCATTCATAATTCCATGTTTCTTGCTTGCTATAAGTCAGTAGAGAATATATTTGAGACATGCCCTTGGAGGCACCTCAAATTTCCTGTTTCTTTATAGCTTCTATGTTTTCTTCATTCTTAGTCATATTAAATAATCCTTGATTGCTCTTTAATAACTGAAGAATATTATATGCTTGTTTCATTTATATTTTTATGCATTCTAAGTATGATTTACAGTATGCCCTGCTTACTCATGGATAGCCATAGCTCCACCTATGAAACCTCTCTTTGATTGATTAGATTGTCATTTGTTGAACCAAGGAGGTCTTTTACTGATCTTTCCCTTTGCCTAAAACTATGCAATCTTGTTTCCAAAGTTCCCAATAGCTTGAAGTACTATTTTTAGGCGTTCCTACATAGTGATTTGAGTTGTTTGTTTGTCTTAAATGTATTTCCCCAAAGTCTGATAGCCATTTCCTAAAGTTACAGAGTCATATATCTCTATGCATTGCTTAAATGTTTATTTCTATGCATTGATCAGTTTACAGTTACATTTCTCATGATTAATGGTTTTCTTCACAAATTTAATGTCCATCTCACTCCATTTTTCCCAAAGATCCATTTTACCTCGCTCAAATCAGCCCTTCAACAACCTTGTATCACCACCTGAAAGCTTTCTTGACCTTTTCGACCCCATAGCCCAGTTGATCTGACATCTTTTTACCTATATTATGTCTTTGATAAGTTCATCCCTCACAACCTAAAAACCAAAACCAAAAAACCTACTTCATAACTAGCCTAAAATCAAGAACACAATAAAGCAAACACACAGATATCCCTTACACAAATAGAGAGAGCCCTCTCTGAGTCCAGGAAGGCTAGGTCCTTGGGCTCCAAAGATTGGTTTGATGTTACACTGTCATTTAGCTTGCCAATCAGCCAACTCATGGGACCCTAACATAATGGCAATCACGGTGGGAATTTGAGTCAAAAAATCCTAGGTATCCCTTAGGAACTCTCAAAATCTCAGTCAAACTTAGAAGAGTAGAATCTGGTTGTCTCACCATCCTAGAAAAATGATGACTCAGCTGTAGGACACTCTTACAAACCTTAGGACTACATAAAGAACTCAGAAAAACCCCAAAAAACTTCCTTAGATTAGTTTTTGATAGTACTGGTGGTGGACCATACACATATACCTCAAAACAATTAAAAAGCCACTTGACGACTCCACTAGCCTCCAGTAGGCCTTACTACTTTACTAAACTCTAGGCTACTATCCGATTGAGCCACCTCATCGCCACTCTAACATAATAGCGATCACGGTGGGACTCTGAGTGATAAACAAACTTAGATTCCCTAAACATTCCAACATCCTCAAGAATACTATCCAATTGACTTATCCCACCGCTCACTAACATAGTGGCGATCACGGTGGGACCTTTCAAGTTAGTGACAATCTAAGTACTCCTTAGTAACTCTCTAAGTCTCAATCAAATTTAGATAACTTAAAGTGTTGTTTGAAGAGTAGAAGCTAGCTCTTTCACCATCTTAGAAAAATGATGATTCAGTTATAGGAAACTCTTCCAAACCTCATAGTCTATATAAAAACTCAAAAAACCCCAAAACATTCCCAGATTGGCTTTTCCCTAGTTACTGGTGATGGACCATAGTTACATCTTTACAAAATAAACCAAGTTCCACTTGGCGACTCCACTAGCCTCCAGTAGGCCTAAAAAATCCATAAAAAAGACCAAAAAATTCATAAACCATACCTTTTCTGTTGACTCATCCTTTCCAAAACTTAAAACTTATGGTGCAAACTCTGTAATCAGTGACAAACTAAGTATAACTTAGCGATTCAGAACACTTCACCTAAACATAGGATATAAATAGAAATAACCTTGCAAATAGAACCATTAGCTTGTCCACGCAGCCTAACAAACTGTTCAAACCAAGTGAATCACTCTTCCTTGCAAGTCTTCATCTCAAAGTTTGCTAGAAAACTTTTTCCCGAAAGCATATTTGATAGTGTTGGTGGTGGACCATAGTTATCACATAAATCCACCTGGTGACTCCACTAGTACATCTTTTTGTTTTGACCATCCTTCACATTAGTAAACCCCTAGAGAGGCCATCCATCTGAGACAATCACAAATACCACCCCCTTTAAGCTCTAGTTTCGAAATCTGGCTTCATGAAGGATCAACACCAGATCTCATCCAGACCCAAATCCCCCTATCATAGTAGATGACCCAGAGAAGATTCTGTGGCAAGCTTCCGAAACTGGAAATTTAGCTACCGATAGGTCCATCCATAAAGCAAGATCAGTACCTGAACACCTCACAGCCTTGCAGGATTCTCCCTTTGACTTAAAATCATCAAAAACCCTTTTTAGAAGCAATTCAAAAGTAAGGTAGACTTTGACTATCTTGAGCTTCTAGATCTACCACAGAGTCCTAGTACAGAAGCCTCGCCTACTACACTTCCAGACTTTCAACTTCTCCATCACTTTGGCTCCTACCATCCTAGATCTGCTCAAAATCAGATCACTAGTCCAAGTACATCCGCCACACCCATCCAAACCACTAATGTTCAAACCACCTCAGCTCACCCTAAAAGCCCTCATTTTGTACATCATCCATTAGCTCCCGCCATGACAGCCTGGCATGCACCCTTGGTGTTGCCACAGCCTTTGGCTCCCTTACAAAATGACTATCAATCCAAAATCCCACACTTTACTGGAGTTGAGACTACCACAGCTCAACAACATGTAGATAGGATTAGCGATGCCTTTGAATACATGGAAATAGAAGACAAGACCATCAGAATGAGGATGTTCGCCCAAAGCCTAGGCGGAGAACCCAAAAAAATGGTTTAAGAGATTAACTCCAAACAGCATCCACGATCTCCCAGAACTCTACCAAACCTTCATAAACAAGTGGGAAATCTGAAAGAACCCCATTCAAATCCTGTCAGAGTATAACAATCTAAAATAGGAAAATGGGGAAAGTGTCCAGGGATACTGCACTAGGTTCAACAGTGTGTATAATGCCCTCCCACCTCACTTCAAACCTCCACTTGGCTCAGCCTTGGAAAAGTACGCCGAAGGTTTTGACCCAGACATGACCTATTAACTAGGAGACAAGGACCCCCCTACCTTAGAGAAAATGCAAAAAGTGGCCATAAGTGCAGAAGCCAACTTAGCAGAAAAAAGAGCTAGGACTAGATCAGAAAGGAAAGTCACATACCGGGATGAGGTCTCCACTTTAGCCCCTTCCTTAGATCCTAGAATAGATGAATTGGTTAGGTCTATGGCCAAAATGTGGGAAAATATTAGTGAAAAAACTCCTCTTAGGGACAACCAACCAAACCCTCCAAACAGAAACCGGAACCAAAATTTTAGGAGGGAACAACCTCAAAACAAACCAAGGGAAAATGACCAAAAAATTAGGTCACCCTTTAATGAAACTTATGTGGAAGAAGAGGATAGGGATACAGTCCCTATTGATGAAAATCATTTGAACCTCATAGGTTCTGATAACGAGAGTGAGGTTTACCTCATAGAAGAAGAACAAGCATTCTTCGCTCCGAATCAAGATGAAACCAACTATGAAGATCCCGAAGATCCTGCCATAGATTTTCAGAATGCCATAGTAGAATCTCATAGGAAGTATGACCTTAGAAGCAGAAAAAACCAAGACAAATCCAAGAAAGGTAACTCAGACACTGCTAGAACCCCTGATACCATCCTTAAGAAAACAGTGGATAGCAACAAAATCATGATCAAGAGAACTGACCAAAAAAAAGATAAAGTTATTCAAACAATTCTTGGCTCAGATACTCCTAGTACCTCCACAAATATTCCCGAGATGGTTGTGTCAAACAAAATCCCAAAACAAAGTCAGCAAACTCAGAACATAGAGAAAGTCATGGCTGAAAAAATTGAAGAAAACCTGTCTAAACTACAGGCACCTTTCAGTTTTGAGGGAGAAATCGCCAACATAAATATTACCATGCCTCTCACTGAACTTATCACCTAAGGCTCTTATAAATCCCAAGTGTTAAAGGTCATGAATATAGGAAATGATGCGAACACCCTTAATCTAGCTGATGACACTCCCGAAGTGTTGTTTGGTCCAAAAATAGAAGGGAAATTCCAAGAAGGAACCACTCTTCCCTTTTACATCAGTCTAAATATCCATGACCAAATCCTTCACAATGCCATGCTAGACTCCGGGGCCTCGCATAATCTCATGCCGAAGGTTGCAATGGAAAGATTAGGCCTAGAAATCACAAGACCATATAAAGAATTATATTCATTTGATTCAAGTAGAGTCAAATGTCTAGGCTTGATCAAAGATATTTGTTTCAGTTTGGCCCAAGTACCTGCAAAACATCTAATCATGGACATAGTGGTAGTAGACATCCCTCCCAAGTATGGAATTATTTTATCCAGATCTTGGGGAGCCAAGCTTCAAGAAAATATTCAACTTGATATGTCCTACGCCATTATTCCTGTGTTCGACCAAACTAGAATACTCTATCGAGAGTCACACATGAAATATATGATCAACATCCAAGAAAGTCCAGATAACATCCCGATGTACTCCTTTCATTCTGATCTGAACTCTTTCATTTTACACACTAATGAGGACCTTGAAGAACAGTCAGAAGGACTTGAAACAAACTTAGACCCACCACATTAGCTGCCCCAAGTTCTCTATGATGAACTAGACACTCAAAATTATCATGATCATGAGCAGCTATGTCTTGAGGAAAGAGAGTTTGTTCCTTTTGAAATAGGGATAGAACAAGAAGCACAAACCATTATGTACTATCAAGAAAATTGCTCAAACCTTAGGCAAACATCAACGCTAACATCAGGAAACTTTTTCAGAACAGGGGCATTAGAAGACTTGCATATCACAAACCTCTTTGGAACTCAGGGGAAAGGAAGTTTAATGTTCTTACCATACCTTAAGGATTTTCCATCACTTAACTCTACCCTTTCAAATGAAGCTTTGACTGCAGCCATAACAATTCAAAATCTAGAAAAAATGCCTGATAAACTTCTTATGAAAAGATATGATGACTGCAGTCCAAATATACATGAGTTACTTGAACTGGCTAACATTTTTTCACTCCACTGAAGACTTAGAACTGCTAGAATTTGCAATCTTATTCAAAATACTACTTCATATAGAGAAAACAGTGAGAAAAACTATGCCACTGCCATCACTCCTAGAAACAACTTCGACAAAAGAAAATACAAAAATTTGACCCAGAGAATAATAGTCAAAGATAAAATAGTTGGTCATAGGATCTGTTTTGATTTTAGAAACATTAATACACACTCTTGTGACAGAAATTTTATCCTTCCAGCACAAAACCTTGATATACCAATGATAAGTGCTTTTGATCATATGTCCTTGCAAGATGATGTTTCAGGTTATAGCCAAATGATTCCTTTACAAAGAGAACAACTCAAAGAATTTTTCAAATATGCTGGAAATAGTCCCATTTTCAAACCCATATTTGCAAAACCACCGGATATCAAAAATATGCTCCTAAAATCCATGTTTCTGGTCCTGAATTTCTGTATTTTGATGTACCTCGATGATGTCATCATATACCTAAAAAATGACAAATAATATTTGCACTATTTGAAAAAAATGTACAGCAAAAGAAGGAGTGGAAATCAGAGGTATAAAGAGGTACAATGGGAGGATACAGGGTTATTCAAAGATTCATGGATGAATCCTTATGTCATGCTTGAAAGAGAAAATTTTCCAAATTTTTCTTTTCAAGAGCTGAGTGGACCAAGAGTGGTAGGATATCCATATGAGGATAAGATGTTTAAGTTTTGCCATCTCCAAGATTTCTGAGTCAAATTTTTTTTTTAATCATTTTATATACCATTATTTGAAAAATAAATCAAAAAATAAAAAATTCAAAAACAATAGAAAAGTAGAAAAAGAGGGCGTTTGAAAAATATAAAGAAAGCCCCATATTCCAAAAAATAGTCATTCGGAAAGCGCGCAAGTCTAAATGCAGCTACTATTGCTCAAATGTCTTGTTTAGTTATCTAGCCTAATCATAACTGAACATGTTTTAAATTTATTTGCTGATAAGTTAGTGAGTGGAAAAGATGGTCAACATTGTGTAAGCTTGACTTATCAAATAGAGTAGATTAGGAAAAGATACTGGTTCCACATGCTCAAAACAGAACCAAAGAGGAAAGAAGGGATGAAAAACAAATTGTGTATCCTAGCCTTGTTTTTCTTGATTTCATTTTATGCAAAATAATATTTGTGTGCAGCTTGTCTTTCATGCCACAAGTACATGACAAATTAGACTGTCTAATCCTGATTTGGTCATTTTTCAATTTCATGTTTTAGATTAGAGAATAAAATCCTGTCAAACAGCTTAACCTTGACAGTCGATTTAGCATAGGTAGAGAAATGAAGGAGTTCATCAGCTTAATTTGAACTCCCGGAGGATATAAGTGTAGAATTAGATAGTGTCATTTTTCAAAAATACTATGTCAAAGGGTTGCTAGTCCAAATACACCCGAAAGAAGAAAAAATGTTAGGAAATATAGTGGGGTAGGTAGAAATATCATTGATGCTAATCATGCTGTCAATTTTCAGAAATAGCATCAAGGAAGAAAGAAATTTGTGCCAATGAATAAAGGAAATAGTCTTCAAAGAACCGAGATCTAAAATTATGGACACCTCCTAAAAAGGAGCTGCCCTCCCCAAATGGAGCCACTATTAGTCATCAGTATTTTTCACCTAGTAATGATGACTAGTTGTCAAAGCCAACTTTTCTAGCAGCTGATCTCAAAATTTGTCAAATTTTCCAGCTGGAAAACACCCATAAACATTTTTTCCCTCCTACCTTTTCAATCAGCCCATGACGAGATAAAACCTCATTGTCAAGCCCTATCTAGCCTCATCCATACTAGCTTGTCCATCAGCTCCAAAGAGAACAATCCAAATCTGTCCAAGAAGTCTCCCCTAAGTTAGGTAGTGACACTTTAGTCATTTCTCCCTTAGCAAACTATCCTAAAGCCAAAGAACCTCTATCTATTATCAACTAGTCCTAACAGACCTTCCTATCCTACAAATAAAGTTTGGTTACACCCTTAAGTCGCGCCACTAACAAGCCTTGAAGTCTCAGCAATACATATGCCACAGGTCAAGCTGATATTAGGTAAATGTACAGTGTTTCAATGTCTTTGTCAAAGAGCAGAAGTATACTAGTGTTCCAGAAGACGGTTTTAAACTCAACATGAGAAGAAAACTGCTTCTCATGTGGTTTTGAGCCTGGGATGCAAATACTGGACAAAGATTTATCTCATTAAGCTCATGCAATCACAGTCAAAGGTTAGTGAATTATAAATGACAAGAAATTATTTGCAGATACTGGCCAAATTTCTTGTGATGTATAAAGAGGCACAAAGGTATTTGAAAAGAAGAATTACATGTCTCAGAGAAATGCCCATCATGACTTATTATCAATTTGTCATCTTCATTTGCTTAAGCATGAATAGGCAGTGAAAGGAAAGATAACATTGTTTTAAAGCTGATGAAATGGCATCACTGAGAAAACCTCCTCCATACATGAGCAAAGGGTTGAAATAATGAGAAAACCTCCTTCATTTTACAAGCAGAGGGTTTGGCACTGTGATAAAGGCCTCCTTCATCTAATAAGCAGACGGCCAGGGACAGAGATTGATTTTAGGGTTTTCACTGACTGAAAGGAAAATTTTAAAGGTAGTGGGAGAAAATTGAAGGCTTCTGAATAGAAAATGTTGTTAAAAGCAAATACAAAGCAGTGGTGCTTTAAAAAGTGTTTACATGAGTTTCACTGTTAAAACACAGAATTGAAATACAGTGTGAAGCTAATTGGGTGATTAGGAATGAAGAAATATTGTTAAGCAAATGGCCAAGGAAGTAAAACAATCTTGGTCTTAAACTGAATTCTGCTATCAAATACAAAGAAAACCACTAACAGTGTGTTCATAAACATTCTTCATTTAGTTAAAACAGGGGTTGAAAATGGCCTAGGCATTTGTCAAACATAGGCCTCCTTCATAAACAAGTAGAAGGCTCACCATTGTTTGAAGGTGAAGAGCATTCATTTTTAGTATGGCTTATATTTCAAAGGGACTGCTGTCAAAATGGTAAAATGAATAAGAAATTCATTATTCTTGCAGACTTCCTTAACAAAATAACAAAGGGACAGCTTTCCAATTTTACATTCTAACTTCAGCTCATCATCCCTTGTTATATCTCTGTAAAAGTTGAAGACTAGATTACTTTGTCAATCTAAGGTTAGTCATTTGCCTGATGGTGGAGACTATTTGTAGCATAGTTTTTCACTTACAGTTTCAAATGAGGTTTTTCACCCACAGTCAAAAGAAAGGCTCAAAGAGCACCTAACAGTCCAATCAACTTCACAATGGGCATGATCATCATCAAAACATCAGGAGCATAAACTGTCAAAATAAGTTTCAAAGTGGTGATTTATCTCCTTGCAAGAATGGCAAATAATGCCTCACAAATCATTGGTCTGTCTTTTAGCAGAGTTTTTTCCTTTAAAAGGTTAGCAATAGGCAGAAGTGGCAGAGATTCTTCTTTAATAAGGAACAGTGAAAAAGCAGTAGGAGAGGTTTTGATAAACAGATGATGGTAAGGCCTAGGTAAATGAAACTGAGTTTCAACCACAGTCAAAGAAGAATATCATGCAGAGCATGCATCTATAATCATCAACGTGGCTTGAGCAAGTTTTCTTGGAAGGGACAGATATGAACAAAGGAAACAATTTCCCCCCCTTAATAGGCAAACAGTGAAAATATTTTAGCCTTGGGATGTTTTCTTCACTTTGAGAAAGGGTCATAAATACAAAGATCTCCAAAAATTTCCTCCACAGAACTTTAAAGAGTCTTGGTCGAGTATTGGGTTTGTTATGTTTTAAAAATGATAAAATGACAAAACAATGCTTCATGTTTTGTTTTGCAACCAAGAGCTCTTTCAAAAAGTTTTTTAACCGTCACAAGTTAAGTTCAAAGGGTTTCAACTTTAAGAGGTTAAAGGACCATTTCCAAGCCTCATTTCAAAGTTCAAAAAACATAAGCGAGCATCCCTAATCGCCCTCCTAGTTGCCCATTGGAGAAAAGAAGGATTTCAAGAAAATTTGCAGAGTTTTTGGAGGCTTAAGACTGCGCGGCGTGCCTAGAAAAGCGCAGGACACGTTCAGGCGAAGAATTACATGGGCCTTACACTACTACGCGGCGCGCGACGCGCTTGTAGGCGCTGGTCACAACTGCCCGAAGGCCAACCCGACTGCCTTTTGTTGTGCGGCGTTCTTTCCAGAAAACGTGTTGCGCCTCCTAACACCTCCAAAAACACCTTTGAAACTACCCAATCAATCAAAAAAGGTTTGTAAGTGTTTCTTCGAGGTATTCCACTTCTCCTCGTGGTAATTTTCGATTTTTGAAAGGGATGTTTGCTATGTTTTTCTCCAAAAAGAAACAGCTTTTCTAAAAATTATTTCATCATATAAAAACTATGAGATAAGTCAGGGTTAAGGAGACAAAGTCCCTGTCAAAGCTGGAGACACCTTTCTTGTGCTTAGGGGGCCTCAAATCAGTTTAAAAAATGTTTTAAGCAGTGGTTTTGAAAAGACAGTTTGTCATATAGACTGCCAAGAGAGAGACAGTGATTAGAGGGCAGTGTTTTAGAGAAAACTCAGAGTTTTTTGTTGCTGTGGTTGTTACACATTTTTACAGTGTTGGGTGAATGTTTTAACCATCTTAAAAGACCCTTACTGCCTTTGAGAAATAGTGATAGCCCTTAGGAAAAACAAAAGCATATTTTTTTTGAAATCTCAAGGTGAAAACAGTGTTATAAGGTGGAAGTAGTCTTTGTAAGGAAAACACAGGGTTTGTAAGGTGAAAAAAGTGAGCCTATTTTGAAGACAATGGTCTTAGTCTGAATGCCTTGTCACTTCAAAAAGTGTCTTCTTTTGAATAGTGAAATAGAAAACTAGTGCTGCCACTAGATTTCCATAAAAAAGAATGCTATGAAGATCCTGTGAATCAATTTGAGGGTGCTTTTGTCTACCTGTGTATAAGAACCAATGAACAACAGAAGAAGCACTGTTTGGGGAGGGTTATTTTGTTTTTATCTAAATACAAGGTTGTTTTGTTTCTCTCAAAACATAAGGAGATCTTTGTTCTAACAAAAAAGGCCACTGATACCTCTTTTCAAAATACCTTTCCTAAGCACAGTAATCAAATTGACTGTTTGCTTTTCATTTAACAAAATTTTGTTGATTGGCATAAAGGAGGACCAAACATTAATTTAGAAGGAGCACAAAGTTGGAGTTGGGAGAATATTTCACAAAGAATTTGAAGCAGTTGTCTTGGTCAAACAGTGACTGATAAGCAGGACAGAGGTATGTACTTGAGAAAACATGCCAAAGGTCATTTGAGACAGATTGGTGTTGCAGAGAACATTCAAAACAAGATGCCTCCCAGGCAAGACAGTAGGAGTGGCCTTCACAAGAGATTTGAGCCTATTTCCACTGAAGAAGTAAATTCCCATCCATCAGTCTTGTTTAATTTCCATGAGGTTGGGTGTCTATATTTTTTTCAAAGAGTGCAAGAAGTGAAGAGTTATTCCCCTTTGACACATCTTTGTGATTTGAGGTTTCAAGAGAAGCACTTTCAGCTGGCAGGCCTAGATTTCAAATTCTCTCCAAGTTCCATTTCCAAGGCCACCAAAATCCCTTATGTCAGGGAGAAGTGGTTTAAACAAAGCCACCTAGACTCAGAAGAATACAAGCCTTTTCTGAAGCCTGAGCATAGAGATTCAGGGCCATCCATTTTTCCCTTCTCATATCTATTGACTAGTTACGCCCCCCTCATGAAGATAATCATGAAATACTTCACTTGCGAGGGAAGATTCTCCCGAGTGTATGCCTATCATATCCGATTGCTCATGCATTTCACGAGGGCCAAATTGTTAAATCTCCCTTTATTTCTACATAGAAGCATTGAGAAAATGGCCTCCACTGTTAAGAAAAAGCCTCCTTCTCAGGAGACAGCCTGCCTCTTCCATCACTCCCTCATCAAGGTTATCATTCTTCATCAGCTTGAGAAGAAGGAAGTCTCTTGGGATACTTTCATCACACATCCGGATTTCACCACTGTCCCTTCATTTACTCACCATCCTTCGCCTTCTTCAAGCAAGCCTATTCCCAAGAAGCTCAAATTTCCCATTGAACAAACAAAAGAGCATGATGAGGAAGAAGAGCATGAGCAAGAGGAGGAAGATGATGATGAGTAGCATCATGATGAAGAAGAGCATGAGCAAGAGGAGGAAGATGATGATGAGTAGAATCATAGTGAAACAGGGTAGCAAGGGGGAGAAGAACACAGTAAGGCAGAACTGCAAGGGGAAGAAGGGCATGATGATGAGCAGCATCAAAGTGAGGCAGAACAACAACATGATGATGAGCAACATGATGATGAACAAGTGCAACAAGATGATGATGAGCAGCCTCATGAACAGAGGCAACCACAACATGGTGAACAACAGCCTCATGAAGAAGAAGGGCAGCATGATAAAAAGGTGCAACAAAGTGAGGAGGACAGCCCTCAAAAGGAAATGCAAAAGGACAGCCAAGGCATCCATGAAGAAATATAAGACATTGGCAAGAATGATGAGCAAAGTAGCAAGGGTAAAGAGCCAATGGAGCATGTACTAGCTGCCTCTCCTAGGCAAGGGGCCATGCTCTCTTCTCCGAGAGTGTCCAAGCCCTGAACATCAAGGAAAAGGGTGTCTAGATTTGTCACTCCAAATGTGACTAGGGCCCTTCGAAACAAGGGAAAATTGCCCAAGAAGCCCATTGCCAAATTTCCCAAGAGAGGGAGGACTAAAAAAGCCACTCAAAGAAAAGGAAAGGAAAAAGAAGAAGGCAGTCATGAAAAGGAGAGGGACTTCGACATAATTCAAATTCAAAGTAATGATAGAGACAATGAAGCCAAAATCCTTGAAACTCTCTTAATCAATAGATAAAACCAAATTGATGCTTTGAGGACTGATCTTGAGAGGGCTAGGAACTTCAATCAATTTTTTCAAGTTCAAAACAAACAGATGAGTGTCCATATAGCTGTATATGAGACACGGGAAATCAAATACAAAAAAGAGGCCTCCAAAGCACAAGTGAGATTGGAAGAACTCATGGGTGAGTTCGATGAGAGCGAAGATGAAGATCAGCCTAGGCGAAAGAGGCCAAGAAAAATGGGGCTCAAAAAGGCCCTTGAGAAACAAAAGGAAGGAGAAGATGCCCTTCTCCAATCTACCCCTCTCACTACATTGTTCGAACAAGAGAGAGAGAGAACAATCAGGAAGCATGGCTTGAGAGAGTTAATGATCACTTGGAGAAAAAATTGGAGAAGGAAAATAGAGACTTGGACCTTCAACGGAGGATGACCGGGCATTGTAAAAAGCTCAATCAGTTTGCCCAGCGGAAATTGAAGGTCACTTAGGAAAAACTCAAGGAGGCTCAAAGGAAGGGCCCGGCACCAAAATCAAAGAAATACACCTAAAATTTCCAAATTTTGGCCTCATCTTCACAGCATGTTTCTAAGAACCCTTGAGGGTCATGCTCGCCAAATTTGGGCAAAATTCGACAAATTTTGGTTTTTTGTCATTTTTTGGGTTTTTGGCTAAAACTCATGGGCATCGCCATTTCAGTTTGGGGCATCCTCAAAGGATGAAAATGGTATCATTGGATGCCATAATTTCAGGGGCATATACTCAGCGATTTTAGGGTCAATTGAAGATCATTTGCTTGCCCAAAATGGCGAAAAACACTCGTTTTTTCTACACTCTTCCCCGTTTATCAGCAAGGCCTATTTTTTGGGTTTTTACACACAGGCCTATTTTTTGAGGACTTCCAGACATCATATTGGGAAAATTCAAGTTTTTCCAGAAATTAGACACTTATATCTTTCCAACGAGCCATCACGGGCCTCGTTTTGACATCGAGAAGGCCTCCAAAGGTTGCCGGCAAATCAGGGGACTTTCTGCTGATGTATTTTTTGAGTATTTTTGTAAAAATTGAACCTTTCAAAAGTGACTTTTCCTCATGTGCGTTTAGCTATTTTTGTGCATGGTTAGTTATGAAAAGTCAATATATTTCCCTTTTTTAGCATTTTTGAGATATTTTATTAGATATTTTGTGCCTTGGGCTTTGCAAAGCCTCAAGAACAAAATCAGATATTTTGGATAGGCCTATGAGATTCCAAGTTGAACCAAGAGGTTTTCCTCACTTTGGCCTATATATTCCAAAGGATGTCATTGTAAACAAGGCTGAACTTGATGAATAGAAGCAATATATGGTCATATAAGCTTTGGAAGAAATACTTGTCTCATTCTTTTGGATAGTTTCTTGGATGTTCTTGGATGATGAAAGAGGATTGTTGTTGGATTCCATGACTTGGTAGAATGGTATAGTGTCTCTCTCTCTGTTTTGTTTCCTAGTTTTCATTCATAAATCCATGTTCTTGCTTGCTATAAGACAGTAGAGAAAAAATTTGAGACATGCCCTTGGAGGCACCTCAAATTTCTTGTTTCTTTATAGTTTCCATGTTTTCTTCATTCTTAGTCATATTAAAGAATCCTTGATTGCTCTTTAATAACTGAAGAATATTGTTTTCTTGTTTTATTTGTAGTTTTATGCATGCTAAGTATGATTTATGGTATGCCCTGCTTACTCATGGCTAGCCATAGCTCCACCTATGAAACTTCTCTTTGATTGATTAGATTGTCACTTGTTGAACCAAGGAGGTCTTGTACTGATCTTGCCCTTTGCCTAAAACTATGCAATCTTGTTTTCAAAGTGCCCAATAGCTTGAAGCACTATGTTTAGGTGTTCCAGCATAGTGATTTTAGTTGTTTGTCTGTCTCAAATGTATTTCCCCAAAGTCTGATAGCCATTTCCCAAAGTTAGAGAGTCATATATCTCTATTCATGGCTTGAATGTTTATCTCTATGCATTGATCAGCTTTTAGTTACATTTCTCATGATTAATGGTTTTCCCTACCATGTTTATGTCAGCTATTAAGCTATTTATGCTTGAAATCCTTTTTTATTCACAAATTTAATGTCCATCTCACTCCATTTTTCCCAAAGATCCATTTTACCTCGAATCAAATCGGCCCTTCAACAACCTTGTATCACCATCTAAAAGCTTTCTTGACCTTTTCGACCCCATAGTCCAGTTGATCTGACATATTTTTACCTATCTTATATCTTTGATCAGTTTCATCCCTCACAACCTAAAAACCAAAACCAAAAACCTACTTCATAACTAGCCTAAAATCAGAACACAATAAGCAAACACACATATATCCCTTACACAAATAGAGAGAGCCCTCTCTGAGTCCAGGAAGGCTAGGTCCTTGGGCTCCAAATATTGGTTTGATTTTACACTGTCATTTTTCTTGCCAATCAGCCAAATCACGGGACTCTAACAAACTCCTCTACCAAGGCAAGGTATGCATCAAAATGCATGGAAAATAAGTCCTCATGTACTGCATGCAACAACTTCTCCTTGAGACTAGAGTCTCTAGTCAAGAAGACTCTGCCATGTGAATAGATGACCATATCATCCACCATACACTCATCATCTCCATCTGGGTCATCGAGAAGGGTCATCGATAATCATGAATGCACCAAGATACTTGGAGTACTCTACTAAGAGCTGAGTTCTCCAGTAAGGATCAATCCTCATAAGAGACAGCGCTGGTGATCTGGCATGTGAAGCTCTCCTCCTGCTGTTGTCTGCTACTTTGACATCCCCCATGCCAAATTTCTCCTCCAAACTCTTCACCTCTCCAAAATCTAAGAGTGGTGAATCCAAATACAATATTTATTTCATCAATAACAGATCCGGTGGCCTCCCTAGTGGAATGCCTATATGTGGTGAGACATCAGTGTCAAGAGTGGACTGTACATATGGTTGGGCAGCCTTGCCCTTGCTTTCACAATGCAATACAGTCTACCTCCTCTTTGGACTAGCTCTCTGAAGTAGAGAAGGGTGTGTGCCTCTCATCACATGGTGTTGCTCTTCATCCCTACCTCCTCTTTCCGACTGTAGTGCTGCACAATCATGCTGCTCACTGATTGTGCTTGGACCTCCATGTATGAGATCCTGGGGACTTCTTTGCAAAGATGAAATAACCCCTCTAGTTGGAGCAACAAATCCTCCTTCCTCTACATGAGGTGCTAGATCAACTCTAGAAATGACAGTGCTATTTCCCTTAGCCTCCTCAACATGAGTGGGAAACCCTCCAATGATTGGATCCTCTTTTGGAAAAGAGATCTCTCTGTCTCCTTGTGCCAAAATAAAAGATGAAGGTCTTGTCTCCAATAAAGTATCATGCAAGATATCATCCTCCTTCATGGTTCTCTAAAGTGATTTTGAGTCTATGGTTTCTTCCATCATATGCAAGGGTTTTGTTTATTTAGATGTTTTTCTTTCCTCCACATGTGTTTCAGAATTCTTCCTACCAAATCTTTCCATCAAAGTTCTAATGAACATTGCATAGTAAGAAGTATTTGCATTATTCAAAGTAAAGGACTCAAACAACCACCATGCATAAAAGTTACCTCCAAAGTGCAGCGCTTCTACTCTGATGGCTTCATCTTCAGAAATTTGATGTTGCTGCAGAAAGGTGTCTAGCTCTTCCACCCAAGCCCTGGATGAACAAGTAGGGGAACAATCAAAGATAGATAGAAGAAATCTATCCATATTATGCTGCTTTTCCCTCCTCACCTTGACCTTGCAAAACTCCGGAAAAGTGACATGAGCTCTAAAATTCTGAGTTTGAGATTCATACTCATGCAAGAACCCACTAACAGTTCCCCTCTCAGGCATTCCTCCTTATTCTTTTCCTCTTATGGCAAAGTTGGCCATGTGACTGCGCTATACATCATAGGGTGTGGCTGCATGCTCACACTCCCTATAAGAAAATCTAGAGTTTGACTTAGTTTCAAACCCTCTTGGAGATCCTGTACATATCTCCCTTCTTATCTTCTCGAATTCTTCATGAATGCTCTGTAAAGATTTTGGAAGAAGCTTTGTAAGCTTATCTTCCTTTTTCTCTCCACATAATGGAGTCTTCATCTTCTCTATCCTTGATAGAATAATGGCTGAGATCCACAGGCAGAGCCAAGATTATGCTCTGATACCAATGTAATATCCCAAAACTGGGAAATGCTACAACAATGAGAATATCTCAAGATATTCTATAGTTTGAGACCCAGCAATATGCAAACACAATAATGGAGTAGTAGTGACACTCAACTCATAAAAATATGAGAAATATCCATAGCCATATTATTAAATAACAGAAGCAACAAATTAATACAAGACCTTGAGGAAAAAGGTTACTCAAGATAGGCAATGCCGAGCCTCAAGAAACAAGTACATAAATCAGGATAAAACACTGCTACACATGTATGCTCAAGCTATGACTGCGCAGTTTTATAAAAGAAACTGCATGCTACATATGTAAAATACATGGATATACAAATATATGACCCATAAAACATTGGGAGTGAAGAACTCAGCTCCCAAAGGCTACCTCAAGTCAATCCTTGAAGGATTGGCTATAATATACAAAATCTGCAAAATGCCGGTGTTGCTGGGTAGCAGCTGCAACTCAAGAACTAGAAATAAGTGGAGAAGGATAAAGATGCTGCATCCAAGGAAAATACCTCCTCCAATGGATCTCTAAAGTGAAAGGTTGATCCTCTCACCTAAGATCTCACCCTCCAAACATATCTGCAAAGCCCCACAACTATTGCTCACTAGGAATAATGCGATCCCACTAAAAGCACCCTACCTTTGTAGGGGAAAGGGAATGAGTTGGCCTAATGCCAAAGTCTATAATAAGTTCTGAAACCTTCCTCACTAGCTTCCCAAAGGACTGGAGACTCCCTCCTCTAAAAATCATCTCCCTTAATGGTGTTGGGGTCCTCCACTACAACACCCTACAACACAATGTTACACTTGAGCAGAAATAAAATTGTAGTTGGAGGAGGTGGCTTTGGCCTTGAGCCAAGAAATGTGGAGAATGAAGAACAATCCCTCAAGAGGCCTCTCAAGAAGGAGAGGAAATCCTAAATAGGAATCCCTCGGCAAATCTGCTAAACAGTAGGAGAATGCACAATGTCTGCATAGATAATGAAATCAATAATCCATCACACGAGAAACAATGGCTTCCTTGCCCTCCTTTTAAACTATTGAAGGCCCCCTCTCCATGGGTCCCACTCCTTTTATGGTTTCCTCCACCAAATAACCCTCTTCCCATTCATATTGCATTTTTTCTCTAAGTGTTCTCCACGTCTTATCCCAACGCTATTGACTTGGTCAAACTTGACCTTGTCCACTTGCAAATGATCTTGTTCACACATGAGGGTGTGAAAACAAGCTCCAATGATGATCCCCTTTCATACTATGAGGGATTTTATTGATATTTTCATTATACATGGGCCTCCTTACCCATTTATTCTCCTCCTAGGTGAAATCAGCGAAAATTAATATTCCAATTTATTGTAGGAAAATTTTGGAATATTACAAAGAAGTAGGAAGCTCCAATTTGTATGACATAGTACCAATATTTTGCAACACCTTGTAAGGACCATAGTACTTTGCAACACCTTGTAAGGACCATATTTTGCAACACCTTGTAAGAATATTTTGTTTTAGTTGGGAATTCTTACAAAGATATAAGCGATCTTTGTACCATAAGGAATCATTTTTCCAGCTAAATGTATCACTCTACTAGGATCTTGCTGCAACTTTTGAATGAGTGTCCAAACTCCTTTGTCCTTCTTCCATTCATCTCTTGCTTTGGTTATCCAATCTGGTTGGATAATAGAAATGGCACAAAACAACGCTTCCACCTCTTCATTCTTTCTTGAGAGTGCATCTGCAACAAAATTTAGCTTCCCTTTTTTGTAGATTATTTCAAAGTCATAACCCAACATCTTTGTGACCCATTTTTGCTGCTCTTATGAAGATAGTCTTTGTTCCAAAAAGTGTTTAAGACTATCATGATCAGTTTTTACCTTGAAGTGTCTTCCCATTAGGTAAGTTCGCCATTTCTTTAGTGCATGCAGTATTGATAACATTTCCTTCTCATAAATAGGTTTCTGTAAATACTTTCCTTTGATTGGACGACTTTAAAAAGAAATGGGTCTTCCTTCTTGCATTAAAACAACACCAATTCCATTTCCTGAGGCATCACATTCCATAATAAAGGTTTTTGTAAAGTCTTGCGTAGCTAAGACCGGTGCTAGGCACATTGCCTCTTTAAGATGTTCAAAGGCCTTAGTTGCTTCAGGAGTCCATGAAAATGCATCTTTCTTCAATAATGTTGTTAGAGTGCTACTATTCTCCCATAATTCTTAACAAAATTGTGATAATAGCCTGTTAACCCGATAAATCCTCACAATTTTTTTATGGTTGTGGGGAATTTCCATTCCTTAATGGCTTTAATTTTGTTAGGGTCTGCCTTAACACCCTCGTGAGATACAATATGACCCATATATTCCACCTCTTGTACTCCAAAGAAACATTTGGATGTTTTTACATATAATTGTTTCTCCTACAATAGTTTGAGCACCTTGTCAACATGTTGAACATGATCCTTCCAAGACTTGTTGTAGATTAGTATATCATAAGAAATACTAGCAAAAATTTTCTAAGGAAGGGTTTGAAAATGGAATTCATCAACCCTTGAAATGTAGAAGGTGCATTGGTATGGCCAAAAGGCATGACCAAAAATTGATAATGACCCTCATGAGTTCAATATGCTATTTTCAGAATATCTTCAGTCTTCATTCTAATTTGATGATATCGTGAACGAAGATCCAACTTGGTAAAATAAATTGCTCCATGTAATTCATCCAATAATTCATCAATCACAGGAATGGGAAATTTATCCTTAATGGTGAGCTTATTGAGCTCCCTATAATCTGGACGCATGTTCCATGATCCATCCTTCTTATGTACCAATACTATAGGAGAAGAGAAATAACTTTGACTAGGTTGAATTATACCCGCCTCTAACATTTCTGCAGTCATACGTTCAATTTCGCTCTTTTGGACATAAGGATATCTATAAGCCCTAATGTTTGGAGGAACACTTCCTGGAATCAAATGAATATCATGATCATGATACATGAATAGGTGGGAGCCCTTTGGGAGTTTCAAACACCTTGGAATGATTGTCCAAGACTTTTTGGAGATCTACAGAAATAGATGATTTTGATGTTGGAACATCTAGTGAGCATAATTGTGCAATTATGCCTTGTTTTTCTTTCTTTAGAAGGTTTGTCATGACATTAGAGCTTATTATCTTTCCTGGCTTCCCTGCAATACCCCATAATTCGACTTCCTTTCCTTCTGAAAAAAAATTCAAGAAAATTTATTGAAAATTAAAAGCTACCATCCCCAAAGATTGTAACCATTGTACTCCTAGTACAACGTCAGCACCTCCCATAGGAATGGAAAGCATTGGAATATTCAATACATATTTCCCCATGGTTAGCTTGATATTATGGAATTTTCCAAATCAATTTATAGTTCCTCCATTTTAACCATCACTTGACATTCTGGTGCTGGGTATAGGAAACAATTCAATTCCTTAGCTACCTTACAATGAATAAAATTATGGGTGCTACCTGATGTTGGGCAGTGGAAAAGGTATGAAATCATTGTGTATTTTCTCATTCTTTTAATGTAGACATAATCTTTTTTACCTTATAAAGGTGATTTATTATAAGAATAATGATAGAATTGGAAGGATGTATGTTTATTGTAAAAAGATGACTAAAGATTTCTTTTTGTTGATAAAAAAAGGAATTAGACGAAGTGAACAGCTATACCAAAGGCGAGGCTGAGATGAATGCAACTGTTGTTCCTCCAGCATTAGACCAAATCCTGCCAAAGAAAATTAAATCTAAACGCATCGCTAATAAAAGGCAGGGGACAGCTCGGCTTCGGTCAAAGTAAACCATGTGATAACTAAAAGAAGGGAAGTGAATCCCTCAAGATCCTTCGATCCTGAGGGATCACTGTTCAAGCCTCATCTTATTCCTCGTCTTGTCTGTTAGGGTTTGATATATAAGGCAACGCCTTTGGTGATTGTAAGGGGTCGGAAATTCTTGTATTAAAAATATTTCGTTTGTAATATTGTGTTTCATTGACTCTCGACTTTAGAGAGCAGTCTCTGTAATACTTTATGCTCGTTTAATATAAAAGACACGTTTCATTTCATCTCTCGAGTTCTGAAGTAGCCCAGCAGTGTTTCACTGGTGCTTAGGGCTCAGCTCTGGTGGAATTACCCTGTTGTTTGTATTCTTAATCTTTGCTTACTGTTGTGTGAAGTTGTGTTTAAATTCATTAAGGTTGCAGAGTTGATTGATTGTTGTTGGATTGAATACAAAATCGTTGTGAGCATTAACGAACCACACTTCTATTTTATCATTTGCAAGAAGTGTATTCACTATTTATTTACCTTGCTATCTCCATAAAGCTTTGTTGTTCTATATTCAATTCTAGTTGTTGTTCTATTGATTTATGATTCTTTATGATTGGTTGTTTCATGGTATTGGTTGTCGACATGGTTGAAGTATTAAGATTAGTTGCATGATTGAGTTAAGTTTAGAATTGATGTTCAATTCATATTTGCTGTTCCATTTCTGTTTATTTTTCATTTCTGATATATATATTTAGATTAGTAGATAGATTGGTTACAGTTGCTGTGTGTGCATAGGAATTACAAGTTGTTGTTCCTTTCCAGCTTTTGTTATTAGTGGAAGTTCCTTTCAGTCATTTTCATCAGCAAGTAGTTTGAGTTTGATTTCATTTTGATTGCTTTAATAACAAGACTACCAACTGTAGAGGACATTGGTTACTATTTCCAAGTTCCCAAATTGGTTATCTTGCATCGATTTCTAAGGGAAGGAGTTACTGCTACTGTATCCCTAATCGATGTTTTGCAGATTGATTTAGTTAAGATTTCAGAGCATTTCCATTTATGTTTCTGTAATTAGATTTCTTTACAAGCATCCGTTTACTATTGTATTTATAATTCTGTACTACATCTTCATAGCATTACTCTTAGTTAATTTCAGCCTCATACAGAGTACACTCTTGAAATAAAAAGTCGCTCTCGGATTGACAATTAATGTAGGCTAATTAGGTGTTTAAAAGATACCTTTTATGCTTCAACATTTTGGTGTCGTTTCCAGGGAGAGTGTATGCCATTTTAAAGGAGTGATGCAAAATTTATTTTCCTCTGCTCGTGAAGAATTGGGTATTAAAGACGGAAGTTAAGAACCTACGTACTAGGCAAGGAACATACTTGCTCACAGCCCGCTTCATGACAGAATCAGGTAAGATTCTTTCTTTAGGTAGGAATGAAGGCTTGTTTTCTTGAATGAATAAACCAGCTAAGAAAAAAAAAATTCCTCCTAAGCTTGAAAAACCTAAGGGACTAGTGACCCTTGGGTGAACAACTTTTATTGACGAAATCCGTAAAAAGACTGAATCTCAGCCGTTAGTAGGACCTAGGAAAGTTATCTCTAGATAGCCTACTAGTTCCCTTTAGGCTACAGAGTCACCATATGAAGCCTTTGCTGAGATACATAGTCAAACAATGGGAATTGAGCAAGATTCCCAAGAAATTGAGAATCCTTGCCTAATTTCTCCTCAAGAAGGGAACTCTAGTAATCTCTGCGAAGGAGAAGGGGAAACAGGAGAAGCAGAAGAACCAAATTCTCCTCTTCAAACAATCCAAAATGTAAGCAGTCCAGATAAGGGAAGTGTTGTTAAATTCATTCAAAATCAAGGTCCTGAATCACCTCAAACAGTAGGACCACAAGGAATACTTATTGTTCCAGACCAAGGAAGTGCTGTCAAGGCCATTCCTGCTCCTTCTAGTCAGCCTAGAAATTCCCTTGAGATCCCAGAAGGGTATTGGCATATCTTTGACCAAATGGCCTAGAACCAAAACTAGAACCAGCAAACACCCCAGCAAACCTCTACGCTGCAATATCCTATAGTAGATACTGCAGTGAATGCACCTATGAAGGCCATTCCCCTTCAACATATTCCCACATTTCATGGCTTAAAATCGGAAGATCTAGACGCATTTTTGTTTGAATTTGATTTGTTATGCAGGGGATATGATTATGCCACCGATCCCCAAAAATTAAAACTATTTCCTTCTACATTAAAAGGAGCAGCCTTACGATGGTTTATGGGATTAGGTGGGGGTGTCATAACTGATTGGGATCAGATGAAAGATGCTTTTTTAAAGAAGTATCAAGATTATTGCAGGTATCGGGAACTAAAAGACAAAATATTCCGAATGATAGCAAAACCAAATGAAACCTTGGAAGAATATGTGGAACGGTTTCAATACAATCTTCAGAGATCTCCTTATGCATCCTTACCCTTACCTGATAATGTGTTGAAAAATACATTAATTAGGGGCATGAAAGATCAATGGGTTGAAACATTGAATATTATGGGAAAAGGTGATATATATCAAGAAAGATACGCTAACATCATTGATTTGTGTATCAGGAGTTTGAGGGGCAACACAAGGTTAAAATCAACAGAACGTGACATGATTACAAGGGACAAAAAGACCTCCAATGAAGGTGTAACTCGTGAAAATATTGGAAACCTGCTGGAAGATTTTAAAATAGATATACTAGGCACTCTAACAACACAGTTCAACATTATGCAAGCCAAAAAAAATAAAGCAGAAGCAGAGAAAATTTTTGCGATATTCTGTCCTAGATGCAGGAAGAAACACAGCCACAAAGAGTTCCCGCTGGATGTAATCAAATTTTGCACCATTTGCACGAAATATCACCCTACAGAAGGATTTTCCTCTCTTCCTGACATAAAATAAGTTTATAAGGAGGTAGAAGAAGAATCAAAAGTGGTATGTCTGCTTAATCAGTGCCGACAATGGTAGCCACGACAATCAGGTATGCCAACTGATCCATTTTCTTCTTTTCAGCCTCCTCAATACAATGCTAAGAAATATAATGGAATGTGGCAAAATCAACCACCTTTCCCCAATTGGTCACAACAGCCATTCCCTACAACATCTTGGCCAAATAAAAAAAATCAAACTAGTTGGCCAAATTTTCCTTTCTGCCCACCATTTTGGCAAAACAATGCTTATCCAACGCAATGGTCCCCCTCTACTTCGCAGAGTCAGCCCTGGCAGTCAAACTGGAAAAGACCTACAAATCAGCCAGCTGGAACAATCCCTCTCTCTCAACCTACACTGCTAACTCCCTATACAAACCCCCAGACCAACTTAAGACCACAACTCCCAGCCCATCCCAACCCAAACCCAAACAATAGGCCAGTTCAGTCTATCCAAATAATGGAACCCCCAGAATTAGAAACTGAACTAAGGGAGTGTAATGACCTTCAATTAAGGTCTGGGTGCATAGTAGAAATAGAGAGAAACAATAATTTTCATATTGAAGATCCGTTACCTGTAGAACAAACATTACAAAAAGAGAAGGAGGTTCAACAACAAAATCAACAACAAGAAACAACTTCCTCTCCACCATTCCCAGAACGATTAATCATACCACGCCCATTATAACATCCTCATTTTGATCTTTTGGGAGAATTAAAAAATTTGTGTATAAAAATCCCTCTCCTCCAAGCTATTCAATACATCCCTATATATGCAAAAACCATTAAGGAATTATGCATAAAGAAGCCAAAGAGGAGAACAGCCACCAATCCAACTGTCGAAATTGTCGGTACTTTATCTGACTTATTATCAGGAATGGAAACACCTATCAAATATGAAGACCCAGGAAATCCTATAGTGACAGTGCAAATCAATGGGCAATCATTTCCAAATGCCTTAGTTGATTTGGGAGCAGCAATCAATATCTTAACAACCACTACCTGTCAAAAAATTGGCATTACATCGCTAGAACCAACAATAACCTTATTAGATTTGGCTGACCGATTGGTAGTCAAACCAGAAGGTACACTACAAGATGTAATGGTATTTGTAGATTCCTGGGAATACCTTGCTGACTTCCTGGTTATCAGTCCAAAGAATCGACTAGATGGACACCCGTTAATCCTAGGTAGACCTTGGTTGGAATCTGTTGATGCTTATATTGGATGCCGACAAGGCAACATGAAAATAATAAGGGGAAACTATGTCAAGAATTTAGCCTTATATCCCCCAGCCCAACCAAGCCTATCAATAGTCAAAAAAAGAAAATAACCTATATCATATCTTATGGAAAATATGAGATCACCTCTAACTATAGAAGATGCTCTTGATTTTAAAGACCAAACAAAGGATGATATCATTAATAGATTTATTAATAAACCATAGATTAGATCCCATCTGCAATGTCACATGATCAAGGAAGCATTTGACAATAAAGAAGAAGAAGATCCTCTGAAAGATGTTCCTGATCAAGTAATACCTACTACTTTTGTGTACAATAGCAAGTTTGTAGAAATTGAGCCGGGAAAAACTCTAAACATTAACAAAAATCTGACTGCTGAACAAGAAGAGAAGTTGGTCCAACTATTGCGAAAATATAAAGTAGCCTTTGCATGGGATTACCCAGACATGAAAGGAATTGACCCCCAATTGTGTACACACCACATCTATATTGAAAAAGATGTGTTGTGTAACCAACTGCAAAAATAGAAGAAAAGAGATATCAATGCCTTAGAAATGAGCCACTTCGAGGGGGCAACCTCCAATACATTACATAAATGAAAAATTCTTCGATGATACAAATGAACAAAACCTCCTTCTATATATAGGAGTCCATGGGGCCACAATATAATCCTAGTGGGGCCACAATGTAATCCTAGCCGACCTAACAATAATAATGTAAGGGCACAATAATAACAATATGGGGGTTACAAGGGTACAATAATAACAATAAGGGGGGATACAATAACATAATAAGGGGCTACACTATTAATATAGGGACTTAACATGCCCCTCTCCTTCAAACAAGTGTTGTCCTCAACGCTTGATTATTTCTTGATGCTTCTGTATAAAATTATCATCCTCCCATGTGAAATATTCTACAGGAAAGTTCTTCCACTTGCTGAGATACTCTGAAATTGATCGTACTTTTTGAGTTCTTGTTTCTATGACTACTTCATAACTTCTTTCGATGTCATGTTGATCTTCCTGTTGTTTCATTAGATTCTGCACCAAAGTTGGGTTATCCTTTGAGAGTTGGAGAACTTGTTGTTGATGATCGATGTGATCTTCCACTAATTTATCATCCATATTTGCTATTATTTGATCCTTCAAACCATCCAACTTAGCCTCCATTTCTGCTTTTAAACCATCTATTTCATCTTCAATTGCTTTTCGTAAGATTGAAACTTGTTGCACTTGGTACCGTAATTTTGATATCTCATACTGCAACTCTTCCTCTTCATGCGTCATAGTATAGATTTTTGAGGGATTAATGGGTATGGAATTATTTTTTGGAGGCATTATAGAACCCAATATTGATAAAAATTCTAAAATATGCACTTGGAATCACTTCAATTTTTTTTTCAAACAAACATTATGCAATTTTAAAAACCAGATACACACCTTTCTCTTGCTTTTGAGGAGCTATATATTGAAATTAATTTATCTCTATAATTGCAGATCCTCAATATCTGAAATTAAGCCTTATAGTAGGCCTCTGAAGCTTCTTTAAAATTCCACAGGTCTGATTTGATTTGGATTCTTCAAGACAAAGTTATGTCTAATATTCCACAATGACCTAATTCTGGACTGGTTCAGTAGAGCGAACTTGTACGACTTGCCATGTGTCACTGTTTTTTCCTTTGTCTCTGAAATTTATAGCCAAGAAACTACAATCCGTGTGCTTGCAACCAATTTTTACGGCACTCCAATCCGATCCCCAGAGAGAGATTTATTGAACTTTTCCCACGATCACCTCTTTGAGATGAAATTTAGGAGCCTGAAAAAGCACTACCTTCCACAGATCATATCTCCAAAAATATTGCGAACCAAGCTCTGAAGTTTTTTGACGAATTTCCTCAAGATTTTAGCTTCGCACCATATGAATTTCAGATTCTGAACCTTCGCTGAAAAAAGGTTATAGCAAAAATTCCACGATGACCTATTTAGGAGCCTGAAAAAAAGACCTAACTTCCACAGACGATATATACAAAAATATTGTGCACCAAGGTCTGAAATTTTTAGGAAATCTTCCTCAGGATTTCGGCTTCGTACCCTTAAAATTTCAGCTTCTGAAACTTCATAGAAAACAAGTTATAGCGAACATTCCACGATGACTTGTTTGGAGCAGCGAAACCCTAGAATCCAAAGCTCTGATACCAAATGTTGTGTAACCAGCTCCAAAAATAGAAGAAAAGAGATATCAACGCCTTATAAATGAGCCACTTCGAGGGGGCAACCTCCAATACATTACATAAATGAATAATTCTTTGATGATACAAATGAACAAAACCTCCTTCTATATATAGGAGTCCATGGGGCCACAATATAATCCTAGTGGGGCCACAATGTAATCCTAGCCGACCTAACAATAATAATGTAAGGGCACAATAATAACAATATGGGGGTTACAGGGGTACAATAATAACAATAAAGGGGGCTACACTAACATAATAAGGGGCTACACTATTAATATAGGGACTTAACAAGATGCGAGACCCATTCCCCAACGCCAAAGAAGACTAAACCCTCACCTTAAAGATATTGTGAAAGCTGAATTACAAAAGCTATTGGATGTTAATTTCATCTACCCAATATCTGATAGCAAGTGGGTCTCTCCATTAGTAGTGATACCAAAGAAGAACGGAAAGTGGAGAATATGTGTAGATTACCGTGAACTTAACAAGGCAACCCAGAAAGACCACTTTCCCCTTCCTTTCATTGACCAGGTATTAGACACATTGGCAGGAAATAAATTCTTTTCCTTCTTCGATGGCTTCAGTGGGTACAATCAAATCCATATTTCCCTTGAAGACCAAGACAAAACTACTTTTACCTGTCCTTGGGGGACATTTTCCTACCGAGTCTTACCCTTTGGCCTATGCAATGCCCCTGCTACTTTTCAAAGGGCCATTCTCAACATCTTTGTAGACTTAATAAATGAAGGGCTCGAAGTATACATGGATGACTTCACAACTTACGGAGATGATTTTGAGCCAGCATTAGAAAATTTAGAAAAGGTGTTGCAAAGATGTATTGACACTAGGCTTTGTTTAAGCAATGCAAAGTGTCATATGATGATGACCGAAGGAGTTATCTTAGGCCACTATATTTCAGCAGCTGGAATTTAGGTGGACCCAGCTAAAATTCAGATAATTTTATTAATACCCACACCCACCACACAAATAGAGGTACGTAGCTTTCTTGGATTTTCTGGTTATTATAGGAGATTTATAGAACATTTTTCTCAAATAGTTGCACCTTTATATGCACTAACTGGAAATGTTGATTTTATTTGGACAGATAAATGTGACAATGCCTTCAATTATTTGAAAAAGCTTGTTTCAACAACCCCAGTGCTGAGGGGCCCAAATTGGAATTTTCCATTCCAAATTTCATCCGATGCCTCAGACACAACAATTGGAGCAGTACTTGGGCAGGAGGAAGACAAGGAACCATATGCAATCTATTATATTAGCAAAAATATATCTCCTGCTGAACTAAATTATACTATGACTGAGAAAGAATTTTTAGCTATAGTACATGCTGTAAATAAGTTTAGACATTATATAACTAGGTATCCTATAGTACTATATACTGATCACTTTGCCATTAAATTCTTAGCAAATAAACCTGTTACAAATGGAAGAGTGACAAGATGGTTGATTTTATTGCAGGAATTCGACATTACAATCAAATATCGACCTGGAAAAGAGAACCCTGTAGCTGATTTTCTGTCAAGAATGCCAAAGCCAATAGATACAGAAGCAATTGAATACCACTTCCCAGATGAACATCTATTCGCTGTTACTGTCAGAACCCCATGGTATGTTGACATAGAAAATTATTTGGCAATAGGTAAACTACCTAAACATCTATCTCTTAATGAACGAAAGCAGATAATATAGTGTAGTACCCGATTCTCTTCGGTTGGGGGCTACCTATTTCACACAGGGGCAGATATGAAAATAAGAAGATGTGTCCGGGATGACGAGGTATTTGATATTTTGAAAGCATTCCATTATGGGTAGTGTGGCAGGCATTTTGTAGATCGAAGAACTTCCCATAAGGTTTTACGAACAGGCTATTATTGGCCTACCATCTTTAAAGATGCCAAAACATTTGTGCAGGCCTGTGATAGCTGCCAAAGGGCAGGTCGCCCCGGGCAGTCTGATGAAATGCCTTTGAACCCTCAACTAGTAATTGAACCATTTAAATGCTGGGCACTCGATTTTCTTGGCCCTATTAACCCCCCATCAAACCAAAAAACATACATCCTAGTTGCAACCGAGTATGTCACTAAATGGGTTGAAGCGGAGGCACTTTCAAAAGCTACAAAGGACTCCGTAATACAATTTATTTTCCAAATCTTTGTGCGATATGGCCTCTCGAGGGACATAATAACAGATGGAGGACCACAGTTTGTGGGTAATAAACTAGATGAAACATTACATAATTACCATGTTTAGCATAAGATTACAACCCCATACCACCCACAGGCAAATGGCCAAGTAGAGAGCATGAACAAAGTAATTGAATCCATATTAACAAAAATTGTTGCCTCAAATAGACGTGATTGGGCCTACAGGCTGCCAGAAGCCTTGTGGGCATACCGAACAACATGGAGAACCACTACGGGATATTCACCGTATCAATTGGTATTTGGAAAAGAGCCCATCTTTCCAATAGAGTTTGAAATTCAGACATTAAGGACAGCCCAAAAGGTGGGTCTAGATTTAAATGAAGCCCGAGCCAAAAGACTGCAGCAAATTAATGAGTTAGATGAAATAAGGCTCTCTTCTCTTTAGCACACAACATTAATTCAACAACAGAGAGAAAAATGGCAGGACACCCTTATCAAAGAAAAGATCTTCCACGAAGGAGACTGGGCACTCTTATATGATTCTAGGTTTCAGGATTTTCCAGGGAAACTCCAGACACGATGGCTCGGACTTTATGAAATCCAAAAAGTGCATGATAATGGCACTATTACATTAACCACCATTGATGGATCTGGCCATTCCTTTAAAGTAAACGGTCATCGAGTACGATTGTATCATAAATCGCTTACTCGAGAATCCTTCTACCAACAGTTACGGGAAGATTTGACCATGAAAATTCTGGCTGAAGGGGATAAATCCTCCTCGGCACCCATTTATTAAATCATTTCTTTTCTTTAAATTTGTACATAAAGATTGTTCATTTATTTTGATTGTTTGTTTCATGGAATTTGTTTTTTTCAAAACTCTGCTTATTTCTCTTATTTTAAGTTTTTTTGTTCATTTATTTTTATTGCTTGTTTCAAGGAATTCGTTTTTTCAGAACTCTGTTAATTTCATTTATTTTGAGTTTTTGTTGTTCCTTTCTAAAAGGAACAACACTTTTGTTGTTCCTTTCGAAAGGAACAGTACTTCGCAGATTCTTGTTGTTCCTTTCAGAAGGAACAACATTCCCGTAGATTGTCTCTGTTGTTCCTTTCGAAAAGAACAACAGTTCGCAGATTCTTGTTGTTACTTTTGGAAGGAACAACATTTTCGCAGATTGTTTCTACTGTTCCTTTTTAAAGGAACAACATCTTTTGAGTGGATTATTTTTTGTTTTATATCAGCATTTCTGATGAATATTCTAAAGGCAAACATATTATTCATATACAATCATACAAATTAAAGCTTACTGTAATTAGCAAATCAAAAGAAATCATTATTTTTAAGAAAATTGTTTGGTAATGAAAAGTAAAAGGAAAAATGGACATAATCAATAACATGACTTTGCCACTGAATTAATATGATCGATTATTCTTATCATGTTGGTTCTTTCCCATATTTTATAAATTTCTTTGATTTTTACTTATGGAGTAGGAATAAGGGCATATTCTTTTCTATTGAGATGTTTAGACTTTTTCCACCATCCCTACTCTTAAGGAGTGTTGAGCCATCCTTTATGTATAAGTAGGAAAGTGCTATATGAAAAAGAAAAATATTGACATATTTCACTAATAATTTTATGGTTTGGCAGATGGAGGATAGGGGGTCTCATCAAGAGCCAGCCTACCATGATCATAAGAAAGCAAGTGAAGTGGCATTCCCATCATGGCCACCAAACCAGGCATATGGTCCAATGGAAAATTGCAAAATTAAGAAGTCCTTGGAACAGGAGGTCTCATCACGAGCCGGTCTGCCCACTTTTCACTTCTTCCCAGTGAATGGCATTATAATTTATCTGGTCACCACACTAGCACAATGGCCTACATTATGACATTTAACAAGCACTTCCTCAACATAAATAAAGGATAATGGTTCCAAGGGTGAGAAAGTAACTTTTTCAAGGTTATGGACACCTGTGGGCAACAGAGCTCTGCTGATGATATTGGAGTCACATTTATACACATCAATAGTAATATTAAACCCTTTTTCCTATATCTCTATTTAAATATCAAATTAAATTATGACTCCCTAACCTTTGATTTCGAACCTATTATACATGAAAATCATTATAAATCGATCACATTAGTTTGAGTTGGTAATAAGCACATCGGTACTTATGTTTATCTTAAGCTGTCCCTTCTCCTTATCCTTAAATCATTACAAAGCAGTTCTATATCTATTTACGATTAATCACACGCATTGATTTCAGTAATTGCTATAATTTGATTGAATGTATCATAATTATGCCTCCTTTTTCCTGCTGTACAACTGATGTGCCACACTTTCCTCTCTCAATTGATGGTCGAGGACAACATATCATCCTTCAGGGGGGGTGCAGATGTCTACATGCAGATCAAATCCCGATATTTCTTTACCTGTGTGCAAACCAAATCCCTGCATTCTAGGGAATAACAAAAATTTAACGACATTATTCCAATTCACCGTGCCATGTTGTTCCATTACAATCACTATGTGTTTGGAAAGAACTAACAGTGTGCAGAGACAATGGGAGGATGACCAATTTGGAGTGAGCCACAAGTGCTAGTTGTTTCTGATGCTGCACGAGAGATTTTGGAAAGACTGGGATGGATTACATATTTCACGAGGATGCAACAACCCCATGAAACAGTGGCCACCGAGTTTTTACAGAACTTTCAGGAAGGATACTCCATGGTTAGAGGAAGAAAGATAGCGGTATCTGATGAAATAATTGCAGAAGTGTCTGGTATACCGCCGTAAGGAACTATATGGACTCAGAAGAAGGTCAGGCTTTGAGAAGCCATGAATATTTTTCAGGATGACGGACAGAAATTGGTAGTCAAAGGCAAAGGAGTTCAGCCAACATCATTGGGAGAACCATGGATGGAATTGGCCAAGATAGTGTAGGCCTATATAACATGCGACGGAAGGAAAGACGTGGTAAGACCTCGCCACCTTAAGTTACTGGCTGTATTAAAACAAAAATGCACTGTAAATTTGCCTGTGTTTTTAAATTCCTTACTGCATGATATTGCCCGTAGTATAAGAAAAACTCAGCACGCAGACATGGTGGTAAACCACCATTTCCTAATCAGATTAATAGTAAGTCGTAGTCTCGCCCAACAACAGACCAGCTGGGAAGAGTTGATATTCTCCATTGATGGAGGGTTAGCCTTACCTGCCCTGAAACTGAAGAGAATGGCTAGCTCAATAGCTGAGCCATCAACTTGCAGACAGTCCCTCCATCCAAAACGAAGTAGGGGAATGATAGAAGGACTTCTAGGTAGCAGTAGCCAACCCTGGGAATTGCCCAGCTTAGAGGATGAATAGCCTCCACAATTGGAAGAAGGAAGCCCTCATACAGATGAAGAAGAGGAAATTGAGGGAGAAATTCGTTACTCAGATGAAGAAGAAATGAGCCACCACACCGGTGGTGAGAAACAAACCAGTGCATAAGAATAAAATAATGAAGAACAGGAAATTAAGGGAGAAATTCGATATTCGGATGAGGAAGAAGGAAGCTATCATACTTGTGAGGAGGATGAAGATAGCCATAGAAATAAAAGAGAAAGAACAGAGCCTCTCGAAAATACTACTGTAAGTTCACCACAAAGCCCTTTAAGGGAAGACCAATTGGCCCAAATTCTGGCCAGTATGAGTGAATATGTGTAGCCTCATAGCCCTTTGGACCTTAACATTGATATCAATCATTTGCAGGAGCACTCCGCTGTCAACAAAGAAACAACCAAAGAAATGCTGAATGAAACAACAAACCCTAACGAAGTGATAGAGTCAACTAGGGTTGCTTCCCCTGAAAAACATGAACAAGAAAAGGAGAACACGGAAGCAATGTCCCAACCTGAAAGTCCTGAAGAGATCGTGGAGTAAATTGAGGGTATAATTCCCAAAGAATCTAGCCAAGGGAATATGAATATTGAAGAATAACTCCAAGAAGAAAATCTAACTGAAGGCACGGCTAATGAGGACCAAAAACCTGTTGAGAAAATAGGTTCAGGAACAACCGTTCCATTGAGAAAAAGGAAGAAAGTAACTGAGATTGAAAAGCTTCAGAAGGAACGAATGAAGCTTCACAGACTCATGGAATAACTCAAGAAAACTATTAGGATTCTTAGAATGAACCAAAGGCCCAAGCGAGCCCCAAAGAGAAGAAGCATAGCCACCAAGCGAGCTTCGAAAAAGAGGAAAGTGGCCGCTAAGATGAACCCTCAATTTTCAGAAGCTATGGCTGAGCCTAATTATGGAGAAACGCAACAGCAAGCAGCTGTTCCAGCACAAGTTGTTCCAGAAATACCCACTTCAAGTGAAAACATGCAAGCTAGTAGTCAGAACACTTTTAGTGACCCTACATTAGCCAGACTCCAAGAGGAGTTGGCACAAGCTCGATTGGAAAGGCAAAGGTTGGAAGAAGACACTGTCCCTAGGAGGAGATATCAAGAGTTGCAGCAGTAGATGAAGATCATCCATGAAGTAGAGGCTGAAGCCCACGAGAAGTGTCGAAAGGCAGAGGAAAAGGCTAAAAAGGTAATGAATCAATTAAAATTAGCCCAGAATCGAATGGGCACTCTCTGCTCATTGTACACTGATGTCTTAGCCTGTAGATGCCCTGCCAAAAACTATGATTTATTTTTATTAGAAAGATATTTAAAACTAAATATTAAGGCAGTTAGGGAAAGAAAATCTATAGAGCTAAAAGCTATAGATGAATTTGTATCATGCTGCAAACTCTATGGAGTAAAGGTACAATGCCTTTTGTGTGAGTTTCATTTGCATTATATAATACTAGAAAATGATTGTGAGTCAAATCCTAGCCCTTTTTTGGGAGATATCCAACACCAGGCATTTATTTCCTTTGCTGTTAATTAGTTAAAATGGCTTAAAGCCTATAATGTTTTTCAAAGGCAGGAAAATGAATTAGACTTGTGGGTTAGGAGTGAACCTCAGAACCAATTTCAATTTTGGGCTAGGCAAAAGAGTTTGATGAAAAAGGAAGGTGTTATCCAAGCATTGGGACCTGTCCATAAATCGATTATCTTGAATGGGACAGATTATTTCTTATCTATTAGAAACCAGGCTTACATAGCAGCTAAGATCCGATGGGGAATTTCCAATCGAAATGTGCAAAATAGAGAACCATTTAACTACAAAAACTTTGGGCTAGCTACAGACCACTTGGTTTCCTATAGTAATTTCATTTTGAAAGAAGGACCATTATGGATAGGGTGTAGGTTTCGAAGCCCCATTGCATGGTATCCTGCTACAGACTACAAAGCCATTTATGAACTACCCGAAGGACAGACAGAGTATGTTTTCAAAGCATTAGCTGCACTGCATGGTTTTAGGCCTTTTGATGAAAAACCTTATCCGGCTTATTCTTGAACTGCTCTTCATGTGAACTATAGTTTTCATGAGGACATGAAAAATATTAAGCAGGGGGGTATGTTGGGCAATGGAAAAGGTATGAAATCACTGTGTATTTTATCATTCTTTTACTGTAGACATAATCCTTTTTACCTTAGAAAGGTGATTTATTATAAGAATTATGATAGAATTGGAAGGATGTATGTTTACTGTAAAAAGATGACTAAATATTTCTTTTTGTTGATAAAAACAGGAATTAGACAAAGTGAACAGCTATACCAAAGGCGAGGTTGAGATGAATGCAACTGATGTTCCTCCAGCATTAGACCAAATCCTTCCAAAGATAAGGAAATATGAACGCATCGCTAAGAAAAGGCAGGAGACAACTCGACTTTAGTCAAAGTAAACCATGTGATAACTAAAAGAAGGGAAGCGAATCCCTCAGGATCGTTCGATCCCGAGGGATTGTTGTTCAAGCCTCATCTTATTCCTTGTCTTGTCCGTTAGGGTCTGATATATAAGGCAATGCCTTTAGTGATTGTAGGGTGTTGGAAATTCTTGTATTAAAAACATTTCCTTTGTAATATTGTGTTTCATTGACTCTCAACTTTAGAGAGCGGTCTTTGTAATACTTTATGCTCGTTTAATATAAAATATGCGTTTCATTTCATCTCTCGAGTTCTGAAGTAGCACAACAGTGTTTCATTGGTGCTTAGGGCCTGGCTCTGGTGGAACTACCATGTTGTTTGTATTCTTAATCTTTGCTTACTGTTGTGTGAAGTTGTGTTTAAATTAATTATGGTTGCAGAGTTGATTGATTGTTGTTGGATTGAATATAGAATCGTTGTGAGAATTAACAAACTGCACTGCTATTTTATCATTTGCAAGAAGTGTATTCGTTTTTTATTTACCTTGCTATCTTCATAAAGCTTTGCTGTTCTATATTCAATTCTAGTTGTTGTTATATTGATTTATGATTCTTTATGATTGGCTGTTTCATGGTATTGGTTGTCGACAGGGTTGGCTATTCAATTCATATTTGTTGTTCCATTTCTGTTTATTGTTCATTTTTTATTTATAGATTCAGATTAGCAGATAGATTGGTTACAGTTGCTGTGTGCACATATGAATTACAAGTTGTTGTTCCTTTCCAGCTTTTTTTATTAGTGGAAGATCCATTCAGTCATTTTCATCAGCAAGTAGTTTGAGTTTGATTTCATTTTGATTTCTTTAAGAACAAGACCACCAACTGTAGAGGACATTGGTTACTGCTTCCAAGTTCCCAGATTAGTTATCTTGCATTGATTTCTAAGGGAAGGAGTTACTGCTGCTGTATCCCTGATCGATGTTTTGCAGATTGATTTAGTTAAGATTTCAGAGCATTTCCATTTATGTTACTGTAATTATATTTCTTTACAAGCATCCGTTTACTCTTGTATTTAGAATTATGTACTACATATTCATAGCATTACTCTTAGTTAATTGCAGCATCAGACAGAGTACACTCTTGAAATAAAAATTCGCTCCCGGATTAACAATTAATGTAGGCTAATTAGGTGTTTAAAAGATACCTTTTATGCTCCAACACCTGAATCAATCAACACTATTACCTTTTTCTTGTTGATATGTCCTTCTATCTTGAGAGTTTGAGGAGTGGTAATTCCTGCCAATGCATTACACGATATGGTCAGACTCATTTCTTCCTCTTCTAGGGTTGGTTCCTGGTGTATATCCTCTTCTTGTTCATTTTTTTCTTCCTCTTCACAATCTATGTAAAATAATTTCTTCTCAGCACATTTATGACCTTTAGTGTATTTGCTATCACAACTATAGCAAAGCCCTTTTGCTCTTTTTTCTTCCAATTGCTGCAGTGTCAACCTTGTGGTTTGTGGAAATCTTGGAGTAGAAACACTTCCATATTTATAGAAGTGTGTGTTAGGATTCCTTGTTGCCATAATTTCACATTCAATTTTTCTTGCCAACCTGAATGCCTTCTCCAATGAATCAGGTTCCAAAACACGAACTTCATGTTGGATGTTATCCTTTAAAGTAACTATGAAGAGATCAATCCTGTGTTCCTCTGAAATATCAGTTACCCTTATATTCAATTTTTGGAAGTCCTCAATGTGCTCCCCCACTGAACACTTTTGTTTGAGATTTATCAATTGGCTAAAGGAAGTGTTTCTCTTTGTATCCTCATAATGTGCTATCATTTCCTCCGTAAAAATTGACTAAGTAACAATTTTTTTATGGGAGCAAAGCCATCGATACCATACAAATGTATTTTGTTCTAATGTAACGTTGCAATGCGTACCTTTTGTGTGTTTTTCACATTATTGAGATCAAAATATTGCTCCATCTGTAGTATCTATGTTATAGGATCCTTTCCATCAAAATTCCTCATATCCATTTTTGGATTATGGTGGTTCTTCCCTCCAACATTAGAGTTTATGAAATCACGATTAAAATTTATTTTGTTCTCATCATGAGTTTCCTCTACTATCTTTTCACCATTAGGAAACATTTCTTGTATCAACTTTTTCAAACCTTCCATGTCTTCTTTTATATCATTCTTCATGTTTTCCATCTTAGCTTCCATGTCATCCATCTTAGATTCCATGCCATCTTCCATGCCATCCATCTTAGCTTCCATGCCATTCTTCAAACCATCCATCTTAGATTCCACGCCTTTCTTCAAACCATCCATCTTAGTTTCCATGCCTTTCTTCAAAAATTCCATGTCATTTTTTGTTGCTCTTTGCGAGAGCGAAATTTGTTGCACTTTCTCTTGTAATTTTGATATGTCTTGTTGCCATTATTCATCTTCATGAGTCATAGTAGAGCCTTCTAAAGGCTTAATGGGTGTTGATTTATTTTTAGGGGCCATTTGAGAATCCAATACTAATATCTATTCTATAATATGCCCTTGGAATCAATTCAACTTGATTCTTCAAACAAGACTTATGCAATTCGGAAAAAAAAATACACACCTTTTACTTGCTTTTGAGGAGCTCGATATTGAAATTGAATTATCTATATACTTGCAGATCCTCAATATCTCAAATTCGGCCTTGTAGTAGTCCTCTGAATCTTCTTTCAAATGCCACAGGTCTGACTTGATTTGGATTCTTCAAGACAAATTTATGTCCAATCTCCCACAATGACCTAATTATGGACTGGTTTAGTAGAGCAAACTTGTACGACTTGCCACGTGTCACTGTTTGTTCCTTTGGCTATGAAATTTATAGATAGAAAATGACAGTCCATGTACTTCCAGTCACTTTTTACAGAATTCCAATCTCATGTTCAGAGAGAGATTTATGAAGCTTTTCCTACAACCACCTCTTTGAGATGAAATTCGGGAGCCTTAAAAAGACCTAACTTCCACAGATCATATCTCCAAAAAATTTATGAACCAAGATCTGAAATTTTGTGACGACGTTCCATAGGATTTCAGCTTCGTGCTCTAAAACTTTTAGCGTCTGAACCTTCGTAGAAAAAACGTTATAGCGAACATTCCGCGATGACCTTTTTAAGTGAAATTCAGGAGCCTGCAAAAAGACCTAACTTCCAGAGATCATATCTCTGAAAATATTGCAAACCAAGCTCTGAAATTTTTCGATGATGTTCCTCAAGATTTCGGCTTCCCACTCTAAATATTTTAGCTTCTGAACCTTCATATAAAAATAGTTATAGGGAAAATACCACGATGACCTGTTTGGAGCAGCGAAACCCTAGAATCCAAAGCTCTGATACCAAATGTTGTGAAACCAACTCTAGAAATAGAAGAAAAGAGATATCAACGCCTAGAAATAAGCCACTTTTAGGGGGAAACCTCCAATACATTACATGAATGAACAATTCTTTGATGATACAAATTACAAATCCTCTTTTATGATAGAAATTACAAAACCTCCTTTCTATATATAGGAGTCCATGGGGCCACAATGTTATCCTAGTGGGGCCCAATGTAATCCTAGCTGACCTAAAAGAAATAATCTAAGGGCACAATAATAACAATATGGGGGTTACAGGGGTACAATAATAACAATAAGGGGGTTACAATAACAACAATAAGGGACTATACTAGTAATATAGAGACCTAACATATTCCAGTACTGAAATCCTCCAGTTATAAAGGCTCAGAGAATTTCTCTATTTTTTGTTGGGACTGGACCCAAGGCTTAGTGACTGATTCGCACTAAGTATTGGATTCCCTTCATAAAAACCCTTTTCCTCAACATCATCCCTTTTTCTTAAGATAAAATCCCTTTTCCTAAGTTAAAACACATTTTTCACTTAGGAAAAGTAAAAAACCCTTAAATAATTTCCATTTCATTCAAAAAACCCACAAATATGCATTATCCTAAGTGTTAAGTGTGAAATGTTTAAAATGGGGCCACCACTATGAAAAAATGCGCCCAAACGCTTAATTTACACTTTACGTAGTGCATTTGTATGTATTTATACTCATTCTATTCATTTCATATTAACTTTAACTTAATATGTTAACTCCACTATAGTACCCTACCCCGTATTTATATTAATTCATTTTATTACATATCCCAAACCCACTTTATTATTATTCACCCTATGGTTTTAATTCCATACGTGATATATTTCTCGCTCCCCATAGGTATAAACTATTCCTATTTTATTAAAACACGCCGAAGATTACATTACACATGTATATAACCTATTTGCTGTGTAATTCACCTATCCACCTATCCCATTAAAAGCATAACACATTATGTTTAAAATATGTTTAAAATATGTTTAAACATATAAAAAATTAACCCCGCCACATAAAAGACCCCGGGCCCCACGCCCATCTCCCCTTAACTCCATGAGTTAATCCGAACTCTTCGCACTCCCTCTGGCCGATCCAACAACTCACAAGCCATATTGCAATTTCAATAGCGCGGTTGATAATCAATTTTGGATTTGTGATATGGGCAGTAGTTCCCCATTATCTCTCCTCCACGCGGCATGAAATCACTAGATTACATCCTTCCGAGTGAAACCGTTTACTGCCCTCCAATCATGCGATAACCGCTTGGTGGTATTTAACCTCCCCACACCAAACCGCTTCCCATTTGAATTGATTGGCATTGAATGCAGACACTGTTTTAACTAAATTTTCTATAAACAACATATTCAAACACATTTAAACCTTTTCACTACATTTTCTTCTCATTTGACTATTTCCGACTGAAGAAAAGACACTACCGCCCTGTTTTCATGTAAAAAACCAACATAAATCCATCAAATTTTCTACTGCAACCGCCTAGAGCCTCCAGCTTACATCCAAGAGACTTCAACCAGCTTTTGAAAGCTCCCAGACTTCCAGAAACCCCTTTTCGAGTCAAATACCTAAAATAACAGATATTTTTCAAGAAAAATTCCCATCTTATATCGAAAAAGAGCTATACTTATGAATTTAAGCCTTCTTGAATCCTGTTTGTCTAAAGAAAAAGTTTGATTTCCTCATATATTCATCTCTATTTGAAAACTCTAATAATTTCATAGTTTCTGGAAACTGTAACCTAATTTCTAAAGTAAATTGAAGAAATTTAGCCATTTGCTGACCTTTAGAAACCCTTTGAATGATTCAATCCCTTTTACAAATGCTCAAAAAGCCCTTAGTACATGAACTTGATTATTTTGGGGCATTTTGTCAAAGAAAAGAGTATTAAACCCTTGTTAAGCCTTTCCTGAGTAATAAAAGGTTTAAAGATTAATTCTGGAGCAGAAATTGAAAGTTTGAACTAGAAGAAACCATAATTTTACCAATTTTTGTTCAAAAGAGACCTCTGTCATACCCAAAATACCTTTTGTAAACAATCTAAGCTTACAGAATTGTATAAAAACCTAAAAAACTGAGTTTTTAAGATCCAGAGGGCTAAATTATCAAAAAATAAACCCATAAAGGACTTCTAAAAGCACAATTGTCATTAATCCACTACAACCTCCTGTTGTAGATGTTGAACACACCTCTTTAGCTGATGTTGACTATAAAATCATTGATCTAGGAATTGAATATAATCTTCTTGACCTCCACTGCTAGAGTCAAGAGAAATATTTGGATCAGGTTGATGAAGTACTTGTTTGAGAATCCAATTTACCAAAATATTTAGTTCCCCATACCCATCAATGTTCAACGGTCATTATATTGTGTCAATCTCACTATTCCCTTGATCAAAGAACTATTGTTAATGCTAAGAAAGAAGTATTATTCACTATCACTGCTGAATCCATAAACCAAATGCTTCACTTGCAACCAGATCCTAATGTAGTCCCAATGTCTATAGAAGCTCTTACAAAGCTTTATTTGGATTTATAATTTCCATAAAGATTTCAAATCTTTCAAATATTCATGCCTTCATATGTTGAAATCCCAAAGATTAACCCTCCATATTCATCCTCCAAACTCCTAGAAGGATCAAGACACATTATCTCAATGTTGTCTTTTGTCCTTGGTTACTTTACTGATGAGCACATTGATGAGTCTATACTTGGTTTTCTATCCACTTTTGTGCCTGGTCAGCCCCCTACAATCATTTATAAGTATGCTAAGTATATAGCTAATAATATCCATGATCAGCTTGTAAAACTTCCTACTGAAGGTGTTTTCAGATATACCTCCTTCCTCTTTCATATGTTCCTCTACTTCTAGGTAGATAAATTCCCAATAGCCCTTCAAAAGTTGGATATAGAAGGAAATCAACCGTCAGTTATTTTTTGGACTTCCTTAATCAGAAAAGAGTCAACAAAGTTCACTTATGTAGATTTCACAGACTGTTTTATTCACCCATTGATAAATATGCTTACAAACACTGTACAGCCAAGGATAAGTGATGAGAATAAGAAAGTTTTACAACTATCAGAGCAGAGCAGAACTGGTGATTGGTACCTATAGAAAAACCACACAGAGATTAGAGTGTATGGTTCAAACCTATTTCCCTATAAATTTCCAAATTATTTTCCAATGAGAGTGTTTTCCTTAGAATATATAAGACAAATTATAAACTCAGATTCTATAAAAATTTTGGCTGCTAAAAAGAAAACTCAGTTCAAATTGAAAAATCAAGTGGGTCCTTTCATATGCAACAACAGGGAAGCAAGTACAGAGACAACAAAATTGTTGCTAGAGTATAAATTTGATGAAATTTTTCTGTGGAATTATGATCCCTATGGAATAATCAGTAAGATGAGGGCGAAATGAAAATTAACCCCATATATTCATGATAAAATGCATGAAATTGAAAATTTTTCCAACCAAGCTGAATGATTGGAAAATGCATTGATGGAATCTGTCAAGCAAGGTGATACTAGTCACACTTTGCAGACTCCTATTCAGGAGGAAATAACCATAAAGAGAAATAGAGAAGAAAGCTCATATATTGCTGAAACAACCACAGGAACCATATTTAAGCTCAGGTACAATAAGAAACCAAAGATTAATCCAGCAGACAAAGAGAAGGGAACAATTGAGGTTTTAGATGAAGAGAATCCAAAGAAAGATAATGTAACTCATACAGTAATTGAAAATGAGCAGCAACCTGCTACTTCTAAGACATAGATGATTGAGAAACAACAAAGCATGGAAGAATATTCATCACAGCAAGCAAAGGATAAAGACATGGATATCAAAGAAAAGTATAAACAGATAAAGGCCAAAAATGACGAGATAAAGAATGAGATCTATTCATAATATTTGAAGCAAACTCCAGGGATTCAAAATAGGGTGCTTTTAGCCTTTGATTATACAAATAAAAATTTGCTAATGATAGTGCTACAACCAATAGTGCCTAAACCTACAAAAACATCAGATTACAAGAGAGTTGATATTGAAATTCCAATAGAGGACATTCATCCATTGGATCAGATTGAGTTCCACAAGAAAAGCTCAGAAATGCTTTATTCTACCATGACCACAAAGGCAATGAGTGCCCAAAAGCCCCAGAACACTTTGAAAAATATAAGAGATCAACTTAAGGTTGAAAACGTCTCTTCATATGCTAAAGACACTAGAATCAAGTCTTTAGAGGAATTGGTGATTGAAATAGGGTATGACCCTGCTAATGTGAAAGCTACAGAAGAATTGGTAAACAAGAAAAATGTTGATATTCCAGCACTCAGAAAGCAACTGAAACTATCTCCAACAGAACATCCACAGGCTATGGAGATTGTCTAGGAGGAAAATAAAAAATATGAAATGATGAGTCTCATACTGCAAATGACAGCACAAATCAAGGAGATGGAAATTGAGATGGAAAAGCTTGTCCAAGAAAAAGGAGTTGCAAAGACTCAAAGTGTTCCACCTACAATCATTCCCATTGTAACAACAAAAGTTCCTTCAACTTTAGCAGAAGAGTTAGCACCAAAAGTCCCATTGGCCACAACAGCACCAGTCACTTCTTCCACTACTTCTGCCACTGAATCTTCCACTTCAGCAGATCAACAGTCAGATGAGGCCAAAAAACTCATTAAAGTCATGAAAGACATGTCAATACAGAACAATGAGTTAAATCGATTGAAAGAGAAAATCAAGAACTTGGAAGATGCCAATAAATTAGCACAGATAAATGCTAAAACAGAGGAACAAAAGGCCAAAATGTTAAGTGAACAAATTAAAAAGGTAGAAACAGAATTAACCTTAAAAGAGCCCATGGCATACATAAAAAATCAGCTATGGTCCAAGATCATTGATTCAATCAATGATACTTGGCCATCAATTCAAGTGATTTATGAGTAGAAGGACTTGCTTAAAGTAGCCAAAGATGAAATATTGAAGACAGCAGAAGAGCTAGGTGCTAAGCCCGAAGAAGCCCTAGAAATAATCAAGTTTCTCAATACTAAAAACAAGCAAGAATTGGATGAGATAGGGATAACTGACATAACTGAAACAATTATTGAGGTAAGAAAGGTACTTTCAAAGAAAAACTTAATGAAACAGTTGGAAGAGAAGTGTCAAAATATGGACATGGCCATAACTATATTCATGATTAAGTTTGACACATTAAGACAAAAAGGCTTGCCAAATATTTTTGTTATCAATGATAAACTAATGAAGCAAGAATATTATAACAAGAAGATAAGGGAATTTTCTAGAGAACAAGTGAACAAGGTAGATTGGCAAGGAGTTCCAACAGGTAAAGTGTTACACAAAAGCATTGAAAACTTGTTTTTTTTACATCATGAGATAAAACACCTCTTTGTAGTCAAGACAACATTTGTTAGATACACTGAAGAAGATAAGAATTTCAGAAAACTTACAAAGATTAAGTTACCAGAAGAGGATTTTTGGCAGAAGCTCACAAATTTAATTTAAAAAGGCAATTTGCAGTGAAAGAGGATGAAAAAATAGAGTGTTGTTTTTACACAGTAAAAACAGATTTTTAAAAGCAGTAAAACAATAAAAAAAACAGGTTTAAGAGTATCAGAGGTTAAAGTGTATTAGTTAAAGAGTATCAGGTGAGAGATAAAGCTTCAAAACTGATTGAAGACCAGATTTCCAGCGTTAAAGACAACTCAACAGCGAGCTGCCCCAAGTCCAACAGAAATATTCCCTTTTTAATAAATAGGACAACTTACAAGTTTGTTATGCAACTCTCACTATCTTTTTGTAATAAGATATTTTGTTTTCCAAAAAACATTCCTAGGAATATTCTAGGATATTTTGTATTAATTTTTGTATAAATACTTCATTATTTGAATTATTATTGTGGATTAATTGTTGAAGATTTCTATAGCTGGAACACTCTAAACCTAAGGGTTTTTGTAATCAAGCTCAAGTCAGAAGACTAGATTTCAATGAATAAAGTATCATATTACTGGATTCATGTGTTGGGCCACTGAAGTGAAATAATTTCTACTATTATCTGTCTATTTTCTTATGTTTCTCATCCATTCATAAATGTGTTATAAATTTTAATGTGAAATCAGAAATTGTTATATCATAATTCGTTAAAAGCACTCTGTTATTGACTGGTTTTCATTTTAATGTTTTTTGCTAATATCCAGACTAGGGAACCCTTAATTTCTCCCTAATTTCAATTGACCCCTACCTTCTCACTCCTTATCCGGATCAAAGAATTCTTAGTTGCTCTTTATCCTGATTAAAACCACTTCACTAATCAGCCTTTGAAGATCTTTAGTGACTTTGCTATCTTTCCCTTTAAACTTTAGACCTTGATCCTGATATTTCTGCTTGACACATTGACTCCATTTTCCCAATGGATTACAGATTCACAACTATCCATCTCATTAAGTGATTTTCCCACCAAAACCAATTTTCCCTATATAACTAGCCTAAAATCAAACATAAAAACAAAGTTAAATCTTATATAGAGAGCCCTCTCTGAGCCTTAGGAAGGCTAGATCCTAAAGCTTAAAAGTAGGTCTGTGGTTCCTATAATATTCTTTAAACTATAAAATCAAAATCTCACAACTTTGGGAATTATTAGAGTGATAACACCGCTAAAAATATTATGTCTTCATTATGTCATCGGAGTAAAAGGATGCTCCTTTTTCTTCCTCTTCCACACTTTTTCCTTTTTTATTCTTTTGTTTTCATCCCCTTCAGTGTTTGGTATGCTTGGTTTCTCTCCAGAAATGTTTTTTGAATCCTTTAGAGTATTGGACAACATGAAATACTTGGTTTTGTGGCGAAGAGTTTTACATACATAACACCTTGTTTGACCAAGAAATGTTGGAAATGGTGTGTGTGTTATCCACCTATAAAATTTGTCATATCAAATGGTGGCTGAATTATTTTTGAAGCCTTCAAGAAACAAGTTTTGGTTGCAAAATTGTTATCTCTTGAATTCTTATGAAGACATCATACCCTTTGATTAATCTTCACTGCTGTTTCCCTTTAAACTCTGAAATTCTGCCTATTTCATGAAGAAAAGACTGTTGCAAAAATCCCCACTTTTCCCTCATTTAACCCTCTTCTCACTTCAAATTAACCTCCATTTTCTACCCCTTTTTTTCCCCATACACTTCCTCTATTTTTCATGTATTCCCTTCTTCCCTTCATAAAATCCATTTTACAAGGTTTAAAACTCATTTTTAAACCTTACCGAAACCCCCAAATCCATTGAAAAACTTTGAAAAAATCATAAAAAATAAGTTTTTAACCATGGGCCTAAGCCCCTTTGGGATAAGTGCTAAACCATTTCCCCACACATACCCATGCCCTAGAACCAGGTGCTAGACCCATCAGGAGCTTATCACATCAGAACAAATCTAAGCACGCAAGTCCTTTTGTTTTATAAAACCCTAATGCCGATTGACCCCTCTTGTGTATAAACCCCCAATCCCTTTGATGCTTCACAAAACCCAAAGGCCCACAATCAGGCGCTTAAAGAATACAATAAACCATTCCCAATTTGATTTTTCCTTTGTAAAGTCACAAAAACCCATTTTTCCTATCTTATAAAGGAAACCCGTCGTTCATGGTTTAAATCAATCTCAACCGTTGATTTAAAACTAATCAAATGGTTTGTGAAGTCTCGCATTGGAAATAATCGATGGGCACGTTTGTGTATTTTAACAAAAAGTTCCAATGCTGATTGGCCTCTGTTTATAAGACATGAGCCTTTTTCCCACTTCATGTAACCCAAGAGCCCACAATCGGGCGCTTAACACTTTGTATAAACCATTCTCCAATGCTTTTTCCCTTTGTAAATTCATAAAAACCCATTTTTCAATGTTTTAAAGGGAACCTACTGGTTCAATGTTTTAAAGTGATAAAGGACCGTTGATCTAAAGCCAATCGACGATCACATAAATCTCGCATCGGAGATTTTCTAATGGGTAGATTGAAAATCCCACTCCTTCCTCCCGATTCCGATTAGCACCTTTGCCTATAAGGCCCCGGTCCCTTTATTTTTCTCATGTATCCAAACGACCCGAAAATCAGGCGCCAAAATTCATATATATAACCCGCCCCGATGCAATAAAACCTTTGTATTTCATAAAAAATACGTTTTTCATGTTTTACACTAAGCCCGTCATTCATTGGTCAGAGCTCTTCTCCACCGTTGATCTTCGACCAATCAAACGGCCAGCGCTATATCGCATCGGAGATTTCCATTGCCGCGTTGAATATTTATTCGCAACCTCCGATTGGCGATCCCCCGATTCATTTCCCACCGTCGATCTAATCTGCAGATCGACGATACACGTCCAATCGCATCGGCGCTCCTCTGTCTATTGGCCCCACCGATCACAGATCTCCGATTACATCTGGGCCATCCACGTGTCAAGATTCGACGGTCCAGATTAATTTTCCCGACCTTGGTTAAAAACATGCAAACCGTTGTGTAATTTTTTTCGACCAATCTCAGCCGTTGATCTCTACAGATCAATGGCCCATATTAGCCCTTTCTCCGCCTCATATATCATTCCTACCCTTCCCAGATCTAATCTCTGCCATCGATCTCTCCAAAGATCAACGGTCCACATATAATCGCATTAGAGATTTCCATTGGGTGCGTTTAATTATTTTATTTGCCCCCCCTGATTGGCAACCTCCCGATGGCTTCTCAGCCATTGATCTCTGTGGGCCGAACTGATCCAACGGCTTATGATAATTTGGAAACCCCAATTTCCTTTCAGTATTATTTCCTTCGAAAAAGGTTTTAAAACCTATTTCCCTTTGTATTTCTTCACATTTTCACCTATGTAATTATAATGTGACCCCTTCTCATTATCTTATTACGCTTCCTCCCAACCATTTATCTCTGCAAGATCAACGACCCTAACTTAAACTCTGTACTGATTCTTCCAAACGACCCCTTTTTAACCTCAACATGCAATCTCCATTGTTGGATGCTTTCATCCAACGGCCATGCTCCTAACCTCAGCCTCCGAAGCAGTTTTACTCAATACGCAGGATTTCTTAATTATTTCTTGATTTTATGCCAGGTTTTAAAGGATTTCCAATTATTTTAAAGGAAAAATAAAAGCTGAGGATGACGATCCTCTAGGCTTTCATTCATCAAAGACGATTACCATACAGGGTTCCATACCACATTTCATCAGTGCATCATGAGCATTGATGACATACGAGCCCCTGTAACACCTGAACCTCAACAAGACACAGTAAAGCTTAATTAAGACAAAGAGTATCAGTGTTGAAGACCCAACCACAGCAGAACTAAAGATTTGAATACTGTTTTCACAATTTTGAGGGATTACAGCTAAGATCGACAATCAAAAGCCTAATGCACTCAATTAAACACAGAATTAAAGCCAATTAACAGTGTTTAAAGAAAATCAATAATATCTATCAAACAGAGAATGCCTCCACTGCCACATCAGAGGCTAATTGATTCCTCTCAGCTACCTAATGCCACCTGTAGCCTCACAGCATTTAACAGAGGCTGAGTAATGACCAGAATAGAGGATATTTTCCTCAATACACCCGAACAGTTATTCCAAGCCAAACAGAGTTATTGCAAATATGACACAGAGCCTTAAAGTCAACAAAATCATTCCACCGAGCTTAATTCTTAATGTAAAACAATTAATACAGGAAAATATATGTAATCTTCTCCATCAATCCCCTCAAAGGCCGAGAAGCATTAACTATATTAATTAAACCCATAGATCTTTTATCTCATTTGACCTCCTCATTTTTCCTATAAAATCTTCTTGAGGAGCTCATTGTAAGGGGTTGGTTGCATAACTTTGAAATATACTTGTGCTCGAAACTTCTACATGTAAATAGTGTTCAAAGGCTCTTGAAACTCTGTTTGTGATTAAATAAGTTAGGCTGAGAAGTGAAGATGATTTTTGAACTGAAACATTGGACTTGAAGAATGTAACTGGATTGACATGAATATACAAGCTGATTCTTGGGATCCTAGTCTATATCACTGGTGAAGTGCTTCTTTCTGTGTTATTGATTTTCCTTTCATGTATGCCATTTTGTCCATTATTCTCCGATAAAGAACAACAAGCATAGAGTTAGGATTTACTGTTTACAGTACCCTTCTCTGACTGATAAGCTTTATCTCAATGTTTTCCTCCAATTTGTTTATTTAAGAATGATTTAATATAGTCAAGCAGTTAGGAATGCTGGCGTTCCCTCGTCCTACTGTTTACTTTAAACATTGTTCTTGAATGCTATTTTCATTATATGCTTAGTAAATTTAGACTAGAAAAGTGATGGTGTGCCCTGTTTTCTAGCTTCTTTCTCCAAAGGTAATTATGAAAGTTTCCCTAAGTGTATGCTGAAAGCAGACTAGATTTAAAAGTATCTTATCTGATATTAGGTTGCAATTTGTTTCTCTTATTTGTTTTCATGCTTTCTGAAGGTAATTATGCGGATTACTGGATTGTTTGTTTTTTGATTTATCTTTAATACGAGCTTGTCCAAAGAGGTTTATGGTGAGCCCTGCCCTTTGGTTAGTTTTAAACAGTTTCTTAAAAGGATTTTCTTGTTTGGATAGACTATAAATCCTTGTTGAAATTATTATCTATTTCCACCCCTCCAACACTTTTATTGTTTCCATTCCATCATTTAATCTCAATGATCTTGTGATATAGATGACTTGCCCCTTGGACCACTCTTGAATTCTTGCACAATTAAAGCCCTATGATGACTCCATAGCCCAATGGACTAAAAACCAACGTTATATCTATCTTTTTAGCCGAAGCTTGTTCTGATTGCTTGCAACTTCACACCTTTGAAACTCTTTCCATTTAGGACTTTCACTCAACTAAACATCATGCTCAACCATCCAAAACAAACAAAAACCCTCGTTCTTCATAACTAGCCTAATATTATACCATAAAAACTTTAAACATAAATGAATCTTTGCACTTATTGGAGAAATCCCTCTCCAGATTCAGGAGGGCTAGATCCTAGAATCCCAAAGTGGTTCAAGTGTTCTCTCTGCAGTTCTGGTCTCACCAATCTGCTGGAATTACGGGGAGCTAACATTTCTGGCGACTCCACTAGGGATTTCTGAGTCAAATTACATTTTATACATATTTAAAACCTCAGAAGACCCAAAACTTTTTAGATTGGTACATAGTGGTGGACCATAAAACATTTGACCTCCAAAAGAGCTAAAAAATTCCACCTGGTGACTCCACTGGCCTCCAGTAGGCCTCTTACCTTTCCAGTCCTAATAAGACTCCTTTGGGAATGCATTGAGCAAACCCAATCATACCGTTGGTGGGCAGAAAAATTTAAAACATCCACCTGGCGACTCCACACTCTAAAAACTCTCAAAAGACCAAATGAATCCACTGGTAGAAGACTTTGAACTGGTTAACAAGATACAGTGACCCCTTTTCTGATGTACAAACATGGATTTACATATAGACCCAGAATACAAACATATGCTCATGATGGAAGAAATGATGTACATGCTTGGAAAGAGGGTGGATAGGTATGTCGCTAATATAAATATTGGTCATCCTGAGCAACCTATGCCTTTTCCTAAGAAAACCATGATGGAAAAATTGATGTACATGATTGGAAAGGGAATGGAAAGGTATGAGGCTAATTTAAACATTGATGATCTAGAATAGTTCATGCTTGTTTCAAATCAACAACAAACTCAACCATTACAAGACATGTATGATGATCAAGATTATAGAGAAAACTATGAAGAAAAATTGCTAGTCACGATGGAAAAAATGATGTACATGCTTGGAAAAAGAATGGATAGGTTGATGGCTAATGTGAATATTGATGATCTAGAGCAACCTATGCTTTTCTCTAATCAAACACAAGCCCAATCACCTCAAGACAAAGACAATGACCAAGATATGTATTATGATCAACACCTTATAGGAGATGATGAGAAAAATTTCAAAGAAAGAAATGAGCAAGGTTGTCAAGAAACTCCTGATTGCCTCCCCATATCTTGTACTATGCTGTTAGGAGATTTTCACAATCAAATTGCAAATACTAATAGTGAACAGTACTTTGAGGAAACAAGTAGCCATTTGGGAAACACAAAACCTAAAATAAAGGAGACACCAACACATATAGAAACCCTTCCTTTTTGTTATAACTCATTTCAGATTATACAACAAGAGTGGCATCCTGTTAATGTAGAAGAAACAACTCATGAACCTTGTATTCAAGTCGAGCGTCATAACAATAATGAGGAGTTTTTTAAAATAGAAGCGGATCAGGACACATTAGAAAAACCTCAAATTTTCCTTGCAAACACAACTGAAGAATCACTAAAAGAGGCTCAAGAAGACATCCAGCCTCAAAACCAGTTAAGACAAGAAAGGGAAGTTTGTTGTACTTATATTTATAAGGAAATCTGTCCTTTGTGTTGGGTGTGGAGCCTGATTATCTTGTTTACATTGTATCACAACATTGGACCCTTATACCTTCAAAGGGGCGGTAACGCCGCCCGTAATTAATCGCTGCCATGGGGGGTCCAGGGGGGGGGGGGGGCAGTGCTTTTCGGAGCCCCCCCCTGGTGGGGGTTTTCGGGGGTGCTGCCCCCGAAGCTAAAAACAGATGTAAAATTGCCTTGTAAAAGTATAGTAATTTCTAGTCAATCTGGGCCGTTCATTAGGCAAATGATCTGACGGTAGAATTTATGTTTAGATTAGGGTTTTTTTCCCTAGAATGAAACCCCCTTGTATATATGAGGGTATTGTATTGCGCCTGTGTATGATGTGTGCATTATCGGAGCGAGACTATGAGAGAGAACAAAGGATATTATAGCGGATCTGTTGTAGGTTTTGTCTCTTCTTTTTTGCTGGATAATAGAAAGGAAGGACTGGCTGCTCGGGGTGGACGTAGCCCAAACTGGGTGAACGACGTATATCTGTGTCTCTCTAGTTTTATTTTTTTTGTGTGCTTTTATTTTCCGCATATTTTATGTGTTGCATTGCTCCATAATATATAATTTTCTAACACTTTGACAGAAGAGGAAATTGATCAAATACTAAACAAACAGCTACCTTCCAAACCTTCATTTGAACAAGACAATCATGAACATAGTGCCTATTCCATAAAACAATCTAATAACACGATAGACAAAGAGGATAGTAAGGAAATTAATGATAAAACTAAAACTAGCCCTCTTTGGAGTATGAACTTTGATGGGTCATGTACTAAAACTAGTGCAGGTGCAGGAATATGGCTTTACAATACAGGAAACAATCATTCTGAAGCCCATTCATACAAATTGAGTTTTCAATGCACAACTGACATAGTATAGTATGAGGCACTCCTCTTAGGGCTACACTTATTAAAGAAATCAGGAGCCTAGAGGATAACAGTTCATGGAAGTGTAGAATTGGTAATTAGGCAAGTGAAAGAATAATGCATGGTTAAAAATCCCAGACTTAAAGCTTATAAGAATGATGCCATGTATTTGTTAAAAACTTTCAAAGAATTCCATCTTATCCTAGTTCCTAAAGACCAAAACAGTTTTGCTAGTGGATTAGCCCTTGTTGCTAGTACATGTCTGAGACCTTGGGAGAGCAAACAATATATAATTCAAGAAAAATTTAGACCATCTGTCCCAAACAATAAAAGATACTGGCAGGACTTTGAGGGAGAAAAAAAAATAGAAGACTGTCCTACTAAGGATATACTATCTTTTCAAGAAGAAACTTCTCCCATCACTGATATGAATCTGCCATTCAAAGAATCTGAACTTATATCAGAAGAAAGCATAGATTTAGAGAAAGAAGAAATTTCACTGCTTGTTGTTTTGTAGGTTAAATATGATGAAGCTTCCAAGCAACATTCTGAAGATATACTCCTTAAAGCTAAATTCTTGGAAGCAGATAATCTACCAGACATGGAGGGCCAAAAAGAAGAGAATCTTCATCTTTTATTTGTTGATCCTTTGGAAGAGTGTGTGGAGGTCCCAATTGGCTCAAGTTATCAAGCATTTATCCTTTGCAAGAGCCAAATGCATAAAAAGATGTCACCTTCTATGATAGCCTTGGTTTTGAAGATTAATCTTCAAAGTGTACTATGGTTACTTCTGACTAGTAGAAAATCTCTCTACTCTTCTTTGTCACTACTCAATTGGCTACATTGGCACTATTGTACTATATAGAGATGTAAATATTCCAAGATAGAATAGGTTAGATAGGGATGTCAATAATGCTCAGTTTTGAGCATTTAGTTAGTTTTCGATGTTAGTCTTGAAGAAAAAGAAAAATATAAAACAATAGAAGATAGAAAAGAGGGCAAAATGTGAAAACAAGAAAGGTATAGCCCCATACCAAAAAAGAAAAACAAAGTCTGAAAGTGTGTAAGCTTAAATGCCACTCCTAAGAAACATACTTTTAGTTAGTCATACAGCCTAATCATAACTAATTAGTTTTCAATTTACTGCTGATAGGTTAGTGAAATAGATTTTCCAAACATTTTAATCTTGGCTTATCAGTTAGATAGATTAGGATAAAAGAAGGAAGGGTTCAAAACAAACTAAAAATATGAACCTATGAATTCCAAAAGAAAGAATGGCTATAACTAGATCAAATCTTGAGCCAAGGATAGAAGTCAACTGGTTCTGATATGCTTAAAACTTGAACCAGGTAACAAAGAAAAAACAGCTCAAACAAACTCAAAAAAAGAGCTGAAGAAAAGGGAAGGATGTGTTTAAAAATTTCAGATATTAAGCCTTCCATTTTTTGATTTAATTTGCTGCAAAATAACATCTATGTGCAACTTGTTTTTTATGCCATAGATTAGTAACAAGTTAGACTGTTCAATCCTAACTTGTATGATTTTAAATTTCTGTTTTAGAAATTAGTGAATAAAATTCTGTTAGACTATTTAATCCTAACAGATAGTAGATTAGGATAGAAGAAGGAAGGGTTCAAAACATACTAAAAATATGAACCAAAGTTTCCAAAAGAATAATGACTCTAATCTGCTTAAATTCTGAGTCAAAAAACAGAAGTAAACTGGTTCTGATTAACCCAAAACTTGAACCATAAAATAATTGTAAAACAACTCGAATAAACTCAAAAACAGAGCTGAAGAAAAGAGAAGGTCGTGCTTAGAAATTTCAGATCTTAAGCCTTCCATTTTTTGATTTAATTTGCTGCAAAATAACGTCTATGTGCAGCTTGTTTTTTATGCCATAGATTAGCAACAAGTTAGACTGTTCAATCCTAACTTGTATGCTTTTAAATTTCCATTTTAGAAATTAGTGAATAAAATTCGGTTAGACTGTTTAATCCTAACATATAGTAGATTAGGTAGAGAAGCTTATGAACTCAACTGTTTAATCTGAGTTCATGGAGAAATAAGAAGTAGACTTAGATTAGTTGTTTGCTTTCAAACGAATAAAATGCTTTTAAAAGAGTTTGCCAATCCAAGTGCACTTTGAAAGAAGAAAAAATGATAGATCAATAGGATTGGGTAGGTATAAATCTTGTGTTGATGAAGTTCCATTGTTTTTTCATGGCTGCTAACATTTTTCATAGCAAAAGAAGACCATCTAAATGAAGAAAGTTGCAGCCCAATGGATGAGGCATTGATCAGCCCCCCATAAAATACAACTCTAAAGTTCTTGATGCCTTCAAGAAGGCACCATCCCCATGTGGAGCCACTGTTAGCCACCTATAAAATTTGTCATATCAAATGGTGGCTAAATTATTTTTGAAGCCTTCAAGAAACAAGTTTTGATTGTAAAATTGTTATCTCTTGAAGTCTTATGAAGACATCACACCCTTTGATTAATATTCATTGTTGTTTCCCTTTAAACTTTGAAATTCTGCTGATTTCATGAAGAAAAGACTGCTGCAAAAATCCCCACTTTTCCCTCATTTTAACCCTCTTCTCACTTCAAATTAACCTCCATTTTTTACCCCTTTTTTTTCCCCATAAACTGCCTCTATTTTTCATGTATTCCCTTCTTCCCTTCATAAAATCCATTTTGCAAGGTTTAAAACTCATTTTTAAACCTTAACGAAACCCCAAAATCCATTGAAAAACTTTGAAAAAATCATAAAAATTAAGTTTTTAACCATGGGCCTAAGCCCCTTTGGGCTAAGTCCTAAACCATTTCCCCATATATAACCATGCCCTAGAACCAGGTGCTAGACCCATCGGGCTCTTATCGCATCGGAACAAATCGAAGCACACAAGTCCTTTTGTTTTATAAAACCCCAATGCTGATTGGCCCCTCTTGTGTATAAACCCACAATCCCTTTGACGCTTCACAAAACCCAAAGGCCCGCAATCGAGTGCTTAAACAATACAATAAACCATTCCTGATTTGATTTTTCCTTTGTAAAGTCATAAAAACCCATTTTTCCTATCTTATAAAGGAAACCCACCGTTCGTGGTTTAAATCAATCTCAACCATTGATTTAAAACTAATCAAATGGTTTGTGAAGTCTCGCATCGGAAACAATCGATGGGCACGTTTGTTTGTTTTAACAAAAAGTTCTGATGCTGATTGGCCTCTTTTTATAATACCCGAGCCTTTTTTCCACTTCATGTAACCCAAGAGCCCGCAATCCAGTGCTTAACACTTTGTATAAACCATTCCCCAATGCTTTTTCCCTTTGTAAATTCATAAAAACCCAATTTTCAATGTTTTCAAGGGAACCCGCCGGTTCAATGTTTTAAAGTGATAAAGGATTGTTGATCTAAAGCTGATAGACGATCACATAAATCTTGCATCAGAGATTTTCTAATGGGTATATTGAAAATCCCACTCCTTCTTCCCAATTCCAATTAGCACCTTTGCCTATAAGGCCCTAGTCCCTTTATTTTTCTCATGTATCCAAACGGCCCCGCAATCGGGTGCCAAACTTCATATATATAACCCACCCCGATGCAATAAAACCTTTGTATTTCATAAAAAATACATTTTTCATGTTTTACACTAAGCCCGCCGTTTATTGGTTGGAGCTCTTCTCAATCGTTGATCTTCAACCAATCAAACGGGCAATGCTATATTGCATCAGAGATTTCCATTGGCGTGTTAAATATTTTATTCACAACATCCGATTGGTGATCCCCCGATTCATTTCCCACCGTCGATCTGATCTTCATATCGATGATCCACGTCTAATCACATCGACGCTCCTCTGTCTATTGCCCCCACCGATCGTAGATCTCCGATTACATCTGGGCTGTCCACGTGTTAAGATCCGACGGTCCAGATTAATTTTCTCGACCTTGGTTAAAAACATGCAAACCGTTGTGTAATGTTTTTTTAGCCAATCCCAACTGTTGATCTCTGCAGATCAACGACCCATATTAACCCTTTCTCTGCCTCATATATCATTCCTACCCTTCCCAGATCTAATCTCCACCGTCGATCTCTCCAAAGATCAACGGTCCACATATAATCGCATCGGAGATTTCCATCGGGCGCGTTTAATTATTTTATTTGACCCCCCGATTAGTGACCTCCCGATGGCTTCTCAGCCATTGATCTCCGTGGGATGAACTGATCCAACGGCTTACGTTCATTTGGAAACCCCAATTTCATTTCAGTACGATTTCCTCCAACAAAGGTTTTAAAACCTATTGCCCTTTGTATTTCTTCACATTTTCACCTATGTAATTATAATGTGACCCCTTTGCATTATCTTATTGTGCTTCCTCCTGACCGTTGATCTTCGCAAGATCAATGACCATAACTTAAAATCTTTACTGATTCTTCCAAATGCCCCCTTTTGAACCTCAACATGAAATCTCCACTGTTGGATGCTTTCATCCAACGGCCACGCTCCTAACCTCAGCCTCCGAAGCAGCTTTACCCAATACACAGGATTTATTAATTATTTCTTGATTTTATGCAGGTTTTAAAGGATTTCCAATTATTTTAAAGGAAAAATAAAAACCGAGGATGACGATCCTCCAGGATTTCATTCATCAAAGAAGATTACCATACAGGGTTCCATACCACGTTTCATCAGTGCATCATGAGTATTGATGACATAAGAGCCCCTGTAACACCTGAACCTCAACAATACACAGTAAAGCTTAATTAAGACAAAGAGTATCAGTGTTGAAGACCCAACCACAATAGAAATGAAGATTTGAAGACTTTTTTCACAATTTTGAGGGATTATGGCTAAGATCGACAATCAAAAGCCTAATCCACTCAATTAAACACAAAATTAAAGCCAATTAACAGTGTTTAAAGAAATCAATAATATCTATCAAACAGAGAATGCCTCCACTGCCACATCAGAGGCTAATTGATTCCCCTCAGCTACCTAATGCCACCTGTAGCCTCACAGCATTTAACAGAGGCCGAGTAATGACTAGAACAAAGGATGATTTCCTCAATACACTCGAACAGTTATTCCAAGCCAAACAGAGTTATTGCAAAGATGACATAGAGCCTTAAAGTCAACAAAATCATTCCACTGAGCTTGATTCTTAATGTAAAACAATTAATACAGGATAATATATGTAATCTTCTCCATCAATCCCCTCAAAGGCTGAGAAGAATTAACTGTATTAATTTAACCCATAGATCTTTTATCTCATTCGACCTCCTAATTTTTCCTATAAAATCTTCTTGAGGAGCTCATTGTAAGGGGTTGGTTGCAGAACTTTGAAATATACTTGTGCTCAAAACTTCTACATGTAAATAGTGTTCAAAGGCTCTTGAAGCTCTTTTTGTGATTAAATAAGTTAGGCTGAGAAGTGAAGATGATTTCTGAACTGAAACATTGGACTTGAAGAATGTAACTGGATTGACATCAATATACAAGCTGATTCTTGGGATCCTGGTCTATATCAGTGGTGAAGTGCTTCTTTCTGTGTTATTGTTTTTCCTTTCATGTATGCCATTTTTTCCATTATTCTTTGATAAAGAACAGTAAGCATAGAGTTAGGATTTACTGTTTACAGTACCCTTCTCTGACTGATAAGATTTATCTCAATGTTTTCCTCCAATTTGTTTATTTACGAATGATTTAATACAGTCAAGTAGTTAGGAATGTTGGCGTTCCCTCGTCCTACTATTTACTTTAAAAATTGTTCTTGAATGTTATTTTCATTATCTGCTTAGTAAATCTAGACTAGAAAAGTGATGGTGTGCCCCGTTTTCTAGCTTCTTTCTCCAAAGGTAATTCTGAAAGTTTCCCTAAGTGTATGCTGAAAGTAGACTAGATTTAAAAGTATCTTATCTGATCTTAGGTTGCAATTTTTTTCTCTTATTTGTTTTCATCCTTTCTGAAGGTAATTATGCGGATTACTGGATTGTTTGTCTGTTGAGTTATCTTTAATATGAGCTTGTCCAAAGAGTTTTATGGTGAGCCCTGCCCTTTGGTTGGTTTTAAACAGTTGCTTAAAAGGCTTTTCTTGTTTGGAATGACTATAAATCCTTGTTGAAATTATTATCTGTTTCCACCCCTCCAACACTTTTATTGTTTCCATTCCATCATTTAATCTCAATGATCTTGTGATATAGATGACTTGCCCCTTGGACCACTCTTGAATTCTTGCACAATTAAAGCCCTATTATGACTCCGTGGCCCAATGGACTAAAAACCAACGTTATATCTATCTTCTTAGCCTAAGCTTGTTATGATTTCCTGCAACTTCACACCTTTGAAACTCTTTCCATTTAGGACTTTCCACTCAACTAAACATCATGCTCAACCACCCAAAACAAAAAAAAAAACCCTCGTTCTTCATAACTAGCCTAATATCATACCATAAAATTTTTAAAGATAAATCAATATTTACACTTATTGGAGAGATCCCTCTTCGGATTCAGGAGGGCTAGATCCTAGAATCCCAAAGTGGTTCAAGTGTTCTCTCCGCAGTTCTGGCCTCACCAATCTGCTGGAATTACGGGGAGCTAACGGTGTGTACTCTTGTGGTATTATTTGCATACAAATTTCATTCTAAGGATATATTTACAAATTTATTGCACAAATAATAGTAATCATAGAAATTATTTGTGTACCTGGTGAATGAATGTATTCTCTGTTCGATTGCTTGAGGGAGCCTTCTAATTTGTTTCATATTTTTCTGATTATTATTGGTTTGTTTCTTCTTACAATCTGCTGCCACAGGGCCATGTTCATGGAAAGAAAAGCATGTAATGCTTTTCCCAGGAGAAAAGAATCTCTTTTTATATCTTCCGAATTTGTTCAACTCATTTTCAGAAAAAAAAAATGATCTTCTTGCAGTGAACCCTTTCTTTGTCTCATTCATTGGTTTTGATATTGTTGCTTGTTTTTATTTTCTTCTTTATTAATCATGGTGCTTTTCCCTTCTCCTATGAGTCTTTTTAGGAAGGATTCATTGTCATATTTAATGTATGGATTTTCTGAGTACTTCATTGAGGAAACCTCTTGTTCTAGCTGCTTACACAACTTGTTACTTTCATCTAACTGTCTTATAGCTGAAATAATCTCAGACTCTAGTCTTTCACATTGAATTTATTACTCCTTTAGCGGATTATTCACCATATATTCTATTACTTTTTCTTCTTCAGGATGTGTCCTTAGGCTAATGATTCCATTCTTGTATTCATGCTCTATTTCATCACAAATTTGCAGCAATTTCTTATAGTCTCTTCTCTCATTCTTCAATATTTATATCTAATTCAAGGCTATGTCAAGCTTGGTTTGTTCTTCAGCTAAATTTCCTTCATGAGAATCAGGTGCATAACATGTCTCATTTGATTTTTGACAAGGCTTCTTCTTCCTCCTCTTACCATTTTGTTTTTATGTACTATTACTACTAGTCTCTTCTTCATGAATAAGTTCCAGTCTATCCCATATTTATTTTCTAGAAGTTATATCTATTACTGTATCAATATCCATATTATGAATATTTTTAAACATAACACATTTTCCTTTAGCATTCCACTGTTGTTCTTGCGTAGAGGGGGAGTCTTTACAATAGCCATCACATACAAGTTTCCATACACAAGGTCGATAAGATATTAATTCAAATTTTACCTTATCTCTCCATTCATGAAAGTTTGTTGCACTCAACATAGACACTTTGATAGTCCATGACTCAAACATACCTACCTTCAAGTTGTTAGTCTTATACAAAAGGAATTTGCTCTGATACCAATTGATGAAATCTTGACTAAACTTAGAGGGGTGGTGAATCAGTTTAGTCCATTCATGGACATTGAAATTATTTTCATTAAACTCATTAACTGAAACATTACATGAGCATCTTAACAAATAATGATCAACAAATTGAATGTGTGAACAAAAAGTAATGGGCATATAAATACATCACATCAGCACATAATAATCATGCATATGGACACCCGATATAAGTGGAAACCCATAAGGGACAAAACCAATATTTTATTATTGTTGTGATTCAAAGGAAAGCTCCTACTCCTTTTTACCTCTGATTTTCTGTAGGATCCAACCTACAGGAGGTTGCTACCTCAATTTTCTGCAAGCTACAACATGCAAGGAAGCTCCAACTCCCATATGTTTTCTGCAGGCTACAACCCAAAGGAGGCTCATACCTCAACTGGCTCCAACTAAATATTTATCAAGCCACAACTTGAAAGGACACCACAATCCCATCACACAAAATGAAAACAATATTATGATTTACCTGCTCATCAATTCTGCATACTTCCAATTTATTTATGCCTCTCCTCTTCAGATATGTTTCACATTATCTTCATGTGTGTAAGGTAATCTCATGCATAGCACCTCAATCAACTCTCACACATTCTCCCACTCTCTAGCTACTTCATGCCCTAAAAGATGACATCTTTTATAAAGATAAATTGATGGTTTTTTGTACTTCACATAAGAATATGAAGTGAATAGGCTCGACTCTTTTCCTTCCACTCATTCATTTCCAAAATATTCATATATTGACTATTAGAAAAAAATTAAATAATTCATCCAATATTAATTTCAGCCACATGTAATTATTAAATGCATCAACCTAATTACAATATAAAATAACAATATTTGTCATTAATTCATCACAACAATATTTGCAATATCTTTTCTTTTTCCTTGGAGTCTTGCCTTTGCATCACAAAAATTCAACTCAATCAACAATTTCACATCACAGCAAAAAATTCAATATGGAAATCTCTATAAAATTATCAAAAAACATTCAATGTATTACAATTCCTCCACCTTCTTCTGCTCCTTTGCATGGCTGATCTTGTGCTGCTTCTTTGCTTGTTGCGCCTTTCCTTGTTGTTCCTTTGCTTGCTTCTCCTTACCTTGCTACTCATTTTATTTGATGATATTTTTCCTTGTTTGCCTTGTTGTTGCTCTTGCATACCTTTTTTTTGCTCCTGTATACCTTTTCTGATCCTAATATTTTTCTTTTCCATCAATGAAAATATTTCCAACAGCCTGGTTCACCTTCCACGGTGGTTGAATTTTTCTTTCACTGAGCTTCTACAATGACTTTATTATTGATATAGGTTATAAGGATAGGTAAAAATAATTGTTCCAGCTATTTTACACCTATAGATATGCCTTATTCTTCGGTTGGAGCTTCGGAACCCATCAAACCTTCAGCTTCACTGCAGAATTAGACATTAGATGCAGAATATTTGTAATTCAGTATCTCATGTAAATATTGAGTTAAATAATAAATAACAATGAAATTAGTGAAGTAGAATATGATTATGTACTTTCTATGCCATATAACTTGTAAATTGATCCCCAATTAGAGTTATTATTGTCAAAAAGAAGGAGGATGGAGTGTAAGAGGGTTGCCAAAAAGAATCAATTTTGGGGTTCAACATTCATCAACATAGAAGACATTGCATGTCATGATGAAACATTTCAAAATTTGTGATCCTTATCTATCAATCATCTTCTTGAGAGGCTTGAGCAAGAACATCTAAGTTAGTTCTTCTTGCTTTCCTGATATTTATTTCCATCCTTGGTTTCTTCATGAAGATCCTGTGTTGTAAGCTTATCACCTTTCTCTTAAGAGCTTTGTTTTTGGATTTAAATTTCTTATTTTTCTTATACCATAAACCATGATGTAATAAGATGTTATCATAATGATTTCTCTTGATTTAATTTTTCACCTTTAGAGCTTCATGTTCATGTTTCAAATGTTTATTCAATAACTTCAATTCATAGATTTCCTATTTGAGAGTGTTTACAATTTGGGGTTCTTCTGGAGGATCAAAGTGAATGCCTTCATTTAAAATTTCTTCTTGCTTTTATGAAAATTCAATAGTTTTTCATGTAGCTCTTCGTTCCAAACAATATATGTAGTCATATATCTCTTGTTGGATAGGATCTATTTATGGATTTTTTCTAGATGGATTGGAAATTGGTGATGGAACTCTCGGTTCTTCTTCTTCCTATAATTTGATGAATCTCGGGGATTGCTGAGACTATCCATGCATTGGTTTGGTTAGCCTTGCACTTATTATTATAGTGGATGGTGGTTTTTCAGTAGTAAGGGGTTGCTTCTTAACTTTCTCTTGCTCTGTTTTCTCTTTGGATGAAATTTCTCCTTTATTGTTGGCTATATTTCTTTTAAAATTTCTATGTTTAAGAGTCTCCAACACACTTGCAAGAGGAGTTTTATCCTTTGAATATTGATCTTGTTTTCTAGGTGAGTTATCGTTAGGTTTTAAAGGAAACTTCCTTCTACTCTTCCTTGTTTTATCACTAGGTTTTCCTTGTTCTGCTTCCTTAAAATTATTTTTAATTAATAATTCTTCCTAGTTGTCTCCTTTGTTTTTCAGATGGGATTCAATCAAAATTTTCACTAATCCATGGTATAGGGTATTATCTAGGGTACATTTTCTTTGAATATTTCTAGCCATTTTTCTCAAATTATGAAGTAGGAAATATGGTAGGTTAATTTCATTTCCTTCAAGAAAATTCATCATTAAGTGTGCATGGTAAAAGAAAATGTTACTGAACCTACCTTCAAAAGTTATAAAATTTTGAATTATCAATAGAAAATTCCTCCATTTATTCTTCAAGTGTTAGGTCCCTATAATACTAGTGTATCCCCTTATTTTTGTTGTTAGTATAACCCCCTTATTCTTATTTTTGTGCCCATGTAGTCCCCATATTGTTGTTATTGTGCCCATAGAAGCCTATTATTGTTATTGTTGTGCCCTTAAATTGTTATTGTTATGTTGGCTAGGATTATATTGTGACCCATTGGACTCCTATATATAGAAATGAGATTTTGTCATTTGAATCATCCAAGAATTGTTCATTTATGTAATGTAAAGGAGGTTTCCCCCTCGAAGTGGATGATTTATAAAGCTTTGATCTCTCTTTTCTTCTATTTTTGGAGCTGGTTTCATAACATTTGGTATTCGAGCTTTGGATTCTACGGTTTCGCTTCTTCAAACAGGGCATCGTGGAATTTTTTCTATAACTTTGTTTCTACGAAGGTTCAAAATCTAAACAAAAAATCCATTTACAAAGAAATCTTGATGAACGTCATGTAAATGTTTTCGGACATGTGATATGTGGAAATAAGGGTGTTTGCAGGTTCCTGAATTTCATATGAAAGAGGTGACCTTGGGAAAATCGTCATAACCCTCTCTCTGAGCATCAGATTTGAATTCTGTAAAAAGTGGCCAAAAGTACACAGATCGTAGTTTAATTTGTATCAATTTCAAAGCCGAAGGAGGAAAAATTTACACGTGGCACGCCATACTAGTTCACTCTATAGAACCATTCCATAATTAGGTCATTGTGGGAGATTGGAAATAACTTTGTCTTGAAGAATCCAAATCAGGTCAGACATGTGGCATTGGATAGAAGATTCAGACGACTACTAAAGGACTGAAGATAAAATCTCAAGGATTTGGAATTAGAGAGATACATCAGTTTTAATATCGAGCTCTTCAAAAGAAAGAAAAAGGTGTGTATTGTTTTTTTCAAATTGCATAAGTCTTGTTTGAAAATAACTTTGAAGTGATTCCAAGGGCATAGTTAAGCATAGAATTCTACTATGACGCATGAAGAGGAATAATTGCAATATGATATATCAAAATTACGGCACCAAGTGCAACAAATTTCGATCTCACAAAGAGCAACCAAATATAACATAGATGGTTTAAAAGTAGACATGGAAGGTTTTAAGGAAGGTTTGACAAAGTTGTTACAGGAAATTATTCCTAATGGAAAAAATATGGAGCAAGTCCTAGTTCAAACAATATTTCCAGAACTTGACGACGAAGGAAAAATAATATTGGAACCTGAAGCAGTCATAGAAACAAGAACTTGACAACTACGAAATCGATTAATTTAAGAGTCTCTCATCAAGTGGAAGAAATTAGCCACTGAATATTCCACATGGGAGGATGAGAATTTTATATAGAAACATCCAAAAATAATCAAGCATTGAGGACAAAACTTGTTTGAAGGAGAGGGGCATGTTAGGTCCCTACAATACCAGTGTATCCCCTTATTGTTATTATTAGTATAACCCCCTTATTGTTATTGTTGTGCTCATTTATTCCCCGTATTATTATTATTGTGCCCCATAGAGGCCCACTATTGTTATTTTTGTGCTCTTACATTGTTATTGTTATGTCATCTAGGATTATATTATGACCCATTGGATTCCTATATATAGAAAGGAGGTTTTGTCATTTGTATCATCCAAGAATTGTTCATTTATGTAATGTAAAGGAGGTTTCCCACTTGAAGTGGTTGTTTTATAAGGCATTGATCTCTCTTTTATTCTATTTTTGGAGTTGGTTTCATAAAATCAAGGCTTTGACTGGGATTCCCTTCTTACAGACAGAGATATCCATACCTGGATTCTTGAGGAAGACTTTCCACTCTTTCTTTTCAATCTTTCGGTTGTTGAACCAAATCTCTCTAGTTCTTGGCAATATGGTAGCCTCTTCTACGAATGACTCTGTCAAAACTAATTTCACATCCCCAATCTCTATTTCTATGCCATCGTATGCCCAAGCAAAGGATGTTGTCACTTATTTCTCATGCCCATCAAATTTTTCCATGAACTCTAGCCATTGCACTTTCTGCAACAATGACCTATTGCTATCCTTCAGGGACTTTAGCCCCATTTGGCTCTCAGCATACAAGGAATCCCATGCTGGAGAAGCCTTAGCCCTTAATTTCTCTCTTGACAGGGTTATTGTGGAAGGAATTCAGTTATGCAGTGGGTCGGGGAAACATAGTTTAGGTAATGGTGAGATGGTTTCGACAATGGAATATGGACGAGTGAAATGGGTATGATGCAAGGGCAGTGATGGTATGTGCATTAAATGGAATGATACATGAAAGAAATGGAGAAAATTCAAACGATAACAAGGCTTGATAATAGATTCATTTGACAAGACATAGATATTTTTCTTAAATCCAAAGTCATGTCATAATGAAAGTAATCATTATACAAAATGGCGGTATCAACTGTCACTCATCTTTTAATGCAAGTTGATTTAGCTGTATTATTCTTTCAATTTGTTTTTTCCATGATATTCATTTTCCCTAGTTGCAATCTGTCAAGTCAGCTGTAGAATTTCATGAGGGCTGCATAATATTGAAAATTTTGTAATTGACTACTTTTTCAAAAGATAAAAGAGGAATAAAAAGAAAATGGGACAATAATAGGGGAAAACAATCTATGCTACCAAGAAATCTTGGTTTTAAGCTTAGATTTTTGGTATAAACATACAAATAATGTTGGTTTTCATGTTTATATAAAATTTTTATTTTCATCATTTTTTTTTTAAATTTTGAAAAAGAAAGTAGAAGGCTAAGTTGGAGAGGAAGAAGAATCTTCCTTGGCCAACTTCAAATTAATATTATCTTGCAGATTTCTTACGAAATCTTCCTTTGTTAATGGTTTATGATATATTCATAATCTATGACCATTTACAAGAAAAGTTACTTTTTCTTCATCAATGTTTCTGATTCTGACTACTCCATTATCAAAGATATTTTAAACCTCATAAGGATCAAGTCAATGAATTTGAAATTTTCCTTGAAAATATTAAAATTTGAATAAAAAAGAAATGCCTAAACACCAGGCTGGAATTTCCTTTCTTTGATAAAATTATCATGTCACCTTGATATTTTTTGTTGAACTATATTGGTCCTATGAATAACATCTTGTCGTATCTCATCAAGTTCATTCGATTTCTTCATTCTTTGTTTTTGTGTTTCTGATAGATCAAGGCCCAATTTTACTATTGTTTTAAAGGTCTTTATCTAGAACTCAATAGGAAATACGACTTGCTTTCCATAAATAAGTTCATAAGGAGTGTGTCAGGTTGTGTTTCTCCATGTGCTACTATATGCCCATAAAACTTTTGGAAGATTTTATGCCCAATCCATTCTATGTAGATGCAAAGTCTTGGTAAGAATTTCTTCAATTACTTTATTGGTAGATTCAACTTGTACATTGGCTTTTGGATGATACAGAGTAGACTTCTGATGTTTTATTTTTTATTCCTCAATTATCTTTTGTACCAATTTGGATGTAAATTGAGTACCTTGATCTATCACAATTTCCCTTGGGACACCAAAACGAGTGAAAATATCATAAAAAAGAAATGAAACTACAAAATTATTAGTAGAAAAAGGAAGTGCTTTAGCTTCTACCCATTTTGTGACATAATTTGTATAGATAAGAATGTGCCTTTTTTGTCTTGATGTTGGATTGATTGGAGCAACAAAATCTAATGCCCATTTTTCAAAAGGTTCAATAAGTAACTAAAGTTGTAGAGGCATTTCATCTTAAGGATTATGTTTTCCCATTCTTTGACAGCTATCACATCTCTTAACATATTCTTTGGCATCCTTAAAAAGAGAAGGGAAATAGTATCCTAAGAGAATAACTTTATAAGAAGTTATTTTATCAACAAAATTTTCTCCACATGGTTCATCATGAAAATATTTTAATATCTCTGGTACTTCATCCTCTCTAACACATCTTTGAATGATTAGATCTGGTCCTATCTTGTACAATTATTCATTTATCCATGAATAAGATGCACTAGTTTGAATAAATTTCATTTTCTCTTGAGGAGAAAAATATGATTATAACTTCCTTGTGCCCCAATAATTAGAAATATCAGCACAAAACAAGGAGATTTCATAGATATTGCAAAAATATATTCATCAGGAAAACGATATTCTATAGGAATATCATTATTACCATTTTGGATTCTCGATAGAAAATCAACAACTGTGTTTCACTTTCCGGGTCTATCCAAAATAATAATTTTGAATTATTGTAATAACAATAACCATATTATAATTCTGCCATTAGTAGTTGGCTTATTCATTAAATATCTAATTGCATAATGATCTATGTGAATGAGGGTTTCATAACCAGTGATATATTGTCTGAATTTATTGATGGAATGTACAATGGCTAAAGACTCCTTTTCTATTATAGTGTAATTCAACTCTGCAGGGCTCAATTTTTTTATTGTATAGTAAATTGCGTAAGGAGTTTAACCTTTCTGTCCTAATACAACCCTAAAGTTGTATATGAAGCATCAGTTGAAATGTGAAAAGGTAGTTTCCAATTTGTTCCTCGTAAAATCGGTGCTTGGGAAACATTTTATTTCAATGTTTCAAAATATTTATGGCGGTCATAATTCCAAATGAATTCACAATATTTTGTAAGAAATTTGAAAAGTGGAGAGACTATCTTTGTAAAGTTTTATATAAATATTCTATAATATCTAGTAAAACCAAGAAAACTTCTAACATCCCTTTAACAAGTAGGAATTGATAATTTAGAGATGACTTCTACTTTAGATGCATCCACTTTGATTCCATCTCCTGAAATATGGTGGCCTAAGAAAATTCCCTCAGTAAACATCATAAAACATTTTTCATGGCTTAATGAGATATTTGCTTCTTTACACCTAATGAGAACTTTTTCTAAATTTTTAAGAGCTTCTTCAAAAGAGTTTCCATATAAAGTAAAATCATCCATGTAAACTTCCACACAATCATGAATTAGATCATAAAAAATTCTTAGAATTTCCATTTGGAATGTTGCTGGTGCACTACATAACCCAAAAGGAAGTACATGGTAAGAATAAGTTCCGCATGGAAAGGTAAATATTGTTTTATCTTGATCTTCTGGAGCCACTTGGATTTGGTTATATCCACTAAAACCATCCAATAATGAAAAGTATTTTTTCCCTACCAATGTTTCAAGAACTTGATCTATAAAAGGAAGTAGAAATTGACCTTTTATAGTAGCTTTATTCAATTCCCTATAATCAATACATACTCTCCATTTCCCATTTTTTTCGGAACAATCACGAATGGTGAGACCCACTAGCTATCTGATATTGGATAAATGAAATTCACATTTAACAATCTATGTATTTCTTCCTTAACAATTTCCCTTAGGTTTGGATTCATCCTCCTCTGCGGTTGTCAGATTGGTATAAAATTTTATTAAATATATATATGACGAATACAAGTGCTAGGATCAATTCCTTTCATATCAATGTATTCCCATTCATAGGAAGAGGAGTGTTCTAGTAACATCTTCATTAATTTCTTATTTTGAGATACTTCTAGATTATCATTGATATTCAAAATTTTCCCTGGAAAAATTTCTATTAAATAATTTCCAAATTTCTCCATAGAATGTAGATCAATTTGATGTGATGATAGATATTCAATATTACATTATACTTGAAACAGCTCCTAGAAGGATGAGCTCCACCCCTAGAGGCATGGGAAGGGGTTAGGATGTTCTATATCATGTATTTTCTGAGACATTTTCATGGTTGGATACTTGGGAAAAGTTTGGCACTTCATTGTACATACACTTCTGCATTTTTTTTGGAAAAGGAAAGACCAGGGTTTTGCAGCACTTGTTGGGATCCTTGTGGCTCTGAGTTTGATGATTTTTTTCTCCATGTAATTGTAAGTTCATTAATGTTTTATGTATGCCATTTTACTTCTCTTTTCTTATGAATTAAACAAATGAGTAACTAAGGTAGAATTCATTAGTTTGCTGGTGCTCTGCCTTAAACTTTTGTTTAGTTTTATATGTTTTCCTCTGTTTGAAGAGGATCCTTGCACCTTCTTGCCCTATTCAGCTCCTCAACAGTCTTTTATATCCATTCATTTAATCTAAGACATCAAAGCCATTTCCTTCCCTACCCCAGCTTGAAATTCTGCAAGAATTTGGCCTCATCCCCAAGCCCAAAATTGCCTTTCCCTTTTCTTCCAACAAAAAACCCCTAAAAACTATTCCAAACTCCTTGATTAATATACCTAGCATAAAATTAGCACTCATTTCAGTCATCTCAAGCCCTATTGATACATTTTTCCTGAGATTGACCCGGAGAGAGCCCTCTCCTGTTCTGGTAGGGCTAGCTACCAGACTGAGTGTGGTTTGGTGTTACCCTGAATCTCGCCTTCCTTCAGCCTAAGGTGGATTCAGGCTATAACAGGATGAATAAGTCTCAGAGTGCTATCCACCATCGATTTGATCCGCAGATTGATGGCCCACAATTCATATGCCCGGTAGTCCCCGCAGACAGTCACTGTTCGAAACTAGCAGTTTCTATCGCACCGCCTTTGGAAGGTGGGCAGTATTTTTCATTTCGCAGTGATCAATGTCACTGCCTGACACGTGTCCTCGAGATATTTTTAAAATCCACCCTCATCGCGCGTTAATGTTCGTCCGTTGACCCGGCGCGTTATGCGCGTACACCATCCGATCTGAAGCTGTCCATCCAATGGTGATCGCGCCACGAAGATGCTCAGGAGTTAGCCCAAGGCAAATAGGACCCCTGGCCCACCATCCGTCGCCCTCCGATGCGTTTTCCACCGTCGATCTACTCCTCAGATCAGACAGTTAGAATTAAATTCACACCCCGCCATTGACTGGGTCCCGCCATGCCACCCATTCCACGTGTCTTCATCGCATTTTCCTCCGTTTCCTATATATTTCATTCAAAGGTCGAATTTTAATGTTTTACATTTAAATTTCCAATCTCACCATCTTCCAAGTGCATCTCTTGCTGTTCCATGGGGTTCATCCATAATATCCTCTGCATACATCGTCGTCAATCGTGCCACGTTGCCGTTTTCACAATCCTCCACAGCGTCCCACCCCATGCGTGGATTTTCTTAACGTGTTTTTGTGTTTCGCAGGGTTTTAGGTGGTGAAAACCTCCACTGTCCGCAGTCACTGTTCCAGTGACACAGAGCGCAGAGAAGGCCATTGTTAGAGCTTGATATTGCAGGAAAATGTTCGAGGAGGTCTATGCAGGAAATATTTCATCAAGGTATGGGGTCCGACACTGATTAATATCCCCAGCACCATTAAAACTCGAGATTTCACAGACAGAGAATAGTAAAGGAGCGTCAAAGTGTATCAGTGGAGAGCCAGAGAATTTAAGGCCGGTAATCGAAGATTTTTGAAGCCTTAATTCAGTAATTGAAAGCAATGTACCATATTTAATACCTAGAAAATAACGCAGAGGTCTCGATAGGGCCTTTGGCATAGAAAAAAATACCAACAATGTTTCACCATCAGCAGAAGGTTCCTACCCATGAAAAGACAGAGTGCCCATAATTTTTTCATTCTATACCGTGTTCCTGAGGAGTTTTCAGCCATGACAACAGTCCTATACTATCGGAAGCATTTGTTTCACAGTATGGTAGAACCTAGCATCATTATTATACCTTTTTGTTTAAATCACCATAGTACCACAAGTACAGCAGCAGAAGATACATCAAAGACATACCTAGAGTAAATTGCAGCCTGACAAACACCACTCTTTCATCCAAAGAGTACTGAAGATAAATGCCTAGAATTTAAAATAGAATGGGGCCTCGACCATCTTCCTCTTTTGAGTTTTAATGCTACATTTATTTTTTCATCTACCTCCTTTGCATTTCTTTCAACTATAAAATTCATGAGAAACTCATTGTAAGGGTTGTTGATCGGATATCTGCGAATTGTAAGTTGTTTTCTCTTGAGACATGTTCTCTGCGTAAAGTTGTAAGATAGGCTGAGGAAGATGTTTTCAGACTGAATACCAAGTTGTTGGAAATGTTGTACATGACAGGTTTTGCTCTTTAATATGACAATCACATTTCTTTGGATCCTGATTTAAAGTAGCGGTGATGTTTTTCTATCTTTGTTTCCTGTTTTACATTGTAGCTCATCACATTTCATTTCTTCTGGCACGCATCAGAAATCTGGCATAGGATTTACCCTTGTTAGGTACCCTATGTTTCTGCTCTCCTTGCCTTCAATGTTTCTCTGCTGTATGTGTTATCTGAGAATTGATTTCAAGCTAATTTAACCAGTGTAGTGGTCGAATATATACTGCTAGCTGATGTGTGAATTAATGAATCTGTTCTTAGATGTTCTTGTTAGGATTTAATTGAATGAATTGGGACACTGGGAGTTTAGAACTCTGTCCCTGTCTCACTGGGGTCCTTTTCAATTAATTGAACCTTTTCAAGTTCCCTTAAGTTGGATGCCGAAGCATTGAGAGTTCAAAGTCTCTCTCTGATCTCAGGTTTTCACCTTTGTGTTTAAATATTTTATGTTTCCTTGTCTGAAGAGTTTACCTTTAGGTATTGGATCACAGGTAGTCTAATGGCATGTCCTGTCCCTGGATTTGATTCCTGAAGGTCACCTTGGAGGTTTCCTTGCTTTCACCTTCTCTCTTACCATTTCATGCGACACTATCATCTTTAAGATCCAATGCTTTAGATGACTAGCCCAACTGAAAGCTTGCATATTGAATAGCAAGTAAACCCTTTCCTGACTCCATTTCCCAATAGTCTTGAATGTTCCCTGAAATAATCCCTCCTTTGCCTAAAATCCTCTTTTCTCACCCTTGTCTCGTACTAAAACCTTCCTTCCTGATTCCCAACAACCAAACAAACAATAAATCAAACAAAATCGCGCCGATAACTAGCCTAATATCTTAACACAGAGCTTAAAAGACATAAAACTTTTGCCCATATAGAGAGATCCCTCTCTGGACCCAGGAGGGCTAGATCCTGAGGTCTAAAAGTGGTTTTGATGTTGTCTCATATTTTTGCATTGCCAATCTTGCCAAAACATGGGAACCCCAACAAGTTCCTCCTATGGTTCTTCTCTTAATGGAAAATTAAAATAGGTTTATTCTTCTTCTTCACTAGGGATTTCCAATTCTTGTCCTATAATTTTTTCTCCAGTTCAATATAGAAAGATTACTCCTTTTGTTTAGGATGTAGGATCTTATTCTTCTACTACAAATTCAGTAGAGTAATTTGTTGAATATCTAGGTTGGATTTCATATCTAAGTACCTCAGGAAGTCTATGTCTGCCTACAATTGATGGAATAAGAGTTTCAGTGGATGGTGTGGCATTAATAGGTCTTGGTGGGGTGAGTGGTGATCTTGAAATTGAAATCCTACCTCTTACAAATCGACCTCTAGAATCTCTTTCCCTATGAATATCATTTTTATTTTTTTTATGAAAAGAAAAGACTCCTATATACACTTCCTTGGAAACAACACCAAAATTTTTGGTAATTTAATTGGAGTTAAATTACTCACATTAATTATCAACCAGGGCTAGTATACTGATGAAACATATGTGCTAGGAGTCTGTATTACTCAAAAAATTCCTAATTTAAATAAATATATAGAGATGCACATGTTAACTATGAAAATAATCACACTTTCTTAAGAGAATTATTTGCAAACTAAAATCACCATAAAATTATCACACTTTCCTAAGGAAGATTACACTAGAACTATCACACGTGACCAAAATAAAGATCACACTTGCAGAAATAAATATCACTTTTGTTCAAAATAAAATCACACAATCGTTTCATTCTTGCTTGAAATAAATCACACTTGCTTGGAGTGAAATCACACTTTCTTTCAAGAAAGCTTGATAATGAAACTAGATTTAAATTTCTTTTGACAGAAAGAAAGATTAACTCTATATTCAAATTAAAATCCTATTTAGACAACTATAATGTAAAAACTATACTAAAAATCTATATCAATCTATACTCTGTCCATGTGCACAAGATATCTTGACTTTACTCTACAACAAAATGATTAAACAATCATGCACTCTAAAAATAATAAAAACCTTACAACTCGAGGGGGCCCTCCTGTGAGAAGTAGGTGTCAGCACAACGCCTTCACAAGATTAAATACGCATTGATAAATCGCATAAAAAAGGAATGAAACAAAGACAAATTTTTTATTTGCAAAAACAAAGTTTTTCAAACAATAATTCCCATCGGGGGCTATCATGCCGAGAGGAAGATTTATAATCTCTTGTGCATAAATGTTTCAAATTACTACGACCCTACCCTACTTGAAAGCGACTAAAATTAACATAATGAGATAACATATCATGATTTTCTCATGATTTTTTATTAGCGAAGAAAATCATGAGGTTGAATATCTTTATTCATCAATTTCTCGCTCGCCTCGCTCGCCTTACACAATGGTTTCCTTTCGCTTTTACTGAGTTGCTATGGTGCTTTCCTTATCGATCCAGATTATGATGATATGCACAAATTATTGTGCCAATTGTTTTCCACCTTCCCATATGCCTTGTTCTTCGGCTGGAGCTTTGGAACCCATTGAACCTTCAACTTCGCTGCAGAATCAGGCATTAGCTACAGAATTATTGTAATTCAGTAAATCATGTAAATATTGAGTTAAATAATCAATAAAAGTGACATTTATGAAACAAAATATGATAATGTACATGCTATGTCATAAACCTTGTAAAATTATCCCAAATTAGAGTTATTAGGGTAAAAAAAAGGAGGGTGGAGTGTAAGAGGGTTGTCAAAAAGAAGCAATTTTGGGGTTCAATAATCATTATCCTAGTTCTTCTTGCAAAATTACAAGAATGTGTTTGATTGAAGTTTAATTCAACATGATGTTGGTAACAACATGTGCCACAAATTTTATTAGGCCTAATAAATGATGGATTCAATTTATAAAACATGTTTATGGATATATTGACATGGATATTGCTTTCTTGAAATTCGTTGAATAGTGAAACTTTTACCATTTCTACAATGTGCTTAGTGTTATATACATAATCACCTTTAGATAGGTGATGTCACATGACATGCTTTCTATCTTGGCAGATGAGGAGGTAACTCCACAAAACTAAAGATGAATTAGATGGATATTGTGTGTGTACTTATACATGGAGGTGAGACTATTGGGATTCACTTCCCAATGTCTCTTGGCCTTCCTTATTTACTAATTTACAATAATATAAAATCTCACCCAATTCCTTAGGATTAGCTATCAACATTCCCCCCTTTAATCTGAAGGGATGTTGGTTAGTCCAAGCATCGTTCTGAACTTTTCAAACTTTTTTCTTCCAAGCACTTTGGTGAAGATGTCTGCAGTCTCCTCATTTGTAGAAAAATGACGTAGATGGATAGTTTTGGCCTCAACATGATGTAAAATAAGATGGTATTTTGTATTGATGTGCTTTGTTCGATCATGGAACTTTGGTTTCTTGGCCAACTTTATTGCAGAAGTGTTGTAAACCATGAGTGGTGTTGGATGCATTTGTTTCATCTACAAATCTTCTAGGATTTTCCTGAGCCACACAATTTCCTTTGTTGCTTCAGTTGCTGCCACACATTCTGCCTCAGTTTTGGAATATGCTGGAACTAACTGTTTGCATGATCTCCATGAGACAGCTCCTGATCCAAGACTCATGGTATAACCTGAAGTAGATACCCCATTTTCTTTTTCCCCGTCAAAGTCTGAATCAGAGTATCCGATCAAGCTGAAGTCACCTACCTGTGTATATTTGATTCAAAATTCTTGAGTCCCCTTCAAGTACTTTAGAACTCTTTTTGTAGCAGACCAATGTCCTTCACAAGTTTTTTGCATAAACCTGGAGAGGATTCAAACAAAAAATGAAATGTCTGGT